>CM053326.1:26204535-26717035 GCA_028583605.1 Dastarcus helophoroides
GATGCGGGAAGAATGGCAGAGGCTTTCGCCATCACTTGTACACAATCGCAATTGGTTGAGGAACCCACAGAATTCCTGATGTAAATACCCGTTAACTTAATCTACTCGATCTTTTCCTTACAAATTCTCCAAATTCGTATAAAATCACTGTGATATCACAGCTTGGAAATTTCCATCACAAGCTTGCAACAGCTTCTCACTCGCTTCATATAACACCTCCTTCTCAGACACATCCCATAGGGTTTGGCAATTTAAGTCTGAAAACTGGGAACAATCAAGAGACTTCTTTGCATCTTTTCCATAGCAAGAAGTCTGCCCTAACTCAGGCAATCCTTCCTCAGTCACCTAATCCATCACTGAGACTGTCCTAGTTGGCATGGACTGCTCAATTCCCCGTTTCCAAAAAAAGTCTGCCTCCCTCTAGTAAATCTTGGTTAAGAAAAAAATGTATTTGGGCTATGTCCTGCAAAAATGTCGTTGGCAAAATATCCTTCCGTCGAGACTTGGGCCACCTTTGTAGATGCATGAAATTTTTGTAAACAAATTATTGACCAGGCAAAAAGTGATTTCGATCGTAAAGTGATACAGAAGCCTATTAAGGGGCCAAACGATTCCAGGTCCTTTTGGGAATTTGCAAAATCGATTGGAAAGAATGTTAGACTTTCAAATTTTTTACCTTTACTCGATGACAACAATCATATTGCAACTACTTTCAAGAAAAAGGCTAACCTACTACCCTTAAGGTTTGCTGAAAATTCCAACCTTGATTCCCGAATTACAAACCCTCTATTTTTTCTAAGGTTAGCACTTCGATGCCTGAAGTTGTTTTCAAACAACGCACAATCCGGAAGATTTCTCGAACTTGACACATCGAAAGCTTTTGGCCTTGATGGTATCCCCGCTATTGTTCTTATAAAGTGCCCCTAAGAGTTGACTCCTGTCCTAAGCAAATTGACATTCCCAACCCTTACTTCGTGGAATTCTTTAATATTCATACGTATGAATACTAAGCAAATTGTTCACACTTTCTTACAACAAAGCTGCTATGGTGCAGCCTGTTCCTAAAAAGGGAAAAAGGAATCTGGCTAACATCTATAGCCCTATATCTTTGTTGCCCGTTTTATCCGAAGAGATAGAAAAGGTTATCGACGTCAAGATTCTAAAATATCTGAAGAAGAATAGAATCATCTCAGACAGGCAATACGGTTTCAGACAACAACGCTCAACTGGCGATCTACTGGCATATGTTACTCATATCTGTAACTCAACTATGGAAAAACACGGTGAGGCTAGGATTGTGGCACTAGATATTATGAAGGCCTTCGACAGAATTTGACACCGATCTTTTCCCGCGAAATTAACATCTTATGGACTCCGAAATCTGCCATTTGATATCCAGTTTTCTGGCTCACAGATCACTTCAGGTCGTCTTTGATGACGTCTCATCCGAGAGCAGATGATAGTAGCCTGGTGTCATTTTTTTTCTCCGACAAACCATTATCCGCCGCTGCTTTAGATCGACTAAGGGAACAGCACATACAGATAATTAATCGGGATCTCGAAACCGTTCTGAAATGGGGTGAGAAAAATCTGGTCGACTTCAATCGACTCAATAACTTAGACCGCGGTTTTTTCTAAGAAAACATCAAGGAATAATGCAACAAACATACTCACGGGCGCTAAAATCCTTCCGATGGGATATTTAATTTATCTATCCTAGGAGTAAATGTGAGCACCAACTTCTCTTGGGACGACCATGTGCGCGCCGTTGCCAAGTTCTCTTCTCATGAGCTAAGTTTTTTTTAGAGCTAAAAAGTACTTCATATCTCATCAACTGCCCACTCTATACAAAAAATAAGTTAGGCCAACGTTAGAGTACTGTTCTCATGTTTCGAGTTTACCCCCAAAGCACACTTTGGCTCTTTTGGACTCAATTCAAAGCAGAGCGATTCGCTTAATTGATGACGAGAGTTTGACTGATTCTCTCGAAACACTAAAGCACAGGCGGATGCTTGGTAACTTGTCACTTTTTTACAAGTACTTGCATGGAAGATGCCGGTTGATCTCTCCAGGGGTAAGGTTTTTGAGGCATACAAGACAGTCAGATAGTTTTAAACTTTTTTGAAAATTTAAACTTTTACTTAAATTTATACTATTTAAGTTCAAAACTTAAAAGTTTGAGAGTTTAATAATTACATCATTGGAACAAAGGAAGGATGACTGAAGCAAATGTACTCAAGAAATTAGTTCACAATCTTGCAGTGCCACAAAATGCAAAATGTTTTCCGCTGTGGGAATGTGCAAGGAAATGTTTGTCTATTGGAATCAAGGCTATGACAGATCTTTTTGTTATCATAAATGCAAAACAAAGAGATGCAAGTGTAGTAAGTCTGAAAAATTTTATAACCCAAAATGCCACAACGGCAAAGCCCATTTCAACAATTAAAAAATGTGTCGGTCGAAGTCCGTTACTTGTATTTTTATAATTTTATTGTTTTGTAAGTTACAATTATAATAACAAACTACAGCTTCTAAGTGAGTCTAATTTTATTTTACTATGTATTTAATCTGCCCAAGATATCATGGCATTGTAAGCAATTCCGGGCAGTGTGGTTACTTCATAAATATTTTTCACAATGACCTTTCTGTATGGGGCATTGTTTACATTGGTCGGGCACTGCACACAATGACTGATTTCTCAGTGTATGCGTAAGATTATACAAGAACATTTTGTATTTTTATATTGTTCTAAATCCACTCCATTTTCAGAAAATTTAAAACAGAAACCGTCTTCATTTTACAAAAGAATCAAAGTTTCTGGTTTCTAATCCGCATATGTAGTGGTCTTGGTGGTCTAATGAAGCAAGCTGCTTTGGGCCGTTTTAAAATGGATTATTTTTTAATAATAACATTAATTTTACGTTTATTATAATAATGAAGCTAGTTTATTTTCATTTAGCGCTAGTTTATTGCGGCTGATGCGGCTTTAAGTGTTTTTAAACTAGACCTTCTCTAGAGCTATTTAATGGTAACTTCCTATTTCATTACTATAATTATCTTCATCGCCGTAATATTCAATAATACAATGTTAACCGATCTGATAAACACTCTTTTATGATGTGGAGCAGGTATAATAATGCCGATATTACACACATCAACATCATGTGTATGTCTACTTGGACATTATTTCATATTTAATCACTATTGATAAACGAAGTGTATTACTTTGCACTTTTCAGGCCCATTAAAACGCTTGTTTTATTTATGACAGATAATCGTAACGAAAATCACACCACTGCTCTGAACTCATACAAGTTATCCATTGTACCTGTTGTACAATTGCAAAAAAACAATTAATATCAAAATTTAAAAGAATATTTGTAAAGAGTTTAAACTTGAACATTTAAATTTTTTTAGGTTAATTCTTTTTTTCAATAAAAATATTTTTTCATTTTAAATTACAATACAAAAATGGAGTAACGAATTATTATTAGTAATCGAGATGCATCTGAATAAAAAAAAAAACATCACCAGTAATCCAAGATATAGAATATCCTAGAATCTCACTGGATTGCGTGTCCTGAAAGCTTTTATTAGCTTGAAATCATTTTGCTATAAATTAAGCTTGCCACCACAAAGAGAAACCTCTCAAAATGATCTAATAAAAGAGCACAAAATATAACAAAAAAATTATGATGAAAGGGTGTCAGTCGTTAATCTGTATGTCGCTTTCAGCTTCAGGTAAGAAAATTTTTAACAAATTACATACTCAGCGTCACTTTTGACGCTAAGACACCACTAAATATGCAATTTTGGTTTCTACCCTTACAAAACGTGTTAATGTCTGGTACATCGCATGCGAGGAGATAAAAATATACTCATTCATAGATCTCTTTGAAAATAGACATTTTTGTACACAAAGAGCTTTTCGAATCGTTTTACTTATAATCAATATGTTAGGCAATTCGACCGGAGGCGTTCGATGAATAATAAACTTATGAATTCATAGGAAATTGGTCTAGTTTAGAAACGTGTATTTATCTAAATTATTTTCTTGTAAAAGATTAATTTTTTCTAATGCCTTGGAATCACGCAAGTATAAGGATAGTTGGAAAAACATATATTTTAATTTCGTCATGGTCAAATTAATTTGAATATTGTGGTCGAGGAGTAATATTTTACGTACTGCATATGTTAGTACTTCCATGTGTAATTTACATACAAAAAACAATAAAAGGCATCTATAGAAATGCTGAAGTAATAAATAAAATGTATTTAAATAATAACAGGTTAATGGTTCGAAAAAAGTAAAATCGTGGAGTAGGAAAAATTGGGTATAATAATGAGAAATAAAATGTAGCAGATGCTACTTGAAAAAGAAACATTTAATTATATATCTCTAACTCGAGCTACTATTTGTAATAATATCCCTATAATTTATTAAACGCACCGCTTCTTTAAGGTAGCTTCTCATGTTGTAATTTAATTTTCCAAATTTAATATTAAAATACACGCACTTGCGGGTTTGACAAAAAAATTACGCGGTTGTTGTGACGAACAGGAAGAGGACGATTGTGCTTCTGAATACTTTAAAATTACGAAAACACTAATTTTCAGATGTTGGTCTTTATCTCCTTGATGTAACTTCTGAAAGTTATTTAAATGGAAAATTGAAATTAATTAATTAAATTGAATTTAAATTCAATATTAGGCAAAATGAAAGCTTGTTTTAAACTCAAAATTGCAAAAAACTGAAGCTGTTTTTAAGCTTAAGATTGTTGTTTTTTAAGTTAGATGCTGCATAAAACTAAAACATCTCTTTAGCTCAAGATTATGATACTCTGAAGCTATTTTAAGTTCCAGATGGTGCAAAATTAAAACGGTTTTTTCAGCTTCAACTTTTACAAAACTCGTTGCAGTTTTTAAGCTAGAGAATATGGAAAATGAAAGCTTTTTTAAGCTCGAAGTAGTAAAAGAATGAAGCTTTATTAAGGTCGAAGTTCATAGGCGTAGAAAGGATTTCATTCAGGGGGAGACAACAATTAGTTTGAAAATTGTTGGGCAAAAAAAAATAAAACCAGAAAATCTTCTGCTGATTATATTGTATATTTTTACTGAATTTCGCGAGCTTGGGGGATCAAACTTCCAAATCAGAGACTAAATTTTGAAAAGGAGGGAATTTCCATCAAAAGGCAAAAAATTGAACCTGTACCTTTCAGAATATTTTGAAAAATCCTGGAATTTCTAGAAAAAGTCGAAATTTCTAAAGTGGCAAATTTTGTAAAAAAAAGTCAAAATTTCTAGAATAAATCGAATTTGGAGAAAAAAACTGAAATAACCAACAATATTTTCCTCAGAATTTTACTTTCTTTAAATTGTAATATATTTGAAAAGCCTTTTCTTAAATATTCTAAAAATGTTAAAAAATTGAAATACACATCTTGTCCCCTGAAACCAAGAGAGATCAAAAAACACATAAAAAGATTGCTCTAACGCGTTTCAACAGCCAAGCTATTATCTTCAGAGAGATACAGTATCTCTCTAAAGATAATAGCTTGGCTATCGAAACGCATTAAAGCAACCTTTGTTGCGTTTATTAATCTTTGTTGATTTCGGGGACAAGATTTGTATTTCAATTTTTGAAGAAAAGCAAGGAGCAATCCGTTCCGGCCTAAAAATGTTATTCTCGAAATTATGACATTTTATTAATATTTTGTTCCGATTTTGACAAAATTAAACGAATTTTGCGAAAAGGTCGAAATTTGGAGGAGGTAGAAATTTCCAGAAACAAAACGTGTATCCTGTTCCGAGGATAAAACAAATTGGGATAAACAAGTGGAAATCTTTTTTTTTGTTGTCCTTGATTATCTTCCAAATTTAATATACAAATCTTGTCCCTGAAACCAAGAAATATTAAAAAATACAACAAAAATTGCTCTAACGTGTTTTAAGTTGAAGTTTATGCAAATCTAAAGATCACTTTCAGGATCAAAATTATGCAGAACTAAACTTTGTAACTTTAAATTTTGTATGACTGAAGCGCTTATTTAAGCAAAATATTTTACAAAAACTGAAACTTTTTTTAAGCTCGAGGTTGTGGAAACTTATGATGCAGCTTGAAGCTGTATATAACTAAAATTTCTCTCAAGTTTGCGCAAAATACAAGCTATTTTTTAACTTAAAATCCTCCAAAAAGGACTTTTTAGACTTAAGATTGTGAAAAATAAAAGTTTCTAGCAAGAACGAAATTGGGCTAATTGAAATTTTTCCTAAATTTGAGATCGAAAAAAAAAATTATTTCCTCAATTCAAATTGTGCAAAATTCAATGATTTTTTACGCTTTAGGTTCTGAAAAACTAAAAACTGTTGTGAGTTAAACATTTTGGAAAAATAAACTTCTTTTATGATCGAAATTTTACAAAACTGAAACGTTTTTTGCGTTAACCTGCAACACTTTAGAGCTCTTAGATTCCGAGGAGTGAGATTAGAAATGAATCAAACTTTTTTTAGTTGTTCGTTTTCTTCAAAAAGTTGAATTTTAATTTGATACATTTCTACGAATTGAAAATTTTCCATTGAATTTGTGTTTTTTCCTAGAAATTCTCAGCTATTTTTTGAAATGTCGACTTTAATCTCGAAATTTGAATTTTATTCCGAAGTTCTGTGTTTACGCTTTCAATTTCTTCAAACTAAGCTCAGACAAAACTTTTCAAAGAAAGTTAAAATTTTGAAAACACACAAAATTTTCAAAAAGTCAAAAAAAGAAATCAAAACTTTCAAAAAAAAGATGAAACTCAAAAAAAAGTTATAAAAAAGAGTAAAAATGTTAAAAGATCCAAATTTTCAAAAGAGTGGAATTTTTCGAAAATTGCCAAAAAAGTGTTAAGGACAAAATTTTGAAAATAAAATAAAAGTTTTAAATAATATTCACAACCTACAATTTGAACTTGAAATTTCAGAAAAAGAATAGAAATCGCAAGTTTCAGAGTAGAATTTTTAGAAAATATCAAAATTGCAAAGAAAATTGTATTATTAAAAAAATTTCAACTTTTTTAATTAGCCTCGAAAACTTGACCTGTCAAAAGTTTACCTTTTTTACTTTTTTAACTAAAAAATGTTGACACATTTTTAAGCTGAAACAGTTTTTTAGAAATTTCCATTTTCTTCTCAAACTGAGTTCGAAAACTGTCTATGAATCGTGTATTTGCTCCTTTTTCGTTTTTTTATAAGGATTTCCTATTAATTTTCGAAATATCCACTTTACCTCCAAAATGTCGATTTTTTTTCCTAAAACTCCGAGTTTACGCTTTCAATTTCTGCTTAAGTTTTCAATGTAAACTTAAACTTTCGAGATTCTGAAAAGATTCGAAATTTTTTCGAAGGTATTTAAAAATTTTTTTTTTAAGATTTTCATTTTATTACCTCAATATTCGCTTTAAAATAGAAATTTTAATTTTTTTTACAACGTTTCTATTTTACACTTTTAGTATTGTCTTCAAATAAATTTTTAATATAAACTAAGAATTTTGATTTTTCCTTGACATTTAAATTTCCTTTTCTTTAAAGTTTTTCGTTTAAGCCAATTTTTCTCCAAATGTATTTTTTCTACAAGTTCCATTTTAGTTTCATATTCTCGAGAAAATTATTTTATAATTTCCAATTTTTTTTGTAAACTTTATCTTGTTTCTAAAAAATATTTAGTTTCATTATAAATATTTTTTAATTGCTGACTGGCGATATACATATGTTTGAATCAACAAGTAACATTGTACCGAATTTCAAATTCCTAAGTTGGATAGTTTTTGAGAGGAATCTCTGTGACAGACGAATGAGCAGACATACACAATGCTGAGATTAATATTGCAACTATTTAATTTGCGTAACATGTGCTTATCGTCAAATTCAATAAAAAATATGGTGAAATATTCTTGGTTATTAGAAATATGCAAGTGTCTTGAAAGCATACAAAGTGGATATGATAATAGCGAATAAGAGGTGAGCAAAAGGGAATCACAAACCTTAAGAATAATGCCCAGATTAACCAAAATTTATCAGGATTGTATTGTGTTGGATAGTTTTTTGTACATAAAAAGAAAGTGCCTTCCTTTTTCAAGTATAATGAAATTCGATTAATGCCTACTCCAGTTGAAAGAAAGGAATTTTTATAGCCATTTGTAAGGACCATAAAGTCAGTTGGCTATCTTAATCAGAATAAAGCACACAATCAAAAAGATAGCAGCCCATAATTCTCAAAGTCCGAGCCAGTTTTTTATAGATAAAGCCTAAGCAATAGAGGAAATGTTTTTTATATTAGGTTCCCAATAAACTGAATCAAGTGGTTTTCCTGGTCATCCAATTAAAGAAACAAAGTCGATAATGCAATAAAATCACTGAAAGTGGACAGACTAATATAATCATCAAGTTAAAAATGTTAGACGTGTCCGAGGGTGTCAACGTTTCCTTTTTCCAAGATACGTCGATAACAGTAAAGAGTTTGGAAACATTTGGCCTAATCGCTATCCCTGCCTTGTGCGTAAATCACGACAATCAAGAACCTGAAACCAAAATTACATCGAACCAAAGATAGAAGACACATCGGAGCTTTTTCAGCCGAGCAAGAAGAGGTTTCAGCTGCTTAAAACCGACTTTAGACCGGTAGGATAAGAAGGACTCTATAAGTAGTCAGACAGTGGCTTGGGGCTTTCTTCGAATGCCGCCAAATTGATTCTTATGCTCGGTGCACCTGAGGCCCAGAATTCCTCTCCTCGGACTCGAGCATGAGATAATTTTAAGTGCGTAAATCTTAGTCAGTATATCGAGTCTACACTACATTTATCCGTGGTAAAACTTAACAACTATGGATAGCGTAATTATAAATTAGTTCGAAACTCGCCACTAATTTGCTGTCAAAACAACAGCTCTATATCCCAACAGCGTTTTCTCGACGCGATTAATTAAAAAAACTTTTCTACATATTAGTCGAAATTTATGGGGCCATAAATTTTGTTTATTTTGGTTAAATTGCCGATGAAGATTCGAAATTTAATCGCTTACGGTCATGTTCTCGGGCCATCGGCAATCTTTCATTCCACAAATTAGAATGTTAGATCGAAGTGTTTGGAAACTAATGTCTTAATGTTCAATGATATGGGCGATTTCCACATATTTCAGGTATGGCCACGATCGCCCGATAATTTAACATTGACGGTATTTTGGAAAGTATTTCGGTATTTATGGTGATTGCATTCTTAATTTAAGTTCGAGTCTACCAACTGTCAAAGATGGTTTACATTCATATGTAAAATATTCATCAGCTTGTCCCACAAGATCATCGTCAAAAATTCTGTGTTTTCCTTGAAATGACAAAATATCGAAATGAATAAATCCATGAGCTTAAATTTTGTACAATCGCGTACTTAAAAAAACTTCAAATTTTAAGCTTAAAGAAAGCTTTAGTTTTGCACATTCTCGAACTTTCACAATTGCACAAACTCGAGTTTGTAGACGCTTTAGTTTTGCACAATCTTGAAAAAAACCTTCACAATCTGAACTTAAAAACTTTACCTTTGCACAATCTCAACCTTAAAAAGCATTAGTTTTGCATAATCTTTTCGCTTAAAGAAACTTTACGTTTTCCACAATCCAAAGCTCAGAAAAGTTTTAGGTGTCAATCTCAAACTAATAAAGGACTCCGCTTTACACAATCTGCATCTTAAAAGAAGCTTCTGCACAATTTCAAATTTAAAAATAATTTAGCCTGCAACGATCTCAAGCTTTAGATAAGTCTCAACTCAAACTTAAAGAGAGCATAGAGCTTGGATTGGCACAAACGAAAATAAATTAAAAAAAAATAGTTTTCAACTATTTTGGGCTTAAAAAATGTAGTTTTTTACAAGCTCAAGCTTAAAAGTACTTTAGGCTTTGTACAACTTTGTGAGGCCTAAAAAAAGTTTAATTCTTCCACAATATCAAAACTGATAAAGGCTTGACTTAAGCACAACCTCAAGTTCCACAAGAAACTTCAGTTTTGTACAATCTCTAGCTTAAAAATGCTTTAGTTTTACACAATTTTGTATTTAAAAAATAGCTTTATTTTTCCACAATATCAAGCTTAAGAAATAATTAATAAAATCTCATCTTTAATAGAAACTTTTATTTTGCACAATCTTGGCTTAAAAATTCATCAAGATTTGTAGAACCTGGAATTAAAATAAAAAGTTTCACAATCCTAAACCTGAGAAAATCTTTGGTTTTCCACAAATTCTAGAAGCGTAATTTCCATGATTCTACAACTTTGCACTATCTTTGGATAAAAAATCTTAATATCTTTCAAGCTAAAATGCTAACCGCTTTTGCACATTGTAAACTTAAAACACACCAAACTGAAATTTATAGTTTTAGTTATCCACCATCTCTAGTTTTAATTTTACACAACCGCGATCTTTAAGAAAATCTCAAGCTTGAGCAATTTTGATTTAAAAACATTCTTCGGTTTTCCACATATTCGAGGCTGCCCCGAATTTTGCACAATTTCGAACTTAGAAACCTTCATGGCACCATTTTTGACCATTCCTTAATCTAGCAATTGTCTAAATCACGTGAAAATATGTGCTTTTTATTTTCTTTGTGTCTCGTGCAAAAAGGCGACATGCACATTAAAATTACTTCACAAGTCCACATAAGTATGCATGAGAAATTCGCAAAGAAAAACAGTTCAAAGTGGACACGTTTAGCGTGATAAAGTGCGGCTTTGTCTTATCGCAGGTGAACTTATGATCCAAAATGAATCACGGTCGATAATTAGCATCTTTAATTGCCCGGAATGAGGATAACTAATGCAGATTGTATTCAAAAGGAAGGAAATACGTCTAGGAGTCTCACGTTAACTCAGTGAACACGCATGCGTCTCTTTTTGTGTAAAGGCCAAACTCTCCTACTACACGTTATCTTCGACAGAAAATGATTTTGTAAAGGTAAAGAATATTGGGGAAAAACTTCTTTATGTTATTTTGAAAAAGATGCTGCTGACAGTTATGAGAAAATTTATAAAAACAAAGAACGTCTAAATCAACTTCAAATTATTGAAAAACAGCAATAATTACAATGACGGGGTAGAGGGTGTGCGAGGGAAACCAAAATCGACGGCAAATTTTAAAGTGCCACGAGCCAAGTTTCTTTCAAATAATTCATTCAAAATTCAATTCTGTAACATTCGAGGGCTAAACTCAAATCTAAACTCGGTTCACCAACACCTTCAAAATGAAAGACCCCACGTCTCTGACAGAAACCCAAGTCTTCCCGTCCATCAATACGGTCCATTGCCAAGTCCGTCTCTCAGAAACGAGGCTTTCTTTTTAAAGCTAAAAAGTACTTCACATTGCATCAGCTACTCACACTATACAAAGCTCAAGTTAGGCCAAGTATTGTTCTCATGTTTGAAATTCAGCCCCAAATCACACTTAGCTCTTTTGGATTCAATTAAAAGAAGAGCGATTCACCTAATTGATAACGAGAGTTTGACCGATTCTCTCAAAACACTAGAGCACAGGCGGATGGTTGGTGACTTGTCTCTTTTCTATAAGTTCTATTATGGGAAATGCTCGCAAGAACTAATAGGATTGATCCCCCCCCCAAGGGCTAGATCTTTGTGGCATACAAGACAGTCGGAGGAAGCAAATTGCTGTGCGATCCAGCTTGAGACAGTGAGGACTTCTGTCTACCGAGACTCTTTTTTCTATAGAACTTCCAAGCTGTGGAACTCGTTACCGAAAGGAATTTTTTCCAAAAATTACAACCTATCCTTGTTTAAGAAGGCGGTTCATCACCATTTATACTTGTTTCCGCATGCTACTTGCAGTGCTTTGAAGGCATAATTGTGTTGCTCTTTGCGAGTAGATTACACTTAAAAAAAAGTTTTTTTAGCGGCAGAACAGAAGGAATACTTTCTTAGGCTCTGTAGGATATTTGTTGTTTATATGGCTAGTGTAGGCCGACTGAAGTGTGACGTAACTCCCTGTTCCCTCGTGAAATCCATCCATGATAATTGTTACAAAAACACCTTGCAGAAAAGTTACTTCAAAAAACATAATTCCATCGTTTACAAAGGCAAGGATTTTCTTCGCAACAATCAATTTAACAGGTCCTTGAGAAGTCATCAGAAAAATATTGCTTCATTGCACGAAAGACAGTTGCTTGCGCAACTTACTTTGAGAATCCTAAAAACACGGAATTGTAGATTGATCAAAATCAATCATACACGTCCAGCACGAAGCCAAATTATTTCGAAAAGAAAAGCTCTAGCTTTGCTGGGATCAAGATAATGTACTACATTGTTTATGAGTCTCCAAGATCAGGCTAAACAAGTGATATACATAAGGCACAGAAATTTTAAAAAATCATCATCTGATTTGTGTGACATTCTTCACAAACACTGCTGTGATCGTAACTTAAGTCGAGAAATATTTATAGCTTACCGTTTCACACGGTTACCCTAAGAGCGAATAAAGATTTAGTTTTAAAAAGTCAAAGAAATATTTCTAGCTTGCCGTTTGACATAGTAATCCTGAGAACAAAAAAAATAGTTTTGCAAAGTCAGCTGCTTTAATGAAGGTTTCATACATTTTGTAAATTTTTGTTCTATCAAAAACTGTATTCAACTATTTGAAAAATTTATACTTTTACTATTTTTGAACGATTTTGTTTGTGGATGCTATGTGGGATATTCTTCACGTACAATAAAATTATCGCAACTTGGGTCGAGAGATATATCCCAACTTGCCGTTTGACATAGTAACCCTGATGAGGGCCAAAAATATAGTTTTGCAAAATGAACTGCTTAAACGGTTGTTTAACACTGAATTTTTGTTCTATTAATGACAGAATTCAACTATTTAAACCATTTATACATATATTTACAATTTTTGAACGATTTTGTATATGGTCGTGAACAGGATTTCATTCAGGGGGGGGGGCACAATTATTTTGAAAATTGATGGGCAAAAAAATAAAACCAGAAAATCTCCAGCTGAGTATATTGTATATTCTTATTGACTTGCGCAAACTTGGCCGATCGAACTTCCAAATTAGAGTCTAAATTTCGAAAAAGAGGAAATTTTCAGAAAAAGTCAAAAAATTAAATTTGAAGTAACACTTAAACCTTTTCAGAATATTTCGAAAAATCGAGTGAATTTCTGAAAAACTTTCAAATTTCCAAAAGACAAATCTTGCAAAAAAATCACAATTTCCAGAATAAATCGAATTTGGAGAAAAAACTGAAATAACCAACAATATTTTTCTCAAAATTTACTTTATTTAAATTTTAATACAATCGAAAAGCTTTTTTTGGAATATTCTAAATATACAGGCTGGACCATAAGTAATGGCGCACAGAGCAATGGTGGATTTTTCGAATAAAAATAATGCGATCTAGCTACATTCACCTTATACCAAAAGTTGATATTAACAGAGATACAGCCTGTCAAAGTGAAAAACAAAATTCGATTTTTATAATTATAGAATGAATTGTAATATAGGCACCAAATTTGGCACAAGGGGGTTTCTTAGGTCGCCAAACTCTAATTCGCTAACATATTATCAATAACTGATATGGGGCGCTACCTGCGACTATCCTGCATAATTCTAAATCATCATAACTTTTTTGTGCACCTACGTATATTAATTTTAAATGGGTTGTTTTATTTCCCCATATTTTTTACGTAAAAAAGGTGTACTTTCTGAAAGTTGATACGATCAATTGTTTCCAAGATAATTGCCTCTAAAGCTTGATGTGCCTTAGTTTAAAATTACTAAGATATTAAATTTTCGAAGTAGGCTTGAAAAAAAAGTAATCATAAGGACAGCTTTGAAACTAATTTATGTTAAATATTACTTTGCTGATAATACTTATTACCTAAATTTTGAAAATCTCAATAAGGAAAATCCAAAAAATTAAGACGTAACTTATTTTCTAACATAGAGATGTGAGGTATGATCTCTGAGTCCGCATAAGAAAATTTTAATAGTGTGGGTGGCCAAAGCAAATCTTTGGAGATAAATTTCAGTAAAAGACAGCCAGATTTTCAATTATTTACAATCCCTTTACATGAAAAAAGGCCATTTCCCACTATACTTATTTTTGAAAATAAATTTTTTTGGTATTTTATTTAAATTTGCTTTAGAAATTTAAAAAACATGTGTAATAATAATGTCAGTAAAGTAATATTTGATATAAACTATTTTAGTCAGTTTTATTACTTTTATTTTGAAACCTTCCGCGAAAAATTCAGATTTACATAACTTAAAATAAACGTACGGCAAATTTTAAAGGCAAATATCTTGAAAACGGTTGCTTGTATCAACATTTAGAAAGTATACCTTTTTTACGTAAAAATATGTAGGTAAATAAAAATATCTATTTAAAATAAAGTATACATGAAGGCACAAAAAAGTTATGATGCTTTAGAATAATACAAGGTAGCGCAGGTGGCGCCCTCTATAAGTTACTGACAATCTGTTAGCAAATTAGAATTTCTTGACCAAAGAGACCCCCCTATGCCAAATCTCTTGTCTATAGTGAAATGTGTTCATCAGTTATGCGAAAAAATCACAATTTTGTTTTCAACTTTGACACCCTGTATCTCTGTTAATATCAACTTTTGGAATGAGGTAAATGTGGTTAAATAACGTTATTTTTATACAAAAAATCTACTCTTGCTTTATGTACCATTACATATGGTCCAGCCTGTATTATTCTCGAAATTATGACGTTTTATTAATATTTAGTTCCGACTTTTAAAAATTTAAACGAATTTTAAAAAAAAGTCGAAATTTGGAGAAGGTAGAAATTTCTAGAAACAAAACGTCAAATTTTAGGGTATATCCCGTTCCGAGAATAAAACGAATTTGGATAAACAAGTGAAAATCTTTTTTTTTGGTGGAACGGACTTGTCCTAGGTTATCTTCCAAAACTGATATACAAATCTTGTCCCCTGAAACCAAAAAATATTAAAGAATACAACAAAAATTGCTCTAACGCGTTTCGATAGCCTTCAGAAAGATACTGATTTAAGATACTTGTATCTCTCCGAAGATGATAGCTTGGCTATCAAAACGCGTTACAGCAACTTTTGTGTATTTTCTTATCTTTCTTAGTTTCAGGGGACAAGATTTGTATCCCAAGTGGAAATTCACAAAGTCGAATTTAAAAAAAAATCAGAAAAAACTGAACATTAATAAAAACGAATTTCGAAAAATTCTGTCAAAATCTCGAGAAAATTATCGAAATTTCTAGAAAATATTCAGATTTACAAGAAAAGGAAAGAAAGAGCGGAAAAAGTAGAATTCAAAGAAAGTTGTAATTTCGAAAAGACGAATTTAGAGAAAAAGTCAAAATTTTCAGAAATTCTAATTTCCTTGTGGAAAAATTTGAAAAACTGTCGAAAAATCTAAAAATGGCAACATTTGTGAAGGATCGAATTTTGTGAAAAAAAAAGCCGAATTTCAAATAAAAATCGCAATTTGCCAAAGATATTCCTTCCGAAATATTTACTTTTTTATATAAATGTTAACATAATATTTAAATTTCGGTAAAGAAATTTAATTTTTTTCTCTAAATACAAAAATATTTCCCGAATCTTAGTTGCTTTTTTATTAACATTACAATCGCATTTAGAGAAACATAAATGAATTTAGAGAAAGTAGAAATATCAGAAAGAACCAATTTCGAGAAAAAAAGCTATAAATCTAGAAACATAAAATATTTCGAGATAAAAGTCGAAATGTCGAAAATAAGGCGAATTTTGAGGTAGGTGCAATTTCAAATTTCCCGAGAGTGTAATTTGAAAAAGTCGAAATATATAGAACAAAAAGAATATTAAGAAAAATAGCAGGAATTTCGAAAAAAGATGAATGCGTGTTTGGCTAGTACTTCTCCAATAGCAAATTTTGAAAAAAAAAACGATTTTTAAAAGTACATTCCCAAAAAATAATTTTGAGAATAAAAGTGATATTTCGAGTTTTTGATGATGAGAAAACTTTTCAAAAAAAGACAAATTTTGAAGTAGAAATCAAGATTTCGAAAATAAAGCAAACTCAAAGAAACCAGTCAAAATTTTTGGAAAATTGTATTCTATAAGGTTGAAATATTCAGAAAAAACTAAATGTTAACAAAAATACAGGAATTTGGAGAAAGAGGCGAAATTTTGAGAAATCGGTTTGAAATATTCAAGTGAAACTTCAAAATTGAGAGAAAATTCGAAATTTTTTAGAGGACGTCAAAAAAATTGGGAAATTTTGCACAGAAAGTTGTTTTGATGAAAGCCAAATTTTGATTAAATGGTTTAATTTTAAAATTGTTTGTTAATAAAAAAGACTAATTTTGAAAAAAAAATCGAAATTTTCAGAGAAATACTTAGGAGGAAAATATTGAGATTTTCAGGAACATGAAGGGCTGGATTTGAAATAAAATCAAAATTAAAAAAAACCAATTTCGATTAAACTATGGACATTTTAAAAAAAAAATCACAAAAGCAAAAACAGATTTTGGAAAAAGTTTGAAATTTCAAAAAACATCAAATTTTCTAAAGAAAGTTCGAATTTTTATAAAAATTCGAAATTTTCCAGAGAAAGTCCAACATGTGCCATAAATTGAAAAATAAATCATCAAATGCTGAAATTTCAAGTAAAGTACGAATTCTGAAGAAAATGGAAATTTCAATTGAATATAAATTTTCGGCGGTTTCAAGAGTCAGGGGGGGAGCAAGTGCCCCATCCTGTCCCTATTTTAGATGCGTCTATGATTTTGTAGCGGATGCTATGTGTGATATTCTTTACGTACAATGCTTCTTCGTAACTTGGGCAGAGAAATATTTTTAGTTTGTCGTTTGACATGGCTATTATGAGAGCAAAGAAATATGGTTTGGCAAAATGAATTGCTTCAACAAAGGTTGCATTCATACAAAAAAGTATAAATACCTGTTTTGTAGAGACTCGTAAGATAAATTATAAACTAAGCACGAAAATTAACAAATATAAAAAAAAAATTTTAATTTTTAAGTGATTCTGAAAAGGCTGTAACTCGGAGAAAAATGGTTATACAAAACAAATAAAAAGCAATATTTAGCTCCAAGTTACTAATTTTTATATTTTAAGTTCAAAATTAAAAAATACAACAAAGGTTTATTGAGTTGTTTAATCTTTCTTGGTTTCAGGGTACATAATTTGTTTTTCAATTTTTGAAGATAACCAAGGACCAGGCTCTTTCAACAAAAAAATGTTCAAAATTGTTTAGCGTTAGCAGTTTTTGAGTAATTTTTAGAAAAGCATCGGTCAAAACAGTTTTTAATTTTTTGCTTACCTTTAAAGATGTGCGCGGCCTTCAGTGATTTTTTCCAGTGGTCCCATTATAAATCTCTTTAAGATAATCCTCTTTAATTTGGCTGCTCTTCGAACCCTGTGCAATGATTTCTCGCCAGGTTTTAGTAGTTCAAAACAAAAAAGTAGTTTTTGCTTTTGGTAATCAATAACTCGGCAAATAGTGATTGTGCAGAAAATCGAAAAAACTTTTGAATACTACAAAGCATTTTCTACAAGTTTGATTGTTGAAAAAACACCGCATTATTAATGGCTACATCAAACAATACGTTCCCAATTACTTAGGTATTGTTCTTAAGAGGAAAAATATTCCTAACAGTTTTGCACACAAGACTTGAAGAACTAGAATATCCTGTCAAACAGCCGCGAACGGTTGCTGTTATTAATTATTATGAATTCCACCCTCCGGTGTGGCCCCTCCAAAAACACACTTTAAATATTTCTTATGTTTCCGGCCAGAACTAACAGGTAGTTTATACGATGTTCCGGGGTTTAAACAGATGTACTTATTAGGGCGACACTATCAGATCGAAGATGTCGTCATATTTAAATTAGCAGTACGAATATTATAAATTTCAGATGACAGATAAAGAGGAACATGTGGTCAAATCACCCCCCTTTTTAAACGCTTAAGTCGCCTTATTAGTGGGGTCTTATCCCAATCTGGATCTTCGATCTTCTTGTTTTTAATAGAGTGTTTAATTGTCTGTATGTCGTTTGAATATGTTATATGTTGGAAAAATCGTTTCGAGTGTCTTGATAAAAAATTATTTTAATATACTTATACGCCACCCGTCTTCGTTGGACGTTCCGATGAATTATTTATTAACAATTACTTGGCTTTTCATTGAGAGACAACTTGTATAATTAGTAAATGATTTCATTAAAATTTCACGTGTCCCTGCTTTTAATTCGTCAATGGATACCTCGTTAAAATTAGGTTTTCATTACAATCCAGCTCATTTGATAATCTATGCCAGTAATATTAAACCAAATTTAGATAAGCGACTCTTTGATTTTCTCGTAGCAACAAAAGTAATAGTACCCCTTGGGTGGTATGCTTAAGGAAAATATTTTAGAAATTTAGTCATTCTGTTTTTGGGAAACTAAACACTGTCTTTTAATAAAGTCCTAAGTATAACTGTTTGTCATTAGTCATTACCAACTGTTTTAATTTGACTGGTTTTTCTTTAAGTTTAATTCACTAAAAAAAACAGAGTTTATCGAAGTTAGGAATTGAATCAACGAACTATTTGATTTGTTCGTTTATTGACCATTTAATCGAATAAACCTTGTGTATGGAGGATCATCAATGCTGGTATACGTATATGATCTTGATTGCGTGTTTTGGTTGTCGGTACCGTGTAATCAAATTTTTACGTGGTGCCGGCTTAAGTGATTGCAATTAGGTCTAAATATGTTTATAGAGCATAAGTTTCCCGTTTAGCGTGAGAAATGAGACTTCTTCGGCTTTAAACATCAATTTAATAAAATTGCGTGTCAGTACCTGTCCGCAATGTGACCTCTATTAATCTTAAATTGGAAACAGGTCTTTTAAGAATCTTAAAAAAAGCACGCTATTTCATCTCCGCTATTAACAATAGATAAAGAGGAGATTTTAAAAATAAAAAATAAGTTTCAATTAAAATTTGATGTTGTATCGCGAAAAAAATTAAATGTTTATGCTTAAATACCACTAAACGTATTCAATACTTCAACACAATTAAGCTGTCCTAACCTAACTTTATAAAGAGGAGGCAATTTCTTCTGGTTTCTCAAAATTTCAACCTTTGACTGGAAATTTAAGCTTTCGCTCAAGACAATTAATTTTTTTATAGAAATTAAGATTTTTACTAAAACATTTTTCTAATATAAATTTCAATTTTTTTAATGTCGACTTTTTCCTTGAAATATTCGCCTTTTCTTGAACTTTTTATAAGAATTTCTGCTGGTCTTAAAATATTTTTCTTGTTGCTCTAAAAGAACCTCTTTTATAGATTACATTAGATTATATAAGGGTTGTTTCGTGTTTCTTTTCGTCCATCCCGCACCTCGACCTAAGGAGATCTTTTGTGCATACCCTGATCTATGTAGTTCCCAGGTTCAAACTGATGTAGAAGATTATTATGGAGCTGTATTTGAGTTTTTCCACGTCTGAGGGGTCTAAGGACGCCCATCCGAGTTGGACGTGTATTTTGCGCGTAAGCGCATCGCACATGTTCTGCACTCTCCGCAGCTTCTGTTTCAACTTGACCCATTTTCTTGAGGTGATACCTCTTAGGGCTATGTCCTGTTAAGAGGCCGGTTAGTATCCTCAATTCGGATTTGCTGAGTTCTAAGTAGACCTTTGTCTTTTCAAGTGTTCCATATATGAATCTTTTCACCCGTCGTAATCCTGGATATGATCTCCAGTGGGAAATTCTTGACTTTGCTTCTCATTTTTTGATCTCTTTGTTGATTTGACTTTTAGAAAAACCAAAAGCCGGTTCAGGTCCAAGAAATAACGAAGCAGATCCTTCTCTAGATAGTTGCTCCGCAGCTTAATTCCCTTTTACTCCTTTGTGCCTTGGCACCCACTTAAGGTTGATCCTGCCAGTTACTTTAGAGTTGGTTGGCAGTCCCAAACTAGTTTGGATTTGACAATGCCGCTGCTGAGAGCCTTTATTGCAGCTTGGTTGTCAGAGTTAATGTAAATCTTTGATCCTTTCAAATTTCTTCGAAGACACTCCTAGGTGCAGAGTTCTATTGCGTGTTGGGTCTTTTCCCAAGGCTTTAGAGAACCTATAATTGGGGCCAAGAATTCTCACTCCAGTCTCATGTGCTGTCTTTGATCCATGTGTAAACCAGATGGATAATGTTTGTTTTTTTTTTCAGGTACTGATTGAGCGTCAGTGTGGCTACCTAAGTCTACTTCAAAGGAACGATCAAATTTGTACCTGGGTAGCATATAATTAACCAATCTTGCTAAAATTACCGGGCTATATTCCTTTAGGATTCCCATGTGACTGGCGAAGTCCCCTTCTTTAAATTGTTTTAATTGCAATAATCTTGAGGCTCCTTTGATCGCCTCCCTCTTCACGAAAAGGTAGAAAGGAGTTAGACCGAGCATTACCTCCATAGCTATTGCTGGGCAGGTGTTCATTTCGCCTATTATGCCCAGACATGCTTACCTTTGAACTATGTTCAGTTGGTTTTGTACTGTCTTTTTCGTTATTTTTGGCCACCATACTAAAGAAGCGCATGTAATCAGGGGTGTAATAATCATCCTATATGACCAGTAGATCATTTTCGGTTTCAGGCTCCAGATTTTGCTGAATAATCTGCGGCACGTACAGAACGCTGTCGTGGCTCGCTTGAATTATTCGAGTCAAATGAGCATTCCAGGTGAGCTTTTGGTCTAGGACTCTTCCTAGATATTTAGTCTCACTTGAGAAGTTAAGTTGAACTCCATTCATAGTGGGAGCTGTTAGATTTAGCTTCCTTCTCTTCAGAAAAGAAATTATTATTGTTTTATTTGGGTTTACACTTAACTCATGTTTTGAACACTAGTTGTTAATGGTGCTTAAGGCTTTTTGCATTAAATCCGACAGGATTTTATCGTACTTTGCCTCTGATAATGACGGTAATATCATCTGCATAACCTATTTACTTCAAAACCCGAGTAATGCAGTATATTTAGGAGGTCATCAACCTCCAAGGACCACAGCAGTGGAGATAAAACACCTCCTTGGGGACAACCCCTTGCTGCGCTCAGTGTGACTCAATCGCTGCCTAAGGTTGCTTTGATTCTCCTACCATGTAACATGGAGACGATCCAGTCGATAATAGGTTTCGCAAAACTTTATTAATAGCTGCTGCCTTTATGGATTCATATGAGGTGTTATCAAAAGCTCCTCTATCTCTATAAATCCACAAAGAGCTACTTCTTTGTTTGAGTATGCACTTTCTACCTTTTATAGAAATCTTTGCTATAATTTCGATTTTTTTTCTAGAAAAACATCTCTATTGTTTACATTAATTTTGGTTTTTTTTTAATTTTAAAATTTCTCCTTACATTTTACCTTCAAATCTTTTTTTCTTTTTTTCTTTAAATTTCTCTCATAAAATGTTTTACTTCTTATTGTCAAAATTTCAACTATTTTTTCCAAAATTTCGATATTTTTATCAAGATTTTTCAATAGATTTTTTATGGATTTTTTCTCGAAATTTCGAATTGCTTCTAAAAATGTCGACATTCGCGATTTTTTTAATTTTTCTTAAAATTTAAAGGTTTGACTATAAGCATCTTCTGCATAACAAATTCCAATTTATTTTTATGCCTAAACGTAATACGTAATCTCTTTGAGATCATTCGATGAGGTTTCGAAGGCTATGCGCTATTAAAAGTGCGGCAATTGTTAAAAAAATAATAAAACATCGAAACACATTGTCAATACAGGTGCACAACAATACTTTCGTTTTCAATAAAGTATAATTTAAGAAATATGCACCATAAAAACGTTTAGTATCGCGTAAAACGTGTAATACACGCATTTTTAATTATCACTATGACCTAGATACATGCGGATAAGTTTTTTAGAACGCTTTGCTTCACGAAAGCATCGCAGATGTTTACGGTAATGAGTCCCCCTAATAAGGCGTTTTACGATGATTTCCTGAGGTTACTCGCCGTACCACCCCGACAGACTTGTCTCTCTTAAATGATTTTTAAACATTGTATGAAGCAATCAATTTCACGTACGTGAAAATTTGCCTTTAACTCCTTATAATGTCCGATAATTTGTACTCTCTGCATCAATCTTCGCATAAGCCTTAAGCTGGAATGTACTTAATGAGAAAAATACGGATATTATGTTTTAATCAAAACGCCATTACCTGAAATTATTTCATTAAAAATGTGAAAAGCGAAAAAGAAAGCATTTTTCGCGGCCGTTACACCTATTATTTACGAAGTAACAGTATTTACATGCTTCGATTTCATTTTTTGTTGGTGCTCATTTCGACTTAAACACTATATTTTAGGTTAAATGTTGCATTTACTTTAAAAGTGCTTTCCACAAATTTCATCAAATTTTTGCATTCTGCCTTATGCTTCCTTCATGAGAATTAAAATTATCGTAAACTTTCTTTCAGTTAGATGCAAAAACAAAAACAAATCAGATAATTGACACTTCCAACCCTTACTTCGTGGAATTCCTTTAATATTCGTGGTCCGGTGTTAGCAAATATTTATCGAAACATTGTGGAATTTTCAATATCTGTTGCTTTTTAATCGTTAATAAAGTTTAATTATTAAAAAACAAATCAGTTTAAATGAGAGAATGTTCTCCAGTTGCACGTGCACAATTGAGGCTAACGAAGCACTTTCATTGCAAAACTTCCAGAGATGTTGAAGTTGAAGCGAATTTTCAAAAATGTGGTGAATGCGCCAGACTTTTCCACCTTCCGCAATACAACTACAACAGATTAAGAAGAATTTGAAAATTAGCGTCAGCTGTCAAATAAATTTGCGTTCGGATTAAAATTTTAAATAAATAATTAATAACACCACCAATTTAAGACATTTTAATTTCGTATTTCTGAATTTAGGTTTTTTCTGGAAGTATCGATTCTAGCATTAAAATTTTGATTTTTTTCTTAATATTTCGACCTTTTTTATCGAAAATTTAACTTGGATCTTGACCTTTTACTTAACTAAATTTTGATAAACTTTTTTCGGGTAGAAACTAAACCCAAAATTTTTATTTTTTAAACAAAATGTTGATTTTAAAGTGTCAATTTAACAAAATACTGAAAATAAGTCCAGGTCTCAAGAAATATATTTGATGAAACTTTTTCCTACAAATTTCTCGAGCTTGAATTAGATTTTTTTCATAAAATGTTACTTTGTCATCTATCAGTGAATACCGCTTTAGCGTTTGATCAACTTTTCGGCCTGTACGTACGTCGTCATTAAGAATTAATACAAATGGCCGGTCATGCATTCCCGTTGGAACTGTTAAACGATAATTGAAAGGCGCTTCCTTTTATTTTCTGTCAGCTAATTTAATCTGACCAAACACTATTAATTCATCCTTCCTTTGGCATTTCTAAGAAACGCGCTGATTCCCGAGACTAAATGGCCACCTCGTGGAAGACAAATGTTAAAAATTCAAGTGTATAACGTGTGTATCTACTGAGAGGTATTCAAATTCCAGACCGCTGGTTGCTTAGACATTGACATATTCCCCGGCATTATTTCTCTTTGTAACTACCGGTCGAGTGTGCTTAGCAAATTGTTGCTTTTATAAGCAAACTCGTTCAGATTTACTATTATGCCGGAGATTACCTTCTTAAAATATTTTAAGTAGCCATTAATTAAATTTCTTTATTTCCATGCCGACGTTCGATGTAATCTTTCTAAAATATCAAAGTGAGCGATTATGGAAAACGTAAGAATTTTAAGTACGATTTATCATTTTTCAAAACACACATCGCCCTGATGTCGATAAACTTGGGGTGTTCGGTGCCAACATCCCTCTCCAGGTGAATATCATTCATTTCGACCGCCTCTAGCTTATTGTCCCATATTTCACTTTGATGGTGCTCTTTTGCATATCGTCAGAAAAGGAAATAAATTAATTTCACATTCGAAGGGTGCTATATAAAGGAAATCCCATTATTTTCTTCAAAATCGTGCATTTAATATATATTCGATTTCAAGAAATATTTCACTACATCCATTTGTCCCACAAGTTCCTTTTTTTAGAAAAAAATTTAGGTATTAAAATTGAAAGGTAATCAGCCTGAATAATAATCAAAAATATTTTTTTTAAAGTTTCAATATGAGAATCGAAATTACAAAGTGAAAGTCCAAATTTCAAGAAAAACTCTAATTTTTTTTTAAATAGTGTTCTTAAAAGATCAGGGTAAAAATCGATATTTAGACATAAATATTAAAATTAAAAAAAAATATGTTTTCTGAGTGTCGATTTGACAGTCGAAATGTTGTGAATTGAATCTAAAAAATTTCGAAAATTCTGGAAAAAAATTCAGGACTGTATACGTTCGAAATCGCCATTTCATGTTTTTTTAAGTTCAATCCACTTGCAAAAGGCTGCAAATTACGAGAATTTCATGTTTTAAAATCAAAATTTGGAAATTAAAGTTTAAATATTTTTGGATAAAAATCAAATGTTTGAAATTTTCATCGACATTTTTAGAATGAACACAGACAACAACAAAAATTGGAAATTTTATCTGGGTCAAAATCTTTTTTAAAGTAAATCTTTTGAATATCTAAAACAAAATGTTTTCAGTATTTTGCGTTGGAAGTCAAATCTTCAAAATTTCATGTTTAATGTCAAAATGGAGAATTAAACTTTAAAAAAGAACAGAAATACGATGCAATCCTAAAGGTTATCCCTAAAGGGTTGTAACGGTCACTGTGTGAGGTGCCTTTAATTCTTGTATGCTGGATTTGCATCGTAGCACGTTCGCACTGTTTTATTACAGAACATCTAATTAAAAAACTTAAAAAATGTTAGAGGAAAAATTATAAAAAATTTGAGATGGAAGTCGAAATGAGATTAAAAGATGTAATGTCGCTAATTTTTCAGTTTAAATATATAAAAGAAGGAGCAATTTTAATAACGAAGTGGAAATTAAAAGAAGTCCATAATTTTGAAAGAAGGGTCGAGATTTTGAGTTTAAATTCCAATTTTTCGTTTTCAATTTTCTACTAGTTTTTCTTGATTTTTGCGAAATTTTGTAAACAAACTTTGAAATGGCTAAACAATGTTTTCAAAATTTTGCATTTAAAACCAAATTTAAATTAAAAGGTGATTAATTAATTTAAAGATTAAAGTCAAAATTTCGAGAAAATAGCCAAAGAATCCGAAGTCGAAATTTTGGAATGAATATCAAAACTTTTGGAAATACTTTCGAGTTTAAAAATCTGCATTTCTTTTAAAAGAAAATGTTTATATTTCTTAAATCAAATCTAGAACTTTTACGCTTAAAATCTTGATATGTACCAAAGCCTTTAAAGTGGAATATTTCCCGAAATTTCGAGTAAAAGATAAATATTTAAAAAAAAATAGTTAAAAGAAAACAAATTTAAAAAAACAGAATTTCTTGAAAAAATATTTTTGACAAATGAATCGGTATTAAATTTCTAGAAAAAAGTGAACGTTTCGGAAAAAACTTAAAATTTGAGAATAAGGAAGGGTTTCAAGTTACAGTCAAATTTACTGTAAACTTTTAATTCCCTAAAAAATATTTTCCTAAAACTATCAACGCTTTGAAATTTAAATGCGAAAAATACCGAAAATTTCTTATTCACTAGAATTCTAAAATTTTCGAGATTGAAAAATTTGAATGAAAAATTCGAAATCAACTTCGAAATCTCAAAAATAAATCCCGAACCTTTTAGCTTTAATAAAAAATTTCGAGGCATTTCGAACTAGGCGAAATTTCGATAAAAAACGAAATAAAGAAAAAATAGACAGTTATAAGGGCTGTTGACAGAAGTGAAAACTTAAAACTATAATATACCAGTGTTTTTTTATTTTCAAATTCTAATATCAAAAAACAGAAATTTTGTATACAATCCAGTCTTTAATATTGACTATTTTGGATTACTGCATAATAAAAACACCTGTCGCATTTGTATTTGCATAGCAAACTTCAGATTATGAAAATTGGGAATTAATGCGGAAAAAACAGCAATTTTGTTTAAATCTGCCATATTTTCGAATTACGATCTGATCTCGGTAATGCGGCACTTCTAATCCAACACTTTTCTAGTCCTGCACCTTCCATAATCCGGTGTCAATTTCAAAAGCTCAAATTTTGAAAATTCTGGTAAAAAATGACTTTCCGATTAGCGAAGTTCGAATTAGTGTCAGTAATTCGAAAAAAACTGCAAATTTCTTAGAATTATCCATATTTTTGAATTACGGTCTCATCTCGGTAATCCAACACATTCATAACCCGGTATCAATTTCAAAAGTCGTCGAAAAACACGAATTTAGAAAAAATGATATTTCAAAATTTTCAACAAAGTTGAAATTTAAAGCTCCAAAATTTTCGAATCATAGATAAATGTACCTGGAAATACTAGAGCGTGTCGGTAGTTCAAACTAACGTTATTGGTAACGCGAAACCATTCGTTTGTCCCCTATCTTTAGTCACTCGACGCGCCTAAAGGAGTTTTTATTTCAAAAATTCCAAAGTCGAAGTTTCAAAATGAATATTAAATTGTCAAGAAAAAGCTTTGGTGTTTAAACGTATAAAATTTTCTTTAGAAAAAGCTGCAATATGATTAGAAAAAAATGTCAAAAGTTTGCGTTTTAAATCGTAATTTTATGAGAATCCTAAAAGTTTGTAAATAACGCTGTTTTTTGTTAATAAAATTATCAAAATTTCTATAATATGCTTTTGAACATAAAAATCAAAATTTCTGTTCAAATAAATTAAAAAGGAAGTCCAAAAATTTTTCGTTTGAAGTAGTAATCTGACAATAACTTTAGAATTAATGATTAAAAACTCAAAATTTAATAAAGGTGGTCAAAAGTTTAATAGTAAAATAAACTCTTAAAATTTCGATTTTAAATTTGAAACATAGGGAATAACCCATCAAGATTTAATTAGAAATTTTAGAAAACAGTTAAAATTTTGATAAAAGGCAACCAAATAATTTCGAATTGTGGGATTAACATTTTCAAAATAAAGCTCCGAATTCGAGTTTACCACGAAATTTCGAAAAGAAAGTCAAAATTTCAACAATTCCAATTTTGAATTGAAAATAACAATCTTTGAGAAAAAACTTTTCGAGAAAAGTGCAGATTTTGAATAGAAAATCAAAATTAAAAACAAAAAACACTCTCGTATTTTGACTTAAATTAACCAGAGCCACTTTCTAGCTTTTTTGGTCCTCTTTGGGTTCTTGCTACCCCGCGTTAGATCTAATAAACTTGCCAGTTTATTCCTTTGTTACATTAGACTACTTAATGTCTTATAAAATCCTAACGAATGCGACTCGAGTGCAGGATGGATACGAATTTCTATTTTCGCTTGTATCAGTGGGCATGTGATTAACTTATTTTGTGCGTTGGTCTTGCATAATTCCCCACATTTGTTCACCGAATTGTGACTGTCAACGACCGAATATCGAAATTATAAGGGCCCTGTAATTTCGTTAATGATATGCATGCTTGTCTAGGCGGGTCGAAAGCAAGAAAAGAAATGCCCGGTGTTGTTTAGATTTCCTAAAGCTTCACTGTAATTTGTGGATTTATCTAGTACACAAACGTGCGTATCAAAGTCACCAACGGTTTAGTAATAACAAGCAGCTATCTGCCTCTACAATTACCTTAATAAGTAGCTAGGATTCGATACTAGGACGTCTTACTAAGTTAAATTATTAACAGTTTTAATTTAGAAACTTAGAGAATCCTATTTACAATTTTAATTATTTACAATGATTTGGTGGAATACAAAGAAAAGGATAATTCTTATATTTGACAACACAAACAATAAATTACAGAAGTATTTTGTTGATTTAACGCCCCAAGGATATATAATCTGTTCTAAGTCCGATCAGGACGATATGATAATCTGTATGTTATTTTCACCTCCTTACAAATTAGCGGATCGTGATCAAGCTCACCTGGGGCTAAGAATCCCAGTGCACCTGCCCTACACAAACTACACATTACCTGCTTGCTGATATAGCTGGTGGAGGGTATACTTAACCATATGGATGTGGACTACTTACGCAGATAAGGTCTAGTAGTCCGGCGTGCAAGATTTATTGCGAAATGTTTGAAAGAATAAATCACCACAATGGGAGTTTTAAAAGGTTCTTTTGGAACAATGCCAGTAACACGGAGATTAAAAAAGAAGCCATAAACACTGAGGCTTCGTTTTTCAATATCTTCTTTAATCAGCGGTGGCTCGTAAATTTTTGGGATGGGTCACGGGAACTTTTTCCAAAATTAGTGATTTAAGAATGATGTTTAATCTAATGCAGGAAGTGCATTATATTTATTATTAAAAACTGAATAATCTAGCATGTCAGTCCAATATTTTTTACTTATTTTATGTCTTTTTACTTTTTTATCAAGATGTTTTAATACTTTTAGAAGCCCCGGTAGGGTTTCTTTGAAAGAATTTCTAACGCCAGCCACTCACTAGCTGATAACGAAGTGCCGAAGGTTTGCAATCCAGGCCTGCAGTTAGAAATTGCAAACCAACACATTCAGGAGAAAAAAAATAGTTTGCACATTGCAGCAGTACAACCACTCCGCTAAACTATAAGAACTTCTATTGAATTTTCTTAACACGATTTTTTTAGTTTTTGAATCCTTTATATTTGTTTCATCAGTAAATTTGGTCGAGGACAAAAATTTTTTAATTCTGTGTCAGTGTCTGATTTTTATCAGTTCAATTATCTTGCTGACGAAATAAATACATAGAGGAAAGATGGGTAAAGTAGCCAGAGAGGGTAAAGTGGCCTCTGCCAATTTGGAACCCTATTTGAGATAGTTGCTTATTGACAAGGTCTCTAACTTTTCTAATAGGTCGTTTTTACCTTTGCGGTGAACAAAGGAGCCATCTGTAGTACCTGCTTAAAAACGTTGAGCTAAAATGTGTATCTTACACATGTTGATCTAAAATAAGTCTCTTTTAGATTGTTTACGTATGACAACTTCCATTTTATTATTTACTAATAATTTTAAGTTGATTAGCTGTACTTTTAGCTATTTTTGCTTGTAATCAATTTAATTTAAAATTACTCATGTAACATAGAGTGAATGTTATTCAGATTTTCGGCTATTCGGGTAAAGTTGCCACGCATATGTTTTATAGAAGAACAAGAATAAGAGTTTGTGGATTACCCCCTGGAAATAAAACTGAGACTATTTGGAACTACCCGTAATGATTTACGACATATAGCATTTGAATTAGTAGAAAAAAATGGACCATAATTTACCTTCAACAAAAAAAAACGAATTGCTACAAAAAACTGGCTAAAAGATTTTAAAATGTAAGCATCCTAACGTGACTGTACAAAAGTTTAAGACCACATTTGCAGTAAGAAAAACAGCATGAATTTTTTTATAATTAAAGCAAATTTTGCTAATCCTGGCCACTTTACCCACCCGGTCAGGTAAAATGGCCAATTTGTAGTGAACAATCAAAATAAATTACATCTGGTACAGTTGCCAACAAATTGACCCCTAATATATTTTTCTTGAATCAGCATTTATTATACTTTGTTTTGCCATTTAAATATTTAATTTTAAGTTATTTTTTGTATTTCAAAAAAAAATCATTTTCGGTTAAGGTGACCACTATACCCACCCTTCCCCTAGTTGCTTTAAAAACAGGAAAAATAGAGCAATAACTTACGTACGCGAAACTGTCGTTATCCGCTTCAGACTGTTGAGAATCGGGAATTGCATGGGCAACCGACAAAGTGTCTTATTGGTTTGCTATATATGGGTTCCATCCCCACAACTTCGCCAAAATCTCAGATGGATTCCAGTATCTATGGACATTGAAGGTCTATATGTCAGAATCCCGGGACTACATGTAAGGAAGTATTAACTATTGATTGTCACTTCCTGACATGTTTAGTAACCAATAATATTTATTATAAAAGATATCAAAAAAATTAGATATTTATAGCACTGGGAAACAACAATTTCGTTGCCTTGGAATGTTGCCTTGTTTTCGACTAATTTTTGGCCTTTAAATCCAAAAATGACCTCAGTTTCCGTTTATTACGTCAACTTTTTAATTTACAGGATGCCCTCTTCTTGTCTAAAAAGTCATAAAAAATGCGCTTATAAAGGAAAATAAAAGCAAATATACTATTTACAGATATCAGTTTCGTTCATGCAAAAGCTAAATACTACTATAAGTCAAATTATATTTATACAAATAGTAAAGTTTTTTGGCAAAGCAGTAAACAATTAAGATAAAAATTTTCGGGTTTCTTCTTTAGTGTTTATTGTGTGAACATTTTCGTCTGATGATCGATGTTCCCACAATAGTCATCCTTATTGTATATTCACTTTTCTCTTGCATTTTTTGATGCCGTGCCTCCATAACCTTCGCTCACTCTGCTCATTACTATACCAAGATGACTATGTAAAAACTGCAATTTGTTACTCATGTTGCAGCTAGGCATTTTGAAACCCTCTAAAAGTTTCTGCATAATTTCGTATGATGTAATTCTGAGCTCGTGTATTTTTAACAAAGTCTCTAACAATCTTTTTGAATGTGAACAAATGATTACTTTCAAATTCTGTCATTGTGCGCTGAAAAGTTCGTTTTTAGCCAACTGCCCAATCTGTGAACCATCAAATATACTGCTTTTATCTTTCCAAATGACAGTTGAGGAAATACCACAATAGATACTTGAAACAATCTGCTTCAATTGACATAGGTAGGTTTAAGAAATTGCTTTATGTGACCCAGTTTTATATAGATGTGGAAATATAAGGTTCTTTTTGCCGACAAGTTGCTGGTGAAAAATATTTTAATCACTAGATTTCATTGAAGAGGACATAAGCAAACCGCAGTTTGGATTTTGTGAAATATTAGGGACCAGAGAATCCCTGTCTAGATATAAACCAGGATGTATTTGCATATTACATTGACTTTGAAAAGGCTTTTGTTACGGTGAAACATAGTAAGTATTGCTTCTCAGCAATAACATTGACTCGGATGACGTGAGAATAATCAGCAATCTACATTGGGGCCAAAGAGCTAATGCAAAAGTAGAAACACAAATAACGATGAAATTGAGATTAGACGTGGTGTACAACAAGGGTGTATTTTATGTCCACTCTTATTTAACCTCTACAGTGAGGCCATATTTACCGAAACCCTGGAAGAGGAATCAGTAGAAATAACTATAAATGGAGAAAATATTAACAGCATAAGGTATGCTAATAACACAATTCTACTAACAAGCAATTTTAGAGACATACAACACTTTCTAGAAAAGCTAAATGGTCGATGTAATGATTATGGGCTAAAAATATATTTTAATAAAACCAAACTAATGGTAGTCACAAAATCACTACAAAATCAAAACCTGACAAATCTAACAATAGACAACATCATCATAGAAAATGTTCAGACATACAAATATCTAGGGACTTGAATAGATCAATCGGGGAGTCAAACAAAAGAACTAAGGTCAAGAATAGAAACAGCCAGATCGGTATTCTTAAAAATGAAAAAACTGTTCACCAGTCGAGACATCAATATAAGACTCAAAATGGGAATGCTGCATTGCTACGTATTCTCCACGCTTTTATATGGTGTTTAAGCATGGACTCTCAAGAAGAACCATATGGACAAACTACAAGCCCTTAAAATATGGTGCTACCGAAAAATGTAACCTGGACAGAAAATATCACTAATGCCACAGTTCTGAATAAAATGCGAAAATATTACGAAATCATTAACACCATTAAGAGAAGAAAGCTCCAATATCTGGGCCACATACTGAAAGGCTTCAAAATACACATTTCTCCAATTGATAGTTCAAGGGAAAATTAGTGGCAAGAGGAATGTTGGCGGAAGACGTGCGTCATGGCCCAAAAACCTAAGAGACTGGTTTAATTGCAGCAACAACCAACTATTCCGAGCTGCAGTTAACAGGATTAAAATAGCTGTGATGATAGCAAACCTCTGATAGGAGATGCAACATAAGAATAAGAAGATTTCAGTTCACTTCTTGGCGAACCGATTCCACTGCTACCAATAGTTTTCATGAGATATGTTGTTCTCCCATTCACAAAAAAATGGAGATCTTTGGTATATCCACCCATCTTGCTGGCCAAGGAAAAAGCAGGAAGGTCAATACAATGATCCACTGGTGCATGTGATATTGCGAAAAGTTAGTGACTCTCTTTATGCCTTCATTGACGCAAACAAACTGTCTGCTAGGACTTCGCCAAATAATATTCTCATTGTGGAGGAAGACACACTTCCATCTTCACTTTGAGTTATCGATAAAAAATCGGAATTAGTCGCGTCTTAGGGTAAAATTCTTAACACTTCTATTAAATCATGTACGTTATAGCAATACACCGTTCCATCATCATTAAAAGACCTTCAAAAATATTGCACAAACTGCACGTCCTCTTGAGCGAAAGTATGACACCTATATAAGGCGTTGAGAAAACACTAGACGTGATAGAAGAAAGACTAACTTGCAGTTTTAAAATAAGTATATCCTATTTAACTCTAAAACAGCTTGAAAATCGAACTCAACTGAAAATTATGATACAAATTGTTCCCCAATGTCCCATTATCCGCCTTAACCCAGTCGACCACTGAGCTGTTGTTTGCGTCCATTATTAATGTTTTTAAAACAAGTTTCACCCAATATTCAAAAGATACAGAATTAGGTGTGCTTTACAAAATTTAAATTATATTAATTAAAATATGTTTAGATTTATTCTGGACAATTGGGCTTCGTCTCTTCGGAGAATAACGAATGCTAACTCGACAGATGACGGATAGAGAGTCCTCCGGAGATTTTTGTAAGATAGACTCAAAAATGTCGTTTTATAATGGGGGCCTTTTGCAACTGGACAAATGTGTACGCAATTCGACGAGAATGCTCACAAAGTTGCCGATATAACATGGTAGATGCATGCCTCAATCCATTAGACTGCTATCAACTCGATTAATATTTGTTTGGGAGGCCGACACTCGAATACTACCAGCCGACGTTATTAATTTTAGTTAAAATTCCTCTTTTATTGATGGTGACCTCAGTCACGGTGGATTCCAGAAATTTACCACACATGCACTAATATCCATTTTATATCACATATAATTCGTTTGAAGGTTTTCAAACGGCGCGACGCATCGCATTGGTGGGGCAAAATCCTTTTTAGTCAAAATATATATGTCTTATAAGAGTTATTATTAATAACGGAAAATATATGCATTTGATTATATTAAACTTATATTTGTTAATGTCCGACCCGTTATAGAAAAAAAATAATATTTGAAGTTAATTTCCAAATTTCGAAAGGAAAAAGTTTCCATTTAAGTTGCTCTTTTGTTGCCAAACCCTGAATCTGATAAATGTTCAAACCTATTGTCTGAGTATTGTCAGAGGAATCGTTTCTGCTAAACATCAGTGTGTCGACTGTTGATAGTTCATATGCCTATGCTCCACTGCACAAGTTTAGAGGGTTGCATTATTACATTGTAAGCCTACAACCAAAGTATTTGTCACGTTCGAGTGAGGTATGCCAAACTCAAAAGGTTTAACAAGACAGTAGTCCCAAAGTTCTTCCAAACAATTAATCCGGTTTATTTTGAGTGCTCTCCGAGCTTGGTACGGTGATGTTTCTAAGTTTCTGGATTAAACCGCACTTTGGGCTTATTTCCCAAAAACGAGGTCAATATTTAGGTCGATATTCCAAAAACCTTTAAGATCTAATTTAAAATTTTGGCTAAAAATTGAAAATTTTGATGGAACCGTTAAGTTTGCATTCAAATTTTCAAATCTTTACCAAAATGTGTAGTATAAGGTCAAAATTACAAGCTGAAGTTAAAACTTTCAAGAAAAGAGTCGAACTTGCAAATTTAATCTAAGAAAACGACTCATGGGCTATAAATTTTTGTTTAATAATGACAGTATTTAAATATTTAAACAAGTATAGACTCTTTTTTGGTGGAACGGACTGGACCTTGATTATCTTCAAAAATTGAAATACAGAACTTTCCCCTGCTAAGAGAGAGAGAGATACTAGTATCTCTCTGAAGATGACAGCTTGGCTGTCGAAACATGTTAGAGCAACGTTTGTGTGTTTTTTAGTCTTTCTTGGTTTCAGGGGACAAGTTCTGTATTTTAATTAATGTATAGACTCGTTGAATGATTTTGTATGCGGATGCTATGTGTGATATTCTCCAGATATGATGAGGTTATCGTAACTTGGATCCAGAATTATTTCAAGCTTGCACTTTGACATGGCCAACCCGTGAGTATAAAAACATAGTTTTACAAAGTGAACTGCTTCAACGACATGTAAGATAAACTAATCTTATATGCACTAAGCACAGAAGTTAAGAAATATAAAAAATTTCAAATTTTTATGAGATTTTCAAATGCTGCAACTCAAAGCTAATTGGCTATGAAGAAAATAAATAAAAGCTCCATTTTTTAGTTTCCAGATCTTAAATTCGGATTTGTTCAGGATGTACAAATTCTGAGTAATTATAAAAAAACCATCGGCGATTATTTTCAAAGTTACACCAAGTTAAGGGAATGTCTCTAATTATGCAATTTTAACCAATATTTTTAATCAATATCCTTGTAATTAATTTTTTTTTAAAAAACCCCTATAACTACAACTTGGAGAAAATGCTTTGGAGTTATCAAAACTCTACTCGCATTTCCCATATGATCATTATTCCTAGAGTTATTGATAGCCAAAATTAAAAATAAATTTCTTGTATTGAATGACGATAACTCAGTGAAAAATCATACAAAACTCGATAACCAGTTAAATTAAAAGAGAATTATATTATCTAGATGAGCTTTATGTTGAGATCACTGGAAATAATTATTGAAATCCATGGACTTTTTTAAAGGTAGGCGTATATTTATAAAAATGTTGGGCCAATGGTCTTTTAAAGATTACTCAGAAATTGCTAACGTAATGACAAATTTGCACTTAGGATCTAAAATTTATAAAACTGGAACTTTCACCCTCAAACCTAAAACCTATTGCCTAAGCATTAAAATAAAGTCTCCGCACTTTTTCAGCGTGACCGTTTCAGCCAAAGTAGCAGAAGTATTTGACATGTTCGAGTTGTGTATGCCAAACTCAGATCTTTGGTTTTTATTGTACCAAATTACTATATATCTCGATCAACAATCATTAGATTTTTTTAATTTAAATTGTACTGAAGTCTTTTTTTATTTTAAGCTAAAGCTATCTAATTTTAGGTCATTCGCTTTGGTGATCCACCGTTTCACACATGTCAATAAATCAGAATTAAAAATGGCCGATTTCGTATTTTTTATTTATAAAAGTGTTCGATGGTCTGAACGGCAGTCTCGTAAGTTGTAAGATCAGCATGATCCATTATAAATGGGTCTTGGGCAATTGTCACACAGGCCGACAATAAACGAGCAACAAGGGCCGCCTCTATACGAGATGTGATAACAACTCCATTACGTCACCGACTGCGACCTAATGGATTCATAAAGTAGTTTTAATTTGGAATCTGTGACAAGCGTTTGCAAAGGCGTGTTATCCTTATCTCGCTCCATGCACATGTATACGATTTATACTCGTCCAATTAAAAAATGGACTTTTTCAGATGAAGGTGATTTAACAAGGGTCATAGTTATTCGCCCCTTCTATGTAATTTCCATCGGCTTGCGCCATTTTAGTAACGTACTTGATAAAAACGTTATTGATTTCCCGATTATACCCCGACAAAAAGATCTGATTGATAAATAATGAATAGAGGTTTAATATCGTGCTTCCAACTAGTAATAAGTAACCATTAATTTTTCCTAATACTGAAAGACGTGCATAAATTTCATGCCACGAATAATTTTCAATATTCATGTATAGATTACTTTCTCTGTTCGTTATATTGTTTCAGATGTACTAGAATATGCAAATGACAAGTTATGGTCGTAGACTTATATAATTACTCCCTCCATGACTGAATCATATTTTCTAAGCCATTACCAAAGCAAAACAATAGCGTGATTGGTGCCCGTACTCCGGAAAGATTGTGCTTGCCAACGAATAATTACCATTAAAGCGGACTTAACTGTGAAGCACTTTATCAGCAAGTATCGCCACAATTAAACAGATTTAGAGCATTTATATTCCGACGTTTCTGATTTGCATAAAGTAATTACCTCTGACCAGAATGAGTGTGCGAAAAAACCAGCGATAACCGTTTTAGACATCAATCAAAAGCGCTCTGGCGTTTTTTCTTGGGGGTCAACAATTTTTATGAAATTTTTCGGGGACCCATGATTTCAGCTCAACTATACTGGAATTTATATTTCTTGTTGTGAACAATAGCCCAGTCTGTTGAACCATATTTGAATATTAAATTTCGTAATCAGAATTTTCTTCATTTGGAGGAAAAAGGTTTTCCTATAATTCAGATCGAGTACAGTCTGAAATTCCAAGATGTTGGCAGCCCAATCTCCAATAGAGATTGTCCCGAGTATGGATTTACCCCATTGCACCTTAAATAAGAATAAAATGAACCCAAAAAAGAAAGAAGGCAGGAGGAGTTCAGCAAAGAGATAGAACAAAGGCTGGAACCGACGAACGCATTGAAGACCCTAAACTTAAATGAACTGACAGAAAAATTAGTCAAAACTATCCGAGTGGCAACCAAGAAAATCTGCCCGTTTGGAGAACACAGAAACAGCTTACACCTGCCACGATAAGACTATTGGAAGAGTGCAGAGTTATAGATTATGATGCACCTCAATACCGCCAACTAGATAAAATAGTAAAGAGAGCGATTCGAAGAGACTTGAAGGCATACAACGCGAGAAAAATCCAAGGGAATCTATTTTTAAGCCAAAAAAGTTATTTAATTTAGATATCCTATATTTTTTCTTCTTTGAAATTTGGTTAATTAGGAACTATGTTTCTTCTATAATTCGTTATTGCTATCGACCGATGAAATGCGAAAAAGCGCATTATCCAACTAATTAATGACACGATGACTGAAGTAATCTCTATATTTTTGTATGATATTTAATTTGTTAACAAATAAAATATGGGTAATATAGGCCAGTATTAGTATTAAATCCAGAACCATCGAAAAATAAAAATGTATGTCGATTACAGCCCCAACAAAGCGCAATCAAGAAATTTAATAATATTAGAGATGCATATGAATGAGGGATACACAAATACCATCGATTGTCGACTGAAATGTATAGGTTCATAATTGGGCAATGTTTAACCACACCTCGAGATTCTATACGTCAGCCCTCATAAATCTCTTAATGATAAATTGCAATTATGGGTATTGTATAAATCACTTCCAATTTATATACCCGCTTACGTTTATTTGTAAATAACTACATTCGACGTGGTAATAAAGTACTTCTTTGATTACAGAAGTTAAAGAAAAATAAAACGTACATATATACTTAGTAAGCAACTAAAGGAAGTCTTAAGAGCATCGTTTTAAAAAACGGCAGATGCATATCGCACACAATTTGTTATGCAAAAATATGAATTGAATTTTAATTACCCTTTCGTCGTCTTCACAATTTTAGGTGCTTTAGGTTAACTTTAACTTATCTTCCTCGGTAAAATTGGGCCATCTTCTGTAGTAGGGAATACCAGTATTCCTAAATACCGGTGCTGGAATCTGTGGGATTATGCAGGAATCCCTTGATATTAAAAATTCGACTTCTTTACTGAAATTTATCATTTCTAGATGTCCTAATTTTTTTGAAAGTGGATTTTTCAAAAAATTTTGATATTTTCGAAATTTTACGTTTAAACTCGAAAGAAAATCTTTTTTAGAATATTTAAGCTTTTCCTAAAATTTTGACTTAAATATGTTATTAAAGTGATTTCGCAAGATCGTAAGTTATATATAATCACTGATTTTTTTAATTTCATGTTTAAACTTTGACTTTTTACTTTCTTCCGAAAATTTAATTAAAAATTTGAACTTTTTACAGCTAGTAAATTTTTTCCTAAATTTCACCTACGAAAAGTTTACGCCTTCAATGAAATTTAGCTTTTCTCTTTTTTTATTTTCTACATGGACTCAGCATTTTGAGTTTTTGAACATTTTTATTTTCTTCTTTTAACTGAATTTAGATTCTTTCCAATTTTTGGCTTTTTCAAGATTTTTTTTTAAATGCTCGCGTATTGTCAAAATTTAGCTATCATTCTTAAAGTTCTAAATTTTCGCTTTCAATTACTTCTTAAATCTTTTATTTAAACTCAAATTCTCGACTTTTTTCAAACATTTTGATTTTTTTCAAAAGCTCTATAAATTTTTTTCGAACTTTCAAGTTTCAATTTAAAAATTGGGTAAAACTCCAATTATCTAAACACAAATTTTCGACTTCTTTCAAACATTTTGATTTTTTCGAAAGCTCTATAATTTTTTATCAAACTTTCAAGTTTTAATCCAAAAATTGGGTAAAACTCCAATTGTTTTATGAATGGTTTATTTTTTTTCAAAAATCCGATTTAAATCTTTTTTTTTAAGTTGGGAGTTAAAACTAACAATTTGTACCTTTCGTCTTTCGTCTTTATCGAAAAAAAAAGTCAAAATTTTGACTTTTCATTGGAAGTTACATTAAAATTTCTAGTTTACACTTCCAATTTCGCCTCTTTTTAATTAATTTTTAATATAAATGCAAAATTTAAATTTTTGTTCGAGATTTAATTCGTTTTCTTTTTGTAATTTCAATTTTGCTTGCAAACTTAATTTTATAAAGATTTTTTATGAATTCAGATTTATTTCTCTACCTCTTTCACTTTAATTTCGAAATCTCGAAAAAAATCATTATAAATTCCAAATTTTTTCGAAAACTTTGTCTTTTTCCAAAAATTTCTAGTTTAATGTTTTTTTTTTTCTAAAATTTTAAATTCAAAATCGAAATTTAAAATTTTTCAGGGGATTTTAGAGCCTTATCTTGAATTGTTTTTATTCAAGTTTTTCGTACGAAATGTTGAATTTCTTAAGGGTTCAGTTTTTGGTCTTTGCTAGGTTTTTATCTTCGTACAAAATTTTCTTCATTTCTTCAAATTTTAAGATTAAATTAGCATTTTATACTGTTTTTTTCTTTTATTATTTTTGCTAATCTTTTTAAAAGATACATTTTTTTCTAAATTTAAAGCTTTAACTTGATTTTTTGTCGGTAATTTCATTCGGTATATTTTAATATTCTTTTAAAATTAAGACTTTTTTCAAAATTTTAGTTTAACACCAAGTTTTTCCTTCAAAATTTCTACTTAGATTATTATTTTTTTGTTTCTTTTAATCCTTTTAAAAACTTGTATAATTTGATGACACGACAATTTATTCTCGAAAGTTTTCGCCGTTTTGCGAGATCCTGCAATTACCTGCATCCCACATTCTCAGTCCCGCAAATACCAGCATTGAAATTTTGTTACGGGATTGCATTTACTATTTTCAGGATTGCTTGAGATTTCTCAATTTCTCAAATGATTTTAAGAATCAACTCTTCCTGAAACGATCTATAGACCGAAAAACCTTTTTTAAATACATCTAGTATTATGTCGACGTTTTTATTTTTGCTTAGCATTGCAAGTTAAAAAAAACTTTTCCAATATTGTATTAGCGGCGTATATGTTATATCTACTGATATAAAAAAACGCATCACGTAAAATAAATCTAGCAATGAAAAAATGTTTACAATCTTCCTGATGTTCACGTGAAGTAGAAAATTTAAGCAGCGATATCATCCGAAAGGACGATCGGTGGACTGTCGATGGCGACGTCAGGTCGTAATTGATAAAACGCTTTATCCTGTTGGTGAATTTTATAGAACGAATCTTCCGAGTGAGGTAGGTGAACGCGCTCGCAATTCGAAACTAACTTCAAATTTTGACGTCCGCGGCGGGATAATCATTCCCGACTTTTTTTCTTTGAACTTTCATGCAAAAAATCGAAATTATTGAATATGACTCCGTCCTTCTCAAACAGATGTTGTTTTCAGTATTGTTTGCGTGCACTAATAAAAGTGTAAGCAACAAATGTTTTCGCGTTTTTGAAAATGTAGATTTTCGTTCCAAAAAAGCATCATTTGCTATTACATTATTTTATTGCAAAGAAAACTATACCAGAAAGTTATCGTTTGCTTGTGGAGATTTATAGAGAGCATGCTCCATCTATTACGATTGGTAAGAAATAGTTTCGACGATTTCAAATAACGATTTTAGCACTGAGGACAAACAACATGGAAAAAAAATATGAAGATGCTAAATTGGAAGCATTATTGGTGGAGGATTCTTGTCAAACTGGTAACTGGGTTCCACATGAGTTGAAAGATAGAGACATGGAAAGTCAAATAACCATTTGTGACATGCTGCTTCAAAGACAGCAAAGAAAAAGATTTTTGCATCGAATAGTTACAGGAGATGTAAAATGGATACATTATCAGAATCCTAAACGTAAAAAAAGTTTGGATGAAGCCAGGTGAACTCGGCCCATCACAGCCAAAATGAAATATTCACTGTGCCAAGGTTATGCTCTGGATTTGGTGGGATCAGAAAGATGTTGTATATTATAAGTTACTGAAACTCTCTGAAATTATTAGAGGGAAGTCACCAAATATGGAATACCATTTTGTTTTAGGGATATAAAAAAAAACTTCATAGAAATGAAAACAGTTTAATGTTATTACTAATCAGTCATACATTTATATGTAGTAATTAACAGCCTTTAATCAAATATATTAGTTATTAAATTACAATCTAACACAAAAACCAAAATTACAAATAAGTAACCAAATATGGAATAGGTACCCATATATGGAATATAAGCATAAATCATCATATCAATAACAAAAATAGACATAAATATCTATGAGATCAAATAATTAAAAATAACATATTGTGATAAATGAAAGAAGTTACTTAATTAACTTGCAAAAGTCACAGATCCAAGTATCAAACTCTGGACCAGCACAATCATAATGTGCCCAGAGCCCACACATTAAGCATTTAATCCAGCTTTCTCCACTTTTATCCATGGAAAAAAGTCTTGAACAGAACATACATTCTGCATCAGCAGAGTCAGGAGATACTTGGTCCATCAACTCATTATGTTCACTGCCTTCATCAAACTGGATATCGTCCTGTTCCTCAGAGTCTTCTTCTTCCCAATCATCCTTATTTTTCTTCGTTTGTTTCTTTCTCTTCGCAGTTTTCTTCTTATTCTTTGTCTTGATTAATTTACTTTCTTTTTCTTGTCTCTTCATATTTTTATTTACTAAATCATTTTTGTAGGGTGAAGATGTTATAACTGCTGCTACAGCAGCTTTTCTTCCTCTGTTAGATACTTTTCTTCGTTTCTCTGGTGCTGGACTTATCAGTTCAGGTTGTACATTAGCAGTTGTTTCTGGTACAGGTATTTCTATCAGAACTTGACCAGTTTCAGATCTTGATTCCAGTGGAGTGATATTGGTTGTACAACCGTCTCTTACAGCATTTTGTTGCGCAGCAATAAAGTCCACATCACTGAACACATTTTTATTTAAAGGCCATAATCCAGTGACTTTGAACCCCTTGGCTGCAATTTCACCTGTTTGTACTTTCAAATAGGATTTGCCAAACAGCTCCACAATATCATATGGACTTAGAGGTCTGTTGTTGTTTCTAATCCACATGCGTATTTCCTCACTGTAGTATGTTTTTAATGGCCCCATGAAAGTCTTGTCTAACGGCTGCAATTTGTGAATCGTATGTGGAGGTAACGAAACTATGTCCACGTTATTTTCCCCAGCAATGTCTATTATATCGATATTGTGAGTATGACTATAGTGTCCATCTAGTATCAGTAAAACCCTTGATTCAGGAGTCGGGTTGGTGTGTTGAATAAAGTGCCTGAACCAGTCTGTAAAGATGTTCATTTGAATCCACCCTGATGGATGTGCAACTCCGACTGATCCTGGAGGACAGCCTCTCATTAGCTGAGCACTCATATTTTTTCTGGGAAAAATAATGAACGGTGGCACAAAATGACCAGTAGCATTCATGCAAACAACTATTGTCATAAGAGATCCTCTTTCTGCTGATGTCAGTGCAGCTATCTGGCGTTTACCTTTGTGACCGATGATTTGTGGTATCTTACTTTGTACTATTGTGAGGCCTGATTCATCCACGTTGTAAATTCGATTTGGTAGATAATTATTTTTAGTGTAAAGCTCTTCAAGGAGGTTGAAAAAAGCATCCACTTTTTCTTTATCAAATCCAAATGCTCTGGCAAAAGATGTACCAGTTGGTCTTCTTATCGCAAGTTTATCTTTATGACGATTTAAGAATAACTTTAACCACTTTTTTCCAGCCATACCTGATTTACCGAAGGGATTCTGCAAGTTGTTTCGCTTTGCTAGCATATACACCATACGGCAAAGATCAGTTCTTGTTAAACCGTGAAACTTGCTCTCCATCATTAATATGTATTCTACTAGCTGACGTTCAAGTTCGGAGCCCAATATAGTTTTTCGTCCTAATGTAGTAGCTGCTGCCACTCCTGGAGACTGTTCATCTTGTTGGCATAAACGAAATAAAGTTGTCCTAGGCACTTGAAAATGCTGTGCCGCTTTCAAATATCCCATTTTCTTTCCCCGGACGAATTTTATAGCTTCTGCCATTTTTTCTTCATCCCAGATTTTTCGTTTCTTGGTTGATTGTGAAGCCGACATTCTAAAAACAAACATAACATATAATTTTTTAAAGAAATAGTAGCAAGTACCTATCATGTGAAATATAAAGACCTAATTATGGAATATTCCATAATTAGACACCGACGACTGTCCATATTTGGATTTTTATACTAGTTCAAACTCGTCTAAATATTTTTTCAAGTCACAATATTTTAATGACTGTAGATCACAAAATGTTAAAATAAACATAATATCGATATACTAAATAGTATAACACTTATGTATACATACCTAATAACTGGTAATACTCATTTATTACTTACCTTTAAAATTTTCTGCGTGACAACAAAACAAAACACGCCTGCCACACGTGTAGCGTTCGCGCAACTGACACGATGGTGTGAGTGCGGTAGTAAATAGACCGAATGAAACAAAAGATGGTCGTGTGTTGCGTTTCATACTTATATTTTTAGAGAAATTAAGGTATCCCATATTAGGATACTATTCCATATTTGGTGACTTTCCTCTAATGGAGAAGTTCACCGATGACAACTAATGCGTTTGAAACGAGCCATAGAAGAAAAATGACTAGAATGGGAGAACAGGCACAGCAAATTAATTCTTCAATATGACAATGCCAAATCACATACGACAGAAGTCATAAAAAAATATTTAGACGGACAAGACTGGGAAGTGTTACTCCGCCATATTCACCAAGCATAGCTCCTTCGGATTACCACCTATTCCGGACGATGCAGTTAGATCTTACTGGAGAATGGTTTACGTCATTTGAAAGTATCAAAATTTGGCTTGATAATTGGATAAGCTCAAAAGACTAGAACTTCTTTAGGCAAGGAATACGTAAATTATCTGAAAGATGGGCGAAGGTTGTAGCTGCAGATGGAGCATACTTTTAATAAACTTTTTTTAAATTTTCTAACAAAGTAAATGTGTTTTACTTTAACAAAAACGGGCGGAGTCATATTTACACACCCAATAGAAAAATCAAATTTCAAACTTAATTTTACAATTTTGAGAAAAATAGTACATTTTGAAAAAGGGACTGACATACAATTTATTTGCTGTGGTTATATGCCTTCGCAGCTTTACCAACTCTAAAACAAAATAGTGAAACAGTTACGTTAAAATGTCATGATTTAGGACAATCCCATCGCAAGAACTCCGATATAATTCTATAGGTAATTATTTCAGGAAAATCGTTTTATTAATTTCAGCTTTTCAAGGTGCGATAACATGACCTTTCTCGCGTTAAAAATTCGTTGGCAAAACAATGTTCGAATTGGTATGGGTTGTCACGATGTCGAAGATAAAGAGACTTGTTTTTATAACGTAACTGCATCCGAGGAATGTAAATCAAAAAGAATCTTAGAACAGTAGCGAAGAGAAGGCGACATATTGTCCAACCGAGCGAAAGATCTGATGTAACTTTGCGTCCGCCGCTTACTACCAACTGAGAGCTCGTACAGAACAGGAGTCAAAAAATTTTTAAAACACCTTCATCCTTCATGGATTAAATACAAGAATAAATTCAACTCAACTAAAGCTATTCACATTCTATAACATGTTGTAGTCAACATTTTTTTTAATCAGCTTATACTACTTTAAATTAAAAATAAAACATCATTTTTAGGGTTCCGTATCTTAAAAGGAAAAACGGAACCCTTATAATCTCGCATTCGTGTCCATCCGTTGTTCATTTATCTCAAAGATTTTTCTAGAATACCACGCAATGTAAGGATTTGAAATTTCCCATCCATGGTGTTAGTTCCTACGTACACGTATATTGCCAATCAATAATCAGGAAAAATATTTTCTATTGAAATAGGGGTTGTTCGGAAAAAAAATCAAGTTTTAACTAATAAATACATCGCGTGAGGTATCATTTATCTGTAATTGTTAATAAAGCTTTTGGTTTCGAATTTTTATTAGAGTGATTGTGTGTAGTGCGATGTTTCAGAAAGGAATCCAACTAAACTGGATGGCTTCCCTGTGAAATTAATTATGACAAGTAGCTACAGCCTCTTTGAAGAATTTTAAAAATGTATATGATCAAAAATTAATTTAAACTTCGCTTTAGCTGAAATTAGTGAATTTACATTAGGGTACCTCTAGCCAAACCTAACCTCTTTCCCATGAATACCTCTTCTACATAATTTCATTATATACAATTGGCGTAAAGTCTTAAGCAATCACTATTTAAAAAATATACAGATAAAGTGATGGGGCATCCATTAGTCCTTAATAAAAATTTGGGACCACCTACATTACGAAAGTATTTGACGTATTTCCATTTAGTACGGTCCACGTCGCAAAGCTATCAAATTTATAACGCTCAAGTGGGCTTTTAAAACGAGGTTCTTGGTACCCTTAAGAGAAAATTTGGTATTCAAATCGTCGTTTTTTAACATGTCTCTAAAATTAAGTAAACCATGTTGAACATACAAATTTTTATACCTTAATCATCTTCGACCTTTTCTGACATGGCCGAAAATATTCCCGTTAAAGCTACAAAACACCTTAATAGGATCAAACTTCGGGATCTTTGACGCTCGACGAAAAAAAAAGGTGCCCCCATTCGGCGATCTAACCAGTCGCGTAATCCAATTCAGCGTATTTAATTGTACCGTTTAATAAACAATAGCTTTGCGCCGCAATATTTCCTACTTTCTAAGTATACGCGATTGATTCTAGACTTGGAGATTATATCTCGAAAATATCTGCTTCCTTTCCGAATTGAATGAATGCAGGTAATAATCGATGCTATTGTTACGGAAAGAGCTACACGAAAATTTACATTTGTTCGCCTCGCCATAACCCATTGTTCTCGGGCTGTATTGCCCCGTTGGAAAGTAACTTAATTAACTGAAAACAATTAGGCGTTCGAGCGAAGAATTAAAAAAAGTGCTCAAGTTGACCTAACGTAACAGGTCAATTCTAGCACTTTTCTGACATTCTTGTATCAATTCAAACAGTGAGCTCAATTCCTTGAAAAAAACTAACAAGGAAAGTACCCGAAGTGTACCTCACCGATTTTCTTCATTTTGTAATGTTATAGGAGATAAAAAAATATTAGACACCTACTTTTTTACATGCGGTGAAACCCCCCTAAAAAATAAACCCCAAAAATGTATTCAACATCTCAAGAATACATTGGAATTTTTTAATTAAACAAACATTGGATTATTTCTCATAAAAATGCGCTCCTAACAATATACCATTTATCCCAGAGAGTTGCAACCCATATTTTTTAAGTGGGTGAGTTTAATTTTTTTTCTAATATGTCAACTTTTAAACGACTGAATTTCATTAAATTTGGCTATTTCACTAAGAAAATTAAAAAATAAAATTGACCTCTTTCGGGTTTTTGCAAAAGAAAAATCACTGGATGGAGTAATATATATCCTTTGGGTTAATTTTTTTCTGTACAGTGATACGGAAAATTAATCACAAAATACCTGAAATACATGCGGTTAAAATAATTACAAACAAGGAGATCAATTTAAGCACTTTTTCAATTTTGTTTGAATTAATTCAAACCCTTAACCCAATCCCTTGAAAGACACTAACTACATTAATTTCTTGAAATCCGTGCAGTTAAAATGGTCGACGTTTCTTGAATCAATTCAAATTCTGAGTTCAATTCCTTTAAAAAAGCTGCATAAGTGTCATGAAATCCACGCGGTTAAAATGGGCATTATAATTCGATCATCAATCACAAGTGCTTGATTACATCGTAATCCGTAAAATATTTCAAATCATGAAAGCTTGATGTGTTATCTTGAATAAAAACAACGGTGGTATAAAATTACATAATGAGTGATATTAATTATAGGAAGCGGTGTTATAGGACAATAATGGCCGTTATGCGGACCATCTTAGTCCCATCAATCTAACTCACGTTTCCTTCACCTGCTTCTTGTACAATTGCTTGTAAAAATAATCGTAGGGAGTTAACAACCCAGTAATATATCTAGATGGTTGATCTATATCAACAAACGACGACACTTTTACCAAAAATCCATTTGAAATTGGTTAAAAAACTTTAAATAATTAAAGACCGAAACAGAATTTTGAAATATAACTGATAAAAATATTCCAGTCACATCAAAGCTGTCTTTCCTCAACCAGTGTTCCGTTTTATTAGATATTGTTCAAAATTCCGGCACTTGCCATTTATAGGAGATTCCACAAACGAGAAAATAAAATGGAACTAATTTCTTTGGAAAAACATTTGTTACTTATATGAGACCAAAACTCAGAGGCACTCCTTCATGTAAGAAGGGAAGGTGCAGCTTTAAAACCATTTCTTTTTTCAGACAACACATATAACCAATATTTATTTCGAACTATCAAGTTTAAATTTGATAAGTTCGAGCTTTTTTAATTAATTTACGCTTCTAATTTACAATAGAAAAAATGTCGAAGTTAACCATAGAGATTAAAATCTGCATTTAGAAAAAACGCAGTTAATGGTCCCTATTTACAAAAAGAAGTACTAGCTTTTCTTTGCAAAAATAAAGGAAATACTTTAGATGTTATGCATAAAAAAATAAACCAAAAGTTTTACTTCGCCGTTGAAATTTTGCTTCAGAGTAAACGGTTTTACTTTTTTTGTATTCATAAAAAAATTTTACTTTAAAAATCAAAGGATTTGCTTTACCAAAAATGCATCAACTCGGTAGCTAACTTTTTTCGATAGACCAGTTATTTGTCTGTTTATTAGTTGTGTAAATTTTAGTCAGTCTAAGTTTATGGTGGTAATTGAGTGTTTGCTGTTGGCTGACGTGATAAATTTACGTGCAAGAAAATATTATAAACCAAAAACTATGTTCTTTAATTTTTTGATGGAACGGTCTGGTCCTCGGTTATCTTTAAAAATTGATATACAAATCTTGTCCCATGAAACCGAGACCAAATAAAAAATATATTCGGTTTCCAAGAATAGAAAATGATTACCAAAGAGAAATGGTTTGGCAAACCTTTTCCAAGTGCTCTTAACTGCATAAATGATTGATTCAAAGCGTGTCATAACTGGTAATGATGCAAGATAGCTTGGATCAGTTTATGATTTTCTTATATCGAGAAATTAGGTAGTGTGTGAAGTTATCAAAAGGATAAGAAACGCAGTTACACTAGGAGACAGTGGATATGGAATAATGCCATACCTGATAACCAAGCCTGCCAAGTGTCCTGGGACAATTATGATGTTCTGGCCCTTAGTTGGATACTAAAAACTCGCATGACGCCTGGGCCCTAGGGCATCCCCCCTTACCCTCCATCTTAGCGGGCCTAATGATCACTTCTTACTTCTTACATCAACTCCGAAGAGAAATATTAGAAGCTGTATCATATTTAAAATAGCAAGTTTTTACCTTTTACTTTAATTTTTTAAAGGATTTGCTTGCAAAAAAAAAGTTAAAAATTATAAATACGAATTAAAGTAAAACCTTTTACTTCTCATCCTTATCTTTTGCTTTTGCTTTTTACTTTAAAGTAAATACTTTAATTTTATAAATTATGTCTAGAAAAAGTCCAGATTTGCATTTAAACTCGAAATGTTTGAAAAATAAAACAACATTTTTATATGTGAATTAATTTGCAAACTTGTGACTTTGCTGGAGATTTTAAAGTTCCACGGATAATTTCGAAAAAAAATCCATTATTGGAGTTTAAAGCCAAAACTAAATTAAATTGAAATCAACCTCGATTTTTTTTTTCGAAGTTTTAACTATTTTCTGAAAACACTGTCTTTATCCTTATTTAATTTATTTTTCTTTAATTTCGAGTTTTATTTAAAATGTCAAGCAAAATTTGGAGAGAAACAATCCAAAAGCTTTAGAAAAAGTTTAAACTTAGTAAATTCTTTGAAAAATAAACTAAATTCATTAGGTAATCAAATTTCTGAAAAGTTCTAAGAATACTGAACTTTTGAGTAAAACATTCTAATTTAGAGATTAAAGCTTAAATTTTGAGAAAAAGAAATCATGATTTTAAATAACTAAACTTAAAATTTTCAGTCAAAATTTAAAAAAAAAATATTGCAAAAAGTACATATTTAAATTACGAATATTCAGAAAATTACCATAGTTTCAAATAAAAAAATTAAGAACTACTAACTTTACCACGCTTTATCTAGAAATTTTGAGGTGTTTAAGAAAATTAAGATTGATTTCAAAATTTTACGGTGGCATTAAAATCAACATAAGATTGTAATTATCAATTCATGTTAACATTTCTTCGACCCAGTTTGGAATTCAACTATGTGATTTATAGATCGTTAAAGTGTCACCTCACGACAACTATCAAAAATAGGTGATTTTATTTTACACAGAAAAGGAAAAAGAATGAAATATGAAGGACCAAAATTAATAGACTAAATAAATTGTTTAAGTAAATTATAATAAATATATAAGAAAAGGTAAAAAAAAGGTTGTAGCATGGACCTCGATGTTTAGCTTTTATTTGAACTCATCAGCAATGCATAACATACAACGCGGACAACCCGAACTGGGTCGAAAAAGTGTTAAAATGAAATTGATACTGGTAATGTTTCCAACCTAAGAAAATCTATCTAGTAGAATAATGGTTGTTGTTTTTTTAAAAAACAAGGTTTAAATGTTTCGAGAAAAAGGTCAGAAATATTTAAAATAGTCAAATATTGAGTGGATATAAACATTTTTGAAAGAAAGTGAATTTATGAAAAAAAGGTTCTCAAAATTTCGGTTTTAATATTGAAACTTCGACTTTCCTAGTAGTTTAAAATGACTAAGGAAATAGTCGAACAATTCAATTTCATCAAAGGTCTGAGTTTAACCCAAGGAAAATCTGAAGGATTTTTTAATCAACTTCAAATTTTTTCAAAATTTCGACTTTTTTCTCGAACTTTTTATTGGTGCAACAGACTGGTTCTTGGTAATCTTCAAAAATTGAAATAGAAATCTTGCCTCCTGAAACCAAGAAATATTAGAAAATACAACAACAAATGTCAATTGATAAATACCATGACTTTCCGAGTTCACGAAAACAAAAATTTTAAGTTCGTCTCACTTCCATTTGAACCCTCACTTACGCATGGTTTAGGTGGAAGTTTACGAAAACAGGGCTTCCGGGTTGTTTATGGTTCTAACGACAAATTAAATTCGCTTTTGAGTAGTTTGAAGGATAAACTAGAGGCAAACGGACAAGTCCGGTATTTACCAAATTTCCTATAAAGGTTGTCCTCAAAAGTACGTCGGGCAGACTAGACGATCTCTTAAAACCTGACTGAAGGAGCATTTGGCTCATTTGAGATACGGAAGAACTGAAAAGTCAAGTGTTGCTCAACATGCTATTGAATAAGATCATAGGATAGATAATAATATTAAACTATTAAGAGTAGCAAATAAGAATTCTATGTTAAATGCATGTGAAAGCTTAGCCATCCATAAAGCTGGAGACAACCTTATGAATGGTTGCGCTGGGCCTTTAGGCCATTTCGTCTCTGTTAAAAATAGTTAAGGTTGATGAATAAGGAATTGTGACACTAAAACATGAATAATTAGATGCGGATTCCGTTGCATGATCGACCATCATGCACGAAGTGAATATTCTTAGTATGTAAGGATTAGGTGTTAGTATCTCTCTAAAGATGATAGCTTGGCTATCGAAACTCGTTAGAGCAACCTTTGTTGTGTTTTCTAATCTTTCTTGATTTCAGAGGACAAGATTTGTATTTCAGTTTTCAAAATTTTGAAATTAAAGATCAAACATTTTGTATTAAAGTTTAGTTTAAATTCGATATTCCGTTATTAAAGTCGATAATTTACAATTAGGTTCGAAATTTCCTGATTACAGTTGAAATGTTCTAATAATCGCCAAAATTTCTTCTTCTTATCTTTTTTCCTATCAATAACCTTGAATTAATTTTTTTTGCCAAAAACCAATAACTTGAACTTCTACACAATGCGTTGCAGTTTTCAAAACTGCATAATAATTCATTGATAGTACATCGAATAATTACCCTAGAAGCCTTAAAAATCAGTCCAAATAAAGAAAATTAAATTATTTGGATGAACTTTATAATGGGAACATTCGCAAAAATTAACAGAGTCTGTGAAACTTTTTAGAGGTAAATGAAAATAAAAATTGTCGACTTATGGTTTTCCTATAATCAGTCAAAAAGGCTAATACTAAAAACAGTGTGTCCCAAGATAGAGTCCTGAAGGATGAGTTTCTTTTTTATTTGTTAATTTACAAAGAAAAGCTATTCTTTTTTTTAAGTTTGATCCACTCGCAAAGGGTAACCCTATTATGCTTTCAAAGCACTGCGAGTGGGATGCGGAAACAAGGATAGATGGCGATGAACCGCCTTCTTAAACAAGGATAGGTTGTAATTTTTGGGGAAAATTCCTTTCGGTAACAAGTTCCACAACTTGGAAGTTCTATAGATAAAAGAGTCTCCGTAGACAGAAGTCCTCACTGCGTCAAGCTGGGCCGCACAGGAATTTGCTGTCTCCGACTGTCTAATACGCCTCAGGAATCTTGCCCTTGGAAGGATCAATCCTATTAGTTCCTGAGAGCATCTTTCCACTTGTAGAAAAAATACAAGTCACCAACCATACGCCTGTGCTCTAGTGTTTCGAGAAAATCGGTCAGACTCTCGTCATCAATTAGGCGAATCGCTCTTCTTTGAATTGAATCCAAGAGAGCTAAAGTGTGTTTTGGGGCTAAACTCCAAACATGAGAACAGTATTCTAGTGTTGGCCTAACCTGAGCTTTGTATAGTTTTAATAGCTGATGAGATGTGAAGTACTTTTTAGCTTTAAAAAGAAAGCCTAGCTTCTGAGAGGCGGATTTGGCCATGGCGCGCACATGATCGTCCCAAGAGAAGTTAGTGCTCGCATTCACTCCTAGGATAGATAGATTAGATCCCATTGGAAGGATTTTACCGTCCATTAGTAGTTTGTTGCATTATCCCTTGATGTTTTCTTAGAGAAAACCGCGGCCTGAGTTTTTGAAGCGTTGAAGTCGACCAAATTGTTCTTATTCCATTCCAGAATAATCTCGAGATCCCGATTAATTGTCTGCGTCTGCTGTTCCCTTAGTCGCACTGAAGCAGTGATAGATAATGGTTTCTCGGAGAAAAAAGGTTACTATCATCTGCGTAGCTATATATAGGATTGGAAGTTGAAGCTAAGAGATCGTTTATGTGTAACAGAAATAGAGTCGGAGACAGAATAGACCCCTGAGGCACCCCTGCGTTAATCGCAAATGTCTCGAATGAGATGCCATCGACGACGACCTGAAGAGATCTGTCAGCGGAAAAATTGGATATCAAGTCCAGGAGGAAAACCATAAGATGGTTATTTGGCGAGAAGAGATCGGTGCCAGACTCTGTCGAAAGCCTTTGAGATATCCAATGCCACAATCCTAGCCTCACCATGTTTTTCCATAGCTGAGTTACAGATATGAGTAATATATGCCAGTAGATCGCCAGTGGAACGTTGTTGTCTAAAACCGTATTGCCTGTCGGAGATGATTCTATTTTCCTCCAGATATTTAGAATCTCGATGTTGATAACATTTTCCATCACTTTAGATATAACGGGTAACAAAGATATAGGGCGATAGTTGTTAGCCAGATTCCTTTTTCCCTTTTTAGGGACAGGCTGCACTCTAGCAGATTTTCAGATGTTAGGCAATACACCTTTGTTGTAAGAGCGTGTGAACAATTTGCTTAGGACAGGAATCAACTCTGGGGCGCACTTCTCAAGACCAATAGCGGGAATACCATCAAGGCCAGAAGTTTTAGAGATGTCGAGCTCGAGGAGAATCTTCCTGATTGTGCGTTGTCTGAAAACAACTTCAGGCATCAAAGTGCCGACCATAGGAAGAATAGGGGGTTCTGCGTTTCGAGAATCAAGATTGGAATTTTCAGCAAACATTAAGGCTAACATGTCAGCCTTTTCCTTGGAGGTAGTAGCAATATTGCTATTTTCATCGAGTAAAGGTGGAAAATTTGAAGGTGTAAAATTCTTTCCAATCGACTTTGCAAATCCCCAAAAGGACCTGGAACCATTCGGACAGTTGATAAGCCTCTGGAGCATTTTACGATCGAAATCACATTTTGCCTCGTCAATAACCTGAGTCTCGACTGAGGGATTATTTCGCCAACGACGATATGCGCGATTTTAGCAGGAGACAGCCCGAGCACATTTTTTACTGAACCAAGATTTACTGAAGGCAGACTTCTTTTGGGAATGGGGAATTGAGCATCCCATACCAATCAGGATAGTTTCCGTGATGGATTCGGCGACTAAGGAAGGGTTGTCTGAGTTAAAGCAGACTTCTGCCATGGGAAAGATGCAAAGAAGTATCTTAATTCTTCCCAGTCTATAGAGTTAAAGTGCCAAACCCTACGGGACTGCGTCTGGGAAGGAGGTGGTATATGAAGCGAGCGAGAGGCTGCTACAAGCTTGTGATCCGAATTTCCAAGCGGTGATGTCACAGAGATTTTATATGAATTTGGTGAATTTGTAAGGAAAAGGTTGATTAGATTAGGTTGATGGGTATCTACATCAGGAATTCCCCCACAAATTCCCCTCTTGTGTCGAAATTTTGTGTGCAAGTCGCAGTTAGGGCAAAGCAAATGGACTGTATTGATGGATGAGGAGACTTGGGTTTCTGTCAGAGACAGCACATGTGGTCTTTCATTTTGAAGTTGTTGATGAACCGAGTTTAGATTTGAAGTTTAGACTCCGAATGTTACAGAATTGAATTTTGAATGAATTGTTTGAAAGAAACTTGGCCCGTGGTACATTAAAATTTTTCGTCGATTTTGGATTCCCTCGTACACCCTCGACCCGGACATCCGAACGGGAGGGTAGTTTTTTCACTGAGACTAACTTGGAGTATTTTGTGACAAAAGTTGCAATTTCCAAAATAAATCGATTTTGGAGAAAAAAAAAACAGTTTTTTTTTTTCATTTAAATTTTGACCATCTCGAAATTCACAAGAAATATCTTTCTCTAAATATCGTAAAAATATTATTCCCTAAATTTCTATGCTGCTTTTATTAAAATTTTAGGAAAGTAATTGAATTTGAGAAAAAGTCAAATTTTGGATAAAAAAGCCCAATTTGAAATTTCGAGACTAACGAATTTTGAAAAATAAGTTGAAATTTCTGGACAGTCAAAATTTCGAGAAAAAGACCGAAATTTCTATAAAACATTCAAAATTTCCAATAGAATCAAATTTTCATAGACAACAGTAGAATTTTAAGTAAAATGCCATACTTTAGAAAAATACAAATTATAATTAAAAAAACAGTTTCGGGATATAGTCGGAATTCTCAGGATATCAAATTAGCTATAAAAATCTCACCTCTTTTAAAAATTTGAACAATATCTTAATTTTGGAAAAAAGTACGATTTTCGAGGTAAAAATCCAAAGTTTCGAAAACCCAAACTAGTTTTGAAAAAAAAATCAAAATTTCGAGGAAAAGGGCGAATTTTAAGGAAAATTTCAGGAAAAAAGTCGAATTTTCAAGAAAAGGACATTTCTTGACTCTATATTTATTTTTCAACGACTACCTGAGTGAAGAACAAGCTCTTCCCGCCCCCTGCCATAGTGTGACATCAGAAAATATCCACCATTGAAATAAACGTCATCGAAATTTTGAGAAACAAGTTAAAATTTGAATTTTGAGAAATTTTTGCCTTTACGAAAATTCAAAATTCTCAAAAAATATTTTAAAAAATTTTCAGATAAATCATAATCTAAATTTTTTTATTTTTTTACTAAAAGTTTCACCAAATTTCGAGAAAAAAGTGAAGTGATAAACAAGTCAAAATTTGCAGACGAATTGGAAAAAAGGTGGAAATTTTCAGAAAAATCCAAATTTTAAGAAATGACAAAATTTTTAAAAAAAGCAACCAATTTTGAGAAAAAAAAATAGAAATTTTGAGAAAGTCGGATTTTGAAAAAATAATTCGAATCTTAGAGCAAATTTGAAATTTCAAAGAAAAAAGGACAAATTTTGAAAAAAAAATCAAAATTTCGAGTAAATGTAGAAAGAAATTTCAAGAAAAGAGCTAGTTTTCAGAAAAAAATGGAGACTGGAAAAGGTTCCCGCAGTTGGAAATGTAAATTTTTGATTGGCTGTATAAACCAAGGGAGAGCTCCGTACAAAAAAATCTTGAAAAAAGTGTCATTTTCGGCGATTTAAGATCAAGCACTAGATTTTATAAAGCACACTTTCTCATAAACCCATAAATAAAAAAGAAATCCCCCTTCAGTACTCTCTTCTTGCGACACACTATGTTCAACTCAAAGACTAACAATTATTAGAAACTTGAAGCTTTTGTTTACTTTTTTCAATTTTCTCTGTAAGCATTTTGTTTCGAGTTACAACCTTTATTCTTCATGGTAGACCCTTATTGACCTTATTACCTTTGGTAAAACACCTAAAAAATTTGTAATTTTTGTGTATCCCTTAATTTATTTGCGTAGTGTATTTTGAATTACCGTATCAGTCATTATGTCAAAATAAAATCAATTTTTCAGTATTAGTTCAAAAAAAAACAGCTTACAGTCTTAACACGTAATAATTCTTAAAATATATAAACCCCACCTTGAATCAGTCAGTATCAAAGGTGTTAATGAGCATTAATATAAAACAAATAAATAAAGTTGTCACCTTAAGATATTTTTCGGCACCTGTGCCCCAACTATCAGTTAATCTTTAGATCTATGCTGCGTAAATTACAAAATTAAAGAGGGGCCCCGATGTATAGATAAAGTGGAACAATGTATAATCAAAACATTTAGCATTGGGAATAATTTAATAGAACCACAGGCAAAAATATTATACCTCACCTGCTGATTTTGCCCACCCGACCACAAAATTTAATCCACCTGCTGTTTTTGATCCTTTCAATAATGCATTTATTGGATTATCAGAAACGTTAATTTCGTATTCTGGGAACTTTGTCCACTTTGGCTTCCGCTAAAAAACAAGAACAGGTTCTATCGTCATAAAGGGCATCTTTTTGGCGACTGTTTTGAGTCTGTTTGTGTGGTGACTTTGACTAAAATAAGTTCAATAAAACTGATTTCATAAAACGGATCCGAAATTTTACTCGCATGTAATTCCTCAAACATTTTCAAGTGTTAATGCAACATTAGTGTTGACATATTTTAAAAAATCGAACATTTTTTCAATTTTTGTTGACATATTCTGTGCAAGAACCTAACATATTTCTATATCATGAAATGACGTTTAATCAATTAATTGTCAATAATTTTAATTTATTTAATAATAATTTTCCAAAAGTGAACGGCAATTATAATACAAAGTAGTTAATTTGGAAAAAATGCCTAGAAAGGGTGACATAAGGCATAAAATGTCCATTGTGAGATTCATTTTATATGTCAGGGGGATCATTATGAATTTGTGGATTTCTGGGGTATATTTTCTAATAATCACTTAAACTTATTAAGGGCAGGTGAAAGGTTTCTAGTTTGATGTCAGGTCAATTTATTTACACACGTTCTATCATTTAGTCTACTATAGGAATGAAGGAATTAAATGCGGAAGTCACTAGATGTCACGAATATCGTGTTGACTACAAATTACGTTTCTTTACTGAAACACCTCATTATCCCTTTATCTCCCCCGAAGAATATCTGCCTACGAAGCGCTAAATTATTGTTATCATTAATAAAATATCCTATAGGTATTAATTTTGTTAGCGAAAAACATGTGTATTTATAAATATTTTTTAATAATAAAATAAGAAAAAAATAATCATATACAAAAATTGAAATACAAATCTTGTCCTCTGAAACCAATAAAGATTAAAAAACACAATAAAGGTTGCTTTAACTCGTTTCGATAGGAAGGGACCGGTCCATTCCACGAAAATCTACATATACATACAGTGTGCCCCAAGATTGAGTACTGAAGAGGGGTTTCTTTTTTATTTGTGAATTTACGAGACAAAGTCATTCTTCATAAAAACTCCTGCTTGATCTTAAATTACTGAAAATGACATTATTTTCTTTATTTTTTATACGGGGATTTCAATTATTCAAAAATTCTAGAAAATGATATGGAGTAAAGTGCTGTTATTTTTGGTAGTATCGAAAAATATTACTTAAAAATATAGTTAAGAACTACAAAACCACTAAATTTCAAATTTTAATATATTTTCAGAAAATTTTGCAAAATAATAGACCTGGACTGCAATAATGCAGCCGTCTAAACGTGTGGATTATTGCACTCTGGATCTATTGTTGTTGGAGCTATTCCATAGTTTTTTACAGACCGCTAGGTGACTTCATATCTAGAAAGAATTTTGAATTTTTGTCGAAATTAAATTGAAAATTTAAATTTTAAACTCTATATAATTGTTCATCTTTTGTCCAAGATGATGAGTTCCAATGGTCGAAATTTCCAGAAAAAATCAATAAAGGTCACTTCTGAATTTTCCAAAAAAACAAAGTTTTATAAAAGACAAAATTTTGGAAATTCAAAGCTTTCTGAAAAAGAATAAAATTTCTTAATTAAATCGGCCAGTTTACCAGAAAGTGAAAATTAAAATAGAATTATACATTTTGAAAGGTCAACATTTTGAAGAACAAAACTTCAAAAAAGCTAAATTTAGGAAAAGTAGAAATTTTAAGAAAAGAGGAAGGTTTCAAAAAAATTTTTAAAAGCTCAAAATTTTGAAGGTCAAAGTTTTCAAAAAATCAATTTTGCAAAAGGTCGAGATTTTGAAATAATCGAAAATTTCAAAAAGGTCGATATTTTCAAGAGTCAAAATCTTTAAAAGAAGTCAAAATTTCTGAAATGGAACATTTCAATTGAAGTTAAATTTCTTAAATAAAAAATCTAGAAGAAAGCAAAACATTAAGAAAATTCAAAATCTTGAAAAAGTTGTATGTTTTGAAGAATTTTCCGCAGAAACTTTCAAATAAGGCAAAAGACTAAAACAAATTGAAATTTCTGGAAAACATTCAGGTTTTCAAAGAGAAGAAACAATCAAATTTCAAATTTTAAGTCAAATTTTTAAATAAGTCCAAATTTTCCGAAAAAATTAGAAATTTTCGAAAAAAATCAAAACTTAATTAAAAAGCTAAAAACTTTGAAACGGGTCGATCTTTGTAAAAAAGGTAGATAAATCTTTTGAGAGAATAACAATTTTGAAAATATTGAAATTTTCAAAAGAAAAAAATTTTTAGCAGTCTAATGATTTAAAAAAATGATTGCTGTCAAAAAATTCTAAATTTCGAGAGAAAAAATAATTCTCTGAAAAAATAAGGCCAAATTTTTATTTAAAACGTCAAAACTTTGGAAAAGGTCGCAATTTAAAAAAAAATCGGAACTTTCAAAATCAGAACATTTTATTTATCCAAATTTTCAGGACAATGGGATTTTACAAAAAGGCAAAGATTTAAAAAAAAGTAAAACTTCTAGCAATCGTAATTTTTCAAAAAATCGGAATTTTAAATTTTATAGCAAAATTTACAAAAAATGTTTAAATGTCGATAAAAACCCAAAATTTGGAAAAAGTGAAAGTCTTCTTTAAAACAAAATTTTGAAAGGAGCCTAAAAAAAGTGGAAATTTTAGGGATGTCGAAATTTTTAGAGTCGAATTTTTAAATAATCTTTTAAAAAAGTGATTTTTTTTATAAAAGTCAAATTCTTTGAAAAAATAAGTTGAACTTAAAATCGAAATATTTAAATAAAAGAAAGTCGAAGTTTTCTGAAAATATTTGGATAAATATCAAAATTTTCAAAAAAGGCATTTTTTTAAAAACAAAAAGGCTCATTGAACAAAAAAGAGTCGGAATTTTCAAACAAGTAAAAATTTCGAGAGAAAGTAGAAATTCTAAAAGAATAGAAATCGGCTGATCAGTTTGTTTTCAAATCATTGATAGTGGAATTTCGTTTGATGACAAAAAAAAGCTCGTCAGCTTCTGAATAAATAGTATACGAAAATGACTAAAAAAGTCACAATTTTGCTCGTGGCAAATTCGTCGAAACTGTTTGTAGACTAAATAAGGAAAAAAGGACATTTTGACATTTTTGAAAAATCTAAGAGTACAGAAGCTCAAAATAGCATGATACATTTTTTTCGTGAGAGAATTGTGCCCAATCCAAAAATATGGTGCCGCGTAGTGCCCTTTCAGTTACGAAGAGGTTGGCGCCGTCACGGGAACTGTGTGATGTCAGATATGCCCCCTAAGTCGCCTGCTGGGGTACGCCATTCTTAGCTCGTTCAGGAATTCAGGAAAACATCTCAAAAATTAGGAACTACATAGAGAGACATCTGTGAGTCTATAGAAGAAACATTTGTAGCAAATTGAATATGGTTGTACATTAAAACTTAATATATTGTACAAATACGTGATTAAAATATGGGACATGTAAAATTACTTCAAACTATCAGTGATAAATGTTATTTTATAGGATCATGTAAATAATGTAAATAAAACGATTTCCGTCAAATAGGTTGCGACATCTATATACTGATAGAACAATGCTATTGTTGCAAATTAAATATAGCTACAATAAAACTTAACATATTATTTAAGTACATAATTTAAACTTTATTTTACGACATTTTGTAAGTTAAGCGTCTTAAATTACTAATTTTAAATTAGACATATAAAATAAATGTAACATCTTTATAGAGAGACATCTATATATTGAGAAGAGAAGCATTTCTTGCTTATTAAATATGATTTTATAAAGATTTTATATATTGTACAAATACCTAATTCAAACTTTAAATATATTAAATTGCTAATAGTTCTTAGTTTTAATTTTATAAATAAAAAAAGTAGAATTATTTTGATTCTCATTTAAGGGCGACATCTGCATAGCGATAGAGAAAGCATTTTATGTGACAAATACAGCTGAATTAAAAACTAAAAATGTGTCTAAATTAAAACGAAAAAAAAAATTTATTTAATTTAATCACAAACAAAATAAATTTTAAAACATCCTGCTTTGTAAAACTTGTAAATATAAAAAGTTAGGCAATTTAATATACATTCTTTTAGGGCGACATCTGTATTTAAAAATAAAAAACAAAAACAGCAACATTGTAGTATTAGTAAATAGTTTTGCTACTAGAGAACGCTTTAAAAATGCTCATAGAAAAATGCGGCCTAGTATACACAGTCTTCTATGGTGAGAAGTTTTATCATTTTTAGGTTATAAAAGAATGAGACGTCAATCGAATGTTTGACGTGTCTTTCAACAGTTTACATATTTTCGTTAAATATTAAAAGAAAATGCATTCGGTATTACAAAGGGGCAATGCCCTTTTGGCCTACACCCTTAGCGTTTTATCCTGCTTAACATTCGCGTGTTTCGTCTCAACTGTGTTTCTAGATTATAGGACTAACGCCAATATGAACACAGTAAAAGTAGTAGTGTGAGTTGCTTCGGCGTAACTCCACATCAAAACCTAACAAATTTTTCAATTATTTCAGGAAAAACGTACCGGATTTTAGCGCTTCTAGGGTCAAGAATGATCTAGGGTTCCTCACGTTTGACCTGCAGACGGATTTGTCTCATCTTTTTAACTGGAACGTTAAACAGTTGTTCCTGTATCTCACCGCGGAATACGAAACGGAAAACAACAAATTAAACCAAGTAAGCAACTTTATAACCTTAAAATTTGAACGATCAATAAATGTTTTTGCTTTCTGAAATAATGTTCACGCGATTTTACTCCAATTATTTACAGGTCGTCCTCTGGGACAAAATCATTCAACGAGGCGAAAATGCTGTGCTAGATTTTAAGAATATGAACACCAAATACTACTTCTGGGATGATGGAAATGGTCTAAAGTAAGGTTTTTTGTTAAATAAAAACATTTGCAGTAAGATTTGTTTTTCAGAGGTAACCAAAATGTAACATTAGCATTGTCCTGGAATATTATCCCCAATGCGGGGCTTTTGCCCAATATCAACGCTCACGGAAAACATTCATTTAAATTTCCAGCTGAATACACAACATCTAGGTTAGGATAGTTTATAATGAAGTTGTTATTAATTGTTTATAATAAAATGGCACCTCATTTCGAGAGAATAAAAGATTAAAAAAATTAATTGAAGTTTAATTACAGTATTATACAAAGTGCGATGTGTTACAAACTTAATATATTAAATTCAATATTCTTAAAAAAAAATGACTAAAAAATTAATTGGCATCATCAGTTTGAACTGTTTTGTCTTCTGTCTTTAACGAACTTGAGCCATATTTGAAGGAAATTTGGAGCAATTCTCTTAACCCCTGAAAAGAACCAACTCAAAAATTTGCCAATATAACCCAATCACAAGCAATCGGGGACGATTCTCACCCGGTTTTCCGCCCGAAGTTTTGCCATAAATTCCATGTCTCTAGCAGACTTTTCCTCATCTATTAAGGCAGCTTTCTGCATAACTGCAGCCATTTCGTGTATTTTCTCAGCCTGTTTCATAATGATCTCATCGTGCTGCTTATCCTGCAAATCCTCAAAGTTTATCCTACTCTTGTAAATCTGCTCACTAGTGTGCTCCCTATATTTAAACATAATGTGCTCTAAGGCTATCCGGTACTCTTCTAAGGCAGCTCTAAGTTCTCGATTCTCCTGCTGCACCTCCCGCAGGTGCCTATTCTCTTTCAAAATATTAGCGACTAATTCCGAGTGTGGCTTCTGATTGGCGACTCCGTTCAACTGCTCCACCTCGTCCTGAAACTAAAGGAGGCCTCTTATTACGGAAAACACCAACAAGGCGACTTACCTGTCGCATCGCTTCGATCTTTTTGTTCACCGCGATCGTTTCGTTGAGGACTTCGTCCGCTATGCAATCCCGTTCTTTTAATCGTGTCGTTAGCCGCTTGGCATCCGTAATTATTTGTTGGATCGTGAGAGACATATTTTATTGAAGTTAACTGTTATTAGGCAGAGGCGTAAAATATGCGAATTTTGGTGAAGGTGAGGTCGGCGTGTGTCTTGCGGGCGACGGCTCCGGGCCAAATTCCCTATATTAGTCTTTCTACGCCTATTCAAATTATAGATTTTTTAATGTTTACATCTGATGCGTATAAAAAACAACTCGAACCCACCATTTTTAGGTTGACATTGACACTTTGGACGTTGACAGATTTCCTTAGCGAAATTAGTCCAGGAAACTGTGAAACAAAATAATTTGTTTAGCTTCTCCGCAACAGAGGTCACTACACATAAAAAATTTAAAATATTTGTTGCAAAAATTTTAAACAAAAGGGGAAAAGTGATTTTTTATGCGATTATAAATTCAGTTGTTTTTTTTTATGTTCGATTTTTTAAAATAGTTCTAAGTAAGTATTTGTTTCAATCAATTTTTTACTTCTTTTCTAAAGTTTGGACTATACGCTTGACATTTTGAAAGCTATTTTTGTTTATTATAAATAATGATTTTTTTTTCGAAATAGTTTCATTATTCTTAAAACTTCAAATTTATAGTTTCATTTTTATTATAAAAGTTCAATTTGTCAACTTTTTTACTTTACTTTTACTTTATAAATATTCGCCTTGAGGGGAAATTTTTGATTTACTTATTAAAATCTGGAGTTTAAATTTTTCAATTTTCAACTTTTTGATTGGATATAATTTTAAGTCTTTGCCTTTCTTTCTAAAATTTTGCAATTGAATAGCCAATATTAAAAAAATTGTTTTTTTTTGTTCAACTATAGAAGGTGGACCATAAATAATGGTACACAGAGCAATGGTGGATTTTTCGAATAAAAATAATGTGATTTAGCTAAATTTACCTTATACCACAAGTTGATATTAACAGAGATACAGGGTGTCAAAGTTGAAAAAAAAATTTCGATTTGTTCGTATAATTATGTAATGAATTGTAATATAGGCACCAAACAGAGACTAAATAGACTGAACCTAACACGGTAAGCAGTGAAGCCAGTTGAAAGCCTGGCTAAAGCCTAGCTCCATCTAGCTCGCAACGCCCTCTTATTATTTGACAGACCTTTGCAAAGATAACATCGGCTTTTTTTAAAGAAAATGGGCTGTAAATATGGGGAAAAGTATTGTGAATCATTGTTGAAACGTCAGTGAACACATTAGCGTTGATTGAATATTCAATCAACGACATTAGTGAAGGAAAAACAAGAGTTTCATTCTTTGGGTAGGTAAAAATAAAATATACAAATATTCAATTATCGACGTGCGCGCGTCGCCATTTCACTGCAATCATGACGTGTTTACAGCACCGGCTTAACAATATTGTACACAGGCGTCGCGTACTGAAAGAAAATTATTTTACTATTAAACCAAGATGTCTTTGAAAATAGTTCTCCTGAACTTTTACCAAAAAGCACTTATAAAATCCGACCATAACAAAGAGTAGTGGGATGCACCTCCCCGCTACCCGGATTTTAGCTTTAACTGTACGCATGAGACAACATTGAAACGTTCAGTCTATTTAGTCTCTGGCACCAAATTTAGCACAAAGGGGTTTCTTAAGTCGACAAACTCTAATTTGCTAACATATTACCAATAGCTGATAGGGGGCGCTACCTGCGCTATCCTGCATATTTCTGAATCATCATAACCTTTTTGTGCATCCACGTATATTAATTTTAAATGGGTTATTTTATTTCCCCATATTTTTTACGTAAAAAGGGTGTACTTTCTCAAAGTTGATACGAGCAACCGTTTCCAAGATATTTGCCCTTAAAGCTTGACGTGCCTTGGTTTTAAATTACTAAGATATTAAATTGTCGAAGTAGGCTTAAAAAAAAGTAATTATAAAACAGTTTTAAATCTAATTTATGTCAAATATTACTTTGCTGATAATATTATTACCTAAATTTTGAAAATCTCAATAAAGAAAATCCAAAAAATTAAGACGTAATTTATTTTCTAACATAAAGATGTGAGATATGATCTTTGAATCCGCACAAGAAAATTTTAATAGTCTAGATCAGGGGTCGGCAACTTTTTGCAACTTTTTGCGCGGCCCGCCAAAATATTAATATAATTTTTAGGAAAAATCAACAAACTTAAAGCGTGAGCTTGCCGAAATGTGGCCGATAACAAAAATGCGCGCTAACCTATTTTACTGCGCAAGTTTAATCCCCGTTCCCCATGAATTTAATAAAATCAAAATATAGAACGAAGGTTAACGGATGAAAATTACAAAACTTGTTGAGCATCTCAGTATCCCAAGCACAACCGGACTTAAATGAATTATCAAACAATATTCAAGAACAAAAGGCGCATTGCATTTTAATGAATGAATAAAATGAAAGATAAACTATTTTCCTTAATACTTTATATATTTTATATTTACATATTTATACATATGTAATTGGAATTTTATTTTCTTTGTTTCCCTTTTAAGAATTATGAAATTTTTGTTCTCTGACATAATTGCTATTATAGCATGTCGATAAAAAGTAAATTTTTTCTGTATTTATTTTTAATAATATTTATACTATATGATAAAAAAGAACTATTTAAGTTACATTTGAAAATGCGGCCCGCATAAAAAATTTTATTTTGAAAATGGCCCGCCATCCGAAAAAGGTTACCGACCCCTGGTCTAGATGGTCAAAGCAGATATTTGGAGATAAATTTCAATAAAAGGACAGCTAGATCTTTAATTGTTTACAATCCCTTTACATGAAAAAGGTCATTTCCCACATACTTATTTTTGAAAATAAATATTGTTTGGGTATTTTATTTAAATTTGCTTTAGAAATTTAAAAAATATGTGTAATAATAATGTCAATAGAGTAATATTTAATATAAACTATTTTAGAGTCAGTTTTATTACTTTTATTTTGAAATTTACTGCGAAAAATTCATATTTACATAACTTAAAATAAACGTACGGCAAACTTTGAAGGCAAATATCTTGAAAACTGGTTGCTTGTATCAACATTTAGAAAGTATATCTTTTTTACGTAAAAAATGTAGGTAAATAAAAATATCTATTTCAAATAAGTGTACATGAAGGCACAAAAAAGTTATGATGCTTTAGAATAATACAAGGTAGCGCCCCCTATGAGTTACTGACAATCCGTAAGCATATTCGAATTTTTTGACCAAAGAAACCCCCCTATGCCAAATTTCGTGTCTATAGCGAAATGTGTTCATCAGTTATGCGAAAAAATCACAATTTTTTTTTTAACCGTGACACCCTGTATCTCTGTTAATATCAACTTTTGGTATAAGGTAAATGTAGCTAAATCACCGTTATTTTTATACGAAAAATCTAGTCTTTCTCTATGTACCATTACTTATGGTCCATCCTGTATATAAAGTATGGTTTACTTTTGTGCAAACTTTTATATTTTTATCACATTTTCAGATTTACAGTTTCAATTTTTCTCTAAAATTATAGTTTGTCAAATTTTTCTAGAAATTTTTGCTTAATTTTCAAAATATCCCGTCTTATTTTAAAAATTTTGACGTTTTTCTTGTTATAAATTCCGAATTCGTTTTCCAGTCCTTTCTACAATTTAAATTGCAAACTCGACATTTTGAAAACTTTTTTTGTTTAATATAAATTATGGTTTATTTTTACTTATTTTAGAGTTTATATTCTTAATTATTTTTTTTTTTGATTTCAGTTTGTCAATTATTCCACAAAGTTATGCTTTATTTTCTTTAAATTTCTAAATTTTTACCTTACTTTTCAGCAAAATCTCCAGTTTAGAATGATTTCGTATTTTCTTTTTGAAGTTTTTGACTTTAGCAACAAATTTAACGTCAGTGATGCTGGTTGAATGACAAATGGGGTTTAATTCAAAACACTAAAAGACAAAACGTATAAAGGTATCTGCTATATTAAAAATTAATTATTTAACAGTTCCATTTAATTTGTTTGGTTTATGTATAAAAAGTATTTATTAAAAACAAAGGCTAAAAGTCTCCCTGGCGATTATTCAAAAATAAGGAGTCACAAAAACAAAGAAAATAATAAATTAGTTGAAATATTTGGAAAAAAAGTCGATAAAAAGTTTAACAACAATACCTTTGTAATATTGCCAATATTTAACATGTGTTTTTTTAACCTATTTACAAAAATTATGTAACATATATATTTAAATAATTTACAATATTACAAAATACTACAATGCACCACTTATTTTACAAACTTTTTAAGTAAATAAAAAGGATATATTACAGGTAATTTACATGTTTAACCCTAAATGTTTTAATTACAAATTTACACAAGAAATTTTTATTTACAAACTAGACAAAAATAAATATATGTTGTCTTATTTAGGGATTTCGTTATCGCTTTGTCGATAACGAACGATATATCAACAAAAGCGGCAATTAAACAATCTGAATCATATGCAAAAATACATTTAATAACTTATCTCTATGGTGATATTCAATGTGATGATAAAAAAATAAATAAATAGAATTGGACTAAGGATACACAACACAATGGGACACAATAAGAGACTAAATGATATAACAAATCGCTGCTTAAGACGCACATGTCATTCAAGGTAAGTAAATGGATAATTTGTACTAAAACAAAGAGAAAGACGGCAGTAATGACTGATAGGCCTCAAATTTCCCACCATCTCTTATTCCAAAATGAAATGGGTCTATTTTTGGCACTGAGTCTTTTCTAGGAACAACATTGTGCAACGCAGCTTGTGAGATCTCCGCTGGATAGCAACTTTTTTACGAGAGTTTACTAATCGGTGTAACTGAAAATTCCTTAATTCTCTTACCTCAAAATTTCGTATAATGTAGCTTCCTTATGGCCCGTTGTCGACGTTTTAAATCTTGAAAAACCATTCTTTAATAATAATTTACAATGTTGTTTAACATCATCATGTTAAATGCTAATAGTCAAAATTTTAAGAACATGAAAAATCAAACGGTTCAATTTTAAATTCCTCAATTTTGAGAAAAAACTAAAATTTTAGAAAATCTGAATATTTAAAGCAACTTTCAATAAGCTTTTTTTTAATGACATCAGATTTAAGTATTTTGACAAAAGAATCGAACTTTTCCCGAAATTTAGATTTTTTCAGAAATTTCGAATTTTCCTCCAACTATTGATTTTAATTTGAAAATTTCAATTTCGATGAGCGCAACTTTCTTGTTAGTCTTCTTGATTCTATACAGGGAAACGATTCGCTTCCAGTGAGTTGCGTCAATGTAAAACTACTCGATCAAAAAGTTACGTCCTTTATACTCATTCGAAATTTTTTCCGAGTGTTTGGCTTTCTGTTGAACAACATTTCGTCATCAATACCAAATAATCAAAGACTAGTGACCTGAATGCAATTAAACCTACTTAGAGCTACTGAGGATCCGACGCGTTCGATCTTCTTCGGACTTTGCCGGCCACCGCCGCGATGTTCTGCTGTTGATTCAAACACAGCTGTTGATACTGTTGCAGTTGGGCTTGCTTCTGCAGTTGTTGAGTTAAAGTAGTATTTGACGACAGCATTGACTGAGGTGAATCTAAGAAAATTACTCCTTTATCAAACTGACTTTTCAAAAAGGACTGACTTTTAAGCATGCATTACTGAGTTAAAAAGTGAATGTATCAATTTCTATCAAGGTTAAATTTCAAATCTGTGAACTGACTTGCATTCGGCGAAGCCATCTTGATGGTGATCGGCGTCGTTCTTTGTTGGATATTCGTTTGCAATCTTGGTCTTTGTACTGGTGTGATTAATTGGAAGAGTTGGCCGCCCTGGGACAGCGATACCGTCGCCGGCCCGCCCGCCCTTATATTCTGCTGGTTAATACTCTTCACTCCCGTTACTAGTTGAGCTGTGGAAAAACATAAGATTTTAACATTTGAAATAAACATATTATAAGTACCATCTAACCCCCGCGATTTCGTTGCGTGAAGGAAGAAAGAAAATTCTTGGATTACCTAGGTTTCAATTCTACACCTCCGCTTAAAGGTAGATAATTAAAGAAACACGTGCGAAAACTGTTTTTTTGTTGAGAAATTTCCGAATTTCTCTCTCTTTAAGCTGTTCGAATTATTCTGGAAATTTTGTATTTTTTTTGAGTACTTTTGACCCTTCAGGTTTAATTTCCATGAAACTTACCTAAATTAGAAGTACCCGTATTTGCTAGGACAACCGTGGAAGCAGTCATGCCAATGGAGTTGACCCCCGAATTACCCGTGTCCGAAACTTGCGTCGTCGTGCTCGGAGAAGGCGCCGTCGTCACAGGCAACGACACAATAAAACTAGCAGGATGTCCCTGAATGTTCCCCGTCGACGAAACGTTTAAGGATAAAATCGGCTGCGTGAAGCCAACGTTCTGCACCCCGGACAAATTCTGCAACTGCGCGAAATTCAATCCTTGAATGTTAATGGTGCCAGCGTTCTGCTGGGGCGGGCTCGAGAGCGGCGACACCACGGTGGGGGTCTTAGGCGACTGCACCATATACTGTTGCTGCGGCTTGGGACCCCCACTGGAATTCGCCAGCTTCTCCAGCAGCAGAGAGTTGGTGGTGGGGCTGATGATATCCGGTCTATCGGCGGCGGGTGTACCCACTAACAGCGCCGATAGGGTGGATTTGTTAGCGTCGGTGGAAGAATTGGAGATCACGCGTTGTCCCACGACTTGCTGTTTTACCGGAACTGAGGTGTAGTTGGCGTAGCCGGCGCTGTTTACGGAGGTGAGGGTGATGGTTTGAGGTTGCTGCTGGTTCATTTGGGCGTTTAAGTCCGTAAAACGATTATTGTTAACCACTAAGTTGTTGTGGTTAAGAACACGGGCGTTAGCAACGTTCGTTAAACTCATTTTTCTAGCTAGAAGTTTCTGGCTGCCTACTTGTATTTGCTGGGGTAACAGCGATGTGTTGTTTATCGCGTTCACAACGGCCGCACTGGCGTCACTGTTAACATTACTCGCGGGTGAACTGTTCAGTAAATTTATTATCGTATTGTTGCCTACACTAGAAAGTTTTTGTTGCTGCTGCTGCTTCGCCATTTTAGCTACAAAGACAGATGTGAATCAAGCAAAGCAAACATCGATGGTCTAAACTTACCTTCAGCCTGGAAATGTTGAGCGGAATTCATCAATTCGTTCGCAATTGCGTTTACCTCCTGCTCTTGAGACGAAAGCGTCTGCGACGATGGTTTTATAAGCGACGTTCCCTGTAGATGTCCTTGCTAAAAAATTATTTAATTTATACTTTATTTGCTATTAATTTACGGGCCCCTAATTTGTAAAACTATAACTAGCTACCCGCGTCCTCGTCGGCCGAATTAGATGAATAACGGCTTACAACTTAAATGGAAAAACTCTCCAAAATTAAAAGAGAGCTTTTAATCTAGTTTCTCAATTATCAATGGCATACAACTAACTGAATCAATCAGCTTTGCCAAGCGTTAGAATTCAGAATCATGTTTTTTTCAAATTCGTTTATGTGATCATGTATATATTTAGCTGCCTTGCAGCGAGGCTCAGCTTATACATTGGGTAACAAAGTTGCGCCCTATCGCATGAGATGACGCCATAGGACAATTATATTGACAGAATTTTACGTGCAAAGTTACGATAAGATTGTGCCCCAACGTTAGATAACGCTGCCATCGCTATCAGATTATTTATAGCGGGATAAATATCTGATTTTCGTCTGGAAGCTCAACCATCTTAAATTTTGCGAAAACGAAACTTACCAGCACTGATATATTTGAAGAGTTGGCGGCATACGACTGATTTTGCTGTAATAAACTGATTCCAGGCGTGACAGTGCCGTTAACCAGCGGTGTGTTGCAGGTTTGATTCTGTAAGGCTTGAGTTAACTGGTTTAGATGCTGCTGAACAAGATTCGATTGTGACTGAGGCTGTTGCTGCTGCTGGTGGTGAAGAACTGGAGTTTGCTGGGGTGGCGTTACCTAAAATATTGTGTATTTTGATTTTTTTTTAATATAATTGATATTTTTAACCCTTATTTTATAACTCATAAAATATAACAAGAATATTGAGAATAAATAAAATATAAAAGTTGAAATTTTGAAAAAAGCCGAAATTTTCAAGATGTCGAAATTTTCAAAAAAAAGTCGAATTCTCCAGAAAAGTCCAAATAATTTTCTGAAAAGGTCAACATTTCGAGAAAAAGGAGAAGTCCAAATTAGGAAACAAATTTGAAATTTTCATAAAATAGTTTTTCAAAATGCACAAACAGCTTCATGACCATAGCTGTATACATGTCATAACGTACCTGCGTGTGAGCAATCGCCAGGTTTTTATTGCTGGGATTCAGTCGCACCATCTTGACCGATTTTCGCCCGCTCTCCGTGAAAATCTCCGTGAATTGCTGCACGTATTTGTTGGCGTGCTGCCTCGACCCGAGCGTAAACCTGCATGCCACCCCATTTCGCTCGTTCTCTTTATGGTCCCTATCCAAGTACAATTCCCCTAAATATTCCGAATTCGACGGTCGTTGCAAAATCGACAACTTGATATGGTAAACTCTCGGCTTGCTTTTGTCCTTTGACGGCATCACAGTCTCTAAAACGTACTCTTCCACCAGTTGGGGCAAGCAGTCGCTCGTCTCCTTGGGCCTTTGGTAGCTCTTAAACTGATTAATGACCACGGGTTGAGAAGGTGGTTCGATTGGTGGCGGTTCCAAATTTGGTATGGGCACGGGCTTCAGTTCTTGTAATTTTCTGGGAAGTTTGACCGCTTGGCCGGGTTTAGGTTTCTGTCTGTTGCGCATTATGCAGTTTTCGTACAACTCCAAACCGGGTCTATGGGTGAACTGATCTAATTTCCGCTTCCTGTTTACAGTGACTTGGGAGAATTTGCGCGCCACCCGGCGGAATTTGTGCTTGCTCCACATCTGCCTAACTTGGTTCAGCTGCGTCAGGGCGACGCTGATGTTGTAGTCGGGCTCCAAGCACATATCCGGCTGATTCGCCATCAGGAGCTGGCTCTCTAGCATCTGTTTCTCTTCCAGCCCCCAATCTTCCTTGTCTTCTGCTATGGTGTTTATGTCCGCCAGTATGCTCTTAAGAGTAGGCCTGAGTAAAACGTGGTGGATATCACATATGAATAGAGGATAAGCCTGCCTATAATCCCTGACTTCGGCAATGATGCATCCGCTGTAAAACAGGTAACTACAGTGGGACTCCAAAATGCTGAGTAAATGGGGCGGGGGAAGCTCCTCGTTGTCTATGCATCTAAGGAGTTCGTCTTCTTCATAAGGAAACAAAACGGCTTCGAACATATTGGCAGTATCTTCCGCGCTTTGGTCTCTAGGTGTCGTCCTAAAAGCTAATGAGTAGCCCTTGTTACCGGGATGCAAATTTACGATTAATGTGTTCAGTCTTTCGCTCGTTACTAGTTTCTCCAATAAATGAGATTTTACGTCCGCCTCCTAAAACGCGAGATGTTTTAGATTAAAGCTAACACGAAATACTTTTGGTCATACATCTGTCTCGTCATCCGCGTAATTGTCACACTCTTCCCTGTATAGTTCTGTTAATTTGGAAAATATGCAAAACGACGGCTGGGTGGCTTCCGGAAATGAACTTTCCGAATTTGGGCCAGCCTGAGGCAAGGAGGAACGACCACTTTTCAACTTTTTAAATGTACGCTGCAAAATAAAACAAAAAATGAAACAGCTGAACCAATGAACCATATTGTCGGGCACTTGGACATAATTATCCCAAAGATCAATCTCGTCTTCACAAATTGAACTTTTCACTTCCCAAATTGAATTTTGATTCCCGAAATTGAGTTACAAAAGTCCAAAATTAAATTCCGGATTCAATTATGAATTCCAAGAAAGGATTTTTGTTCTTCATGTGGGATTTTAACGTAGCTGGTAAAATTTTGATCTTCCTGGTTAGCTTTTCATCTTCCAAATTGGATTCTGACCGTCCACATTGAATTTTGACTTTCCAAATTGAATTTGAAGGTCCCATATTGAATTTTGAGTTCTCAAATTAAATATTTACTTCTCAGGTTAAATATTGACTTCTCAAATTAAAACCTTCAAGATTGGATTTTGACCTTTCAGATTGCATGTTGACCTTCAAAATTGGATTTTAATTTCTCTGATTGAATTTTGATATCCAAAACTCACTTTCGATTTCAGATTGAAGTTTGCATTCCCAGGAAGGATTTTTTTCTTCCAGGTGGGAATTTGTATTTCAGGTAAAATTTTAGCTTCCCAGGTTAACTCTAAATTTCCCAAATTAAATTTTGGCTTCCCAGATTGGATTTTGACTTCGTGTATTTCACAATTTTTTTATGCTGAAGTTACTTTGACGACTCCAATATATTCAGTGATTTCATCTCGAAATTTTGCGTTTTAATCTGAACATTTTGATCCCTTTCCGTACTATTTACACACAAGTTATTGTCTGGTTTAGGTATCTTGTTTCAAGCTCTAAAATTGACTTCTGACTTCAAAAGTAGAATTTCAACTCCAAAAATTAATTTCGAATTATCAGGAAGGATATTTGTCTCTCAATTGTAATTCCAACATCCCGGACCAAATATTCAGAAACATCCCAGATTGTATTTTGACCTTCCAAATTTGATTTTGGTTTCTTAGGTTGAATTTTAAATTTTCCAAATTCAACTTTGAACTCCCAGGAAGAAGTTTTGTTCTTCAAGTGAGATTTTGATGTTCCAGATGAAATATTGACCTTCCAGAGTGCATTATAACCATCCAGATTTCATTTTGACTTCCCATATAGAACATTAACTTCACAATTCCCAAATTGTATTTTAAATGATCAGCAAAAAAGTTTGCCTTTCAGATGGGATTTTGAGGTCTCTGGTGAGATATTGACCTCCAAAATTGGATTTTGACCTTCCCGATTGGATTTTGATATCATAATATTATATCAAAATAAAAAATTTCGAGAAAAACGGTAATTTTAAAATGGCATATTTGGTAAATAACTGCCTCATTCTAAAACAGGTTTAAATTAAATTTCTCTGACAGTAATGTCAAAATCCATTATAGAACCCACCTGAAATGTCAATCAGGCAGCTGTTATGTCAAAATCCCAGCTGGGATGATAAATCCTAGCTGATTTATCAAAATTCGACATAAGGTGTCCAAATTCCAGCTGGGACATCAAAATCCCACCTGGTATGTCAAAACCACGGCTGATGTGCCAAAATCTTAGTTAGGATGTTAAAATCTCACGTATCAAACTTCTAGTTGGGATGTCAAAACCCCCGCTGTTGTCAAAATCTTAGTTAGAATGTCCAAACCTCACATGAAATATCAAAATCCTAGCTGAGATATCAAAATGCCACCTGGGATGTCTAAATTCCTGCTGGGATATCGAAATCCTACCTGGTATGTCAAAACCTCAGCTGGGCTGCCAAAATCTCATCTAGCATGTTAAAATCCCACGTGAGATGTCAAAATCCCACCTGGGATGTCAAAAACACACATGGGATGTCAAAAGCCCAGCTGTTATCAAAATCTCAGCTAGGATGTCAGAACACTGCCTGGAACCTCAAAATGCAAGCTGGAATACCAAAATCTCACCTGGGATATTAAAATCCCACCTGGGATGTAAAACCCCAGCTAGTGAAATAAAATCTCAACTAGGATGTCAAAATTCCACATGAGATATCAGAATCCTAGCCGGGATGTCAAAATCCCATTTGGGATGTTAAAATAGTATTCGAAACGTTAAAAACTCATCAGAAACGTCAAAATTTTATTCGGAATGTTGAAATTCCAGATGGAAAATCAAGCCGAGATCTGAACAAAGGATTAAAGTTTCAAAATTTGACAAAAATGGACAATTTCCAACTTTAGGACAGTATTGCATAAGTCAAATCCTTGTTTATTGAGAAAAAATCGAAATTCCATAGGACAAGTCTAACTTCACATTAAAAAGGTTAACTTTTAGACAAAAAGGTCAACTTTGTGTCCAGAAAGTCCAAGTTTTGGGTTAAAAAAGTACAATTTTGTCTCAGCAGTCAAAATTGCGTGAATAGAATTTAGAATCTTTAAAATAACTAGTCAAATTCACTTTTTATTCAGTACTTGAGGAAAAAATTGAAAATTTTAGTTTGAGGATTAGAAAACTAAGTAAAAAACTCATTTCTGGCTCTTTTCTTTTGATCGGGTATCTGATGTTCTATTTTGTGAATTATTTTGATTTTTCATCATCGTATAGGCAAATGTGCCCACCATTAATAAAGCGAGCATTTAAATACCAAGAAAAAAAATATATTTAAACAATTTATTATCTTTTGGCAACACACAATTGAAATCATTTCGATATTCAATAACTTGATATTTTGGTGCCACTGCTACACACTTACTTCACTCTCCTCACATGGTGACTCTGTATTTTGCATCGTTGAAATATAATCCTATCAACATCCAGCTGATTACATTTTATTTCTAACATGAAATATACACATTAAAAGGTCCCATAACTAAGATACACCATGAGAACGCCTAGGACATCCTTAATCCCAGCAGGCTAAAATTCAGTTGTTCCTCGAAATATGCCTTCATTTGTTTCTAAAAGCTACAAATCAAAACACACACTTGCAAAAAAAAACAAAAAAGCATCCCTTTGAAACAAATTTAATAGGTCAAGAAAGCATATTTAACCACGAAAATTCGTCTCACCTGTTTAACCCCCAAACCACCCGACAAAATCATATTCGGCTTTTATTTTTTGAACGTTTCCTTGCCCATCGCGTAAAACTGTTACGTTTTCAATAAGGCCGCAAGGGTAACCTAACCCCTATTGTCACCTAAAAAAAAACCAAAATCCCGCTGTAAACTTGAAAAACGCACCCACGATTGCGAAATGTTGACCGCGAATTATCACAAATAAACTGGTATCGGAACGAATAGAGGTTATTTTTGTTATTTTGACAAAATTAGAGAAAACCCCAGTTTACAAACATTCTGGGTGCCCATTGCCCAATGCGGCCCTCTATCGGTACCTGCTGCAACGACCAATCCAATCCGTTATTTGGCTGCTCGCTTTGGCGGATTCATTTGAAATCTGAATTAATGAATTTGTTGGGATTGCCTGTTTTCAGACCAAGAATCCAAGAATCTTCAAAATACGCTTCTGTCAAGCTTTTGGGAAATTTTAAATCTGTTGCTTCTGCTGGTTTGACATTGGCAGATTTCAAGTGAAGTTGTTTTTATGACATAAAGTAAAATGTTCGGGCTTGGGTTTTAGAAAATTTTATTAAATATTGAGGAACTTTGGACATTACATATTATCAAAGACAATATTGTCTTTGATAATACAGTTATCATATAGTCCATTTCAGATAAATGTGCAACAGAATAGGCCGTGAAATGTTAAATCAACCTTTAGATAAGTTACTGAAAAGAATCACCAGAACTAGCTCGTTTTGCCTGTAAACATTTTAATAATTAATGTGTTGCCTATATTTCAGAGGATATTTGTCAGAAATAAATGTTTTACATATTATTTTGTTGCCATTAATATTAACAATTTAATAATTTTTAATAGAAACTGATATCAAATATAAACAAATCAATCTTAAAACAGCCGACACCAAATCAGAATATTTAATGATATTTAGGTCAGGATTTTAAGAACAGAGAATGCCATTAAGAGATGTCACAACACTAGTTCTTGTTGTTGTCACTACAAAATTAGAAGTTTAGTGTCTATTCAAATCGTTGATTGGATAAATATTTATTTAAATATTTATCTGCAATGTAATGTGTAAATACGAAACGAGCCGAAGACAGATAACAGATAACATTTTATGAATCGCGGAAATCTTACTTATACGTAAAATGTCTCGTCGAATTTCTAACGCAGGGATCGGCAAACTATGGCTCGCGAGCTGCAAGCGCCTCTTTTAAAAGACAATTGCGCTCCTTCCCCTAAAAAAATAAATAAATTAGAGTGGATAGACACGCAGAAAATGAATACTCATTATACAAATGACCTGCAGAAGTCGAAGTTTCCAAAAATACTTGTCTAGGAATTTTTAGGTTTTGCTTAAATTTTGACAAAAAAGTTATAATTTTAAGAAGTATTTTTCCGAAACTTTTGATTGATTTGTATAAACATTTTGAAAAAACACATGAAATTTAAAATTTCTAAAAAATATTTTTCTCACGATTTTTACATTTTTATTTGTAAATTTTCTACAGCCCTGCAATTTCGTGAAAAAAACTTGAATTACTTTTGTGAAAAAAATATATATAAATTTACAGAATCAGCAACTATCAAAGTTCGAAACAAAAGTTGAAATTTCCAGAAAAAGCCGAATTTTGAGAAAAAGGAAGAGATTTCGAAAAAATTGAGAAAAAGAAAGAGATTTCGAAAAAATTGAAAAAGGGGAAGAGATTTCGAAAAAATTGAGAAAAAGGAAGAGATTAAAAAAAATGAATATATCAAAGGTTCTCAGAAAAGGATAAAATTCTAGAAAAAAAAACGTCAAATTTCGACAACAGATTGACACCCAGAACAAATTAAATACCTGAAATTTTTAGACAAAGCTAAATTTTTTGAAAAATTGTAAAATATTAAAGAGAGAAATTGTAAAAATAAACTGGAAGCTTAAACAAAATTGTCGAACTTTAAAAAGTTCGAAGTTTTTCAGAGAAAGAATAAAAGTCAAATTTTAGGAAAAATTTTAAGGAAAAAGTCACAATTTTAATAAAGCTCCAAATTTCGACAAAAAATTTGCATTTTCCAGATTAATTTAAATTTTGAGAAGAAATCAGAAATATCGAGAAAATTTAAAAAAAAATCCACATTTTCTGACAAATTCGAATTTTGAGAACATTGGTAAAATAATTTCGAAAGAAAAGAGAATGTCGATAAAACTTTCAGTTTCGAGAAAACTATTGAATTTTAAAAAAGGTCAACATTTCCCAAAGAAAGTCAAATTGTAAGAAAAAATCAAATTTTAAGATTTGAAAACAGATTAATTTCGTTCGAAATAAAAGTTGAAATTTCCAGAAAAAGCTTAATTTTGAAAAACAGTGATTTCGAAAAAAATAAATTCGTCGAAAGTTCTCAAAATAAGCAAACTTTTAGAAAAAGACTCCGAATTTTGACAATAGGTGAAAATTCGCAGAACAAATTTAAAAACCTGAAATATTTAGAAGAGAGAGAAATTGTAAAAAATTAAAAGCTTAGAAAAAATCGTCGCACTTTTAAGCAGCCGAAGTTTTACAGAGAAGGAAAAAAATTTCATTTTTTCGGAGGAAGTTAAATTTTGAGAATAAATTTGAAATTTCGAGACAAGACGAATTAAAAAAAAACTCCAACTGTACAGATAAATTAAATTTTGATAAAATTGGTAAAATAATTTCGAAAGAAAAGACAATGTTGATACAACTTCCAGTTTCGAGAAAAATGTTGAACTTAAAGAAAGGTTAAATTTTAGGGAAAAAAAATAAATTTTGAGACTTAGTAAAACATTTTAAAAATTGACGAATTTTGTCGAAATAATCGCAACTTGCAGAGACAATAAAATGTCGAATTTTAAAAGTCGAAATTTCGAAAAATACCGAATGTTGCGAAACAGGTCCAAGTTTGTAGAAAATAAATAAGAGTTTAAATCTTTACTAAAAATCAATATTTGGGCAAAATGGCTAAATTTGGAAAAATGACGAATTTTAAAAAGAATGGAGAAATTTCGAGAAAAGTGTTAAAGTGTTGAAGGTCAAAATTTTCTAAAGAAAATCAAACATTTTGAACATATGTATATAAATATCGTCGAAAAATAGTAATTTGCAGAAACAATAAAATAAAATAGAATTTCGAAAAAAACCTAATTTTGCGAAACAAGTCCAAATTTGTAAAAAAAATAAATACAAGTTAAAATGTTTCATAAACGTCAATTTTGGGGAAAATGTCGAAATTTGATAAAAGAACGAATTTCAAAAAGAATGTACAGTTTTAGAAAAAAACCGCAATTTAGAACAAAGTCAAAAAAATGTAATTTTGGAAAAAATGAAATTTGAGAATAGATCTAAATTTCGAAAAAAGAAAAGTTTCAGAAAAAATTCGAATTCTTCAAAAACTATTTTACTTTGCATCTACAATCAATTACTTCAGATTTTTACTTTTTTTTATTAAAGAATTGACCAAAGATGAATTTTTGAGAAATAAGTCGAATCTTCCAGTAAGTCGAATTAGAAAAAAGTAAACATTTTCACAAATTGTAGAGTTTTGAAAAGAAAGTCCTCCTCGAGTCACCACCTTGTCGTGGTGGAGAGGCTTAGCTGAAGATGTGAACCTGAGAGCAATCGAAGGTAAACATTGACAGTGACCAAGGGTGACTCAACCCTGCTCAACTGTCGTATCGTGGCTAAGAGTATTGCACAAAGGGTAACGATGCCCTATCTCGTTTGGCTTTGAAACCATCGAACAGGATAAATCGTCAATCTATGATTGGTGAGGGGCTTGGCTTAACCGCCCGGCTCAAGTGGAGTGGTGAGCCACAATAAAAACTCCCCCCAAGTTAAGGCGGAACAGCATACGCCGATAGCTGCGTGGTTAAGGGGAAGCGTAGAAGTATGCGAACTCTGGAGACCATGCGCCCTCCAGTTTCAATTTAGCCTTGCTGCATTAATGCGGGGCTCTGATGCAGTTGACTGAATATTTCCCTAGTTACTCGTGGAAACCTTATGGAACCTAGTAACTTAAACCCAAAGGCTGGTGATACGCCTCAAGAATCGCAAAACATTGAAGGGATGGATATAAGCTCACAACCAAGCTCAGAAGTCCCTAAAACCATCGAAGACGTCCTCTTAGCCTCAAGCGATAGTGAGTTCTCGGCATGAGAAAGGCTTTCAAAGTCGGTAAACGACTTAAAGCTTAAGGAAAGCCGTAAAGGATTCTCTGAAGCGGCGAGAAAAATATTCAAATGGCTCCTCAAGAAGGGACATTCCCCAGAGGAAGCTAAGAAATTGGCAAAAGAGCCAATGGAGAAAAAGGAGACGAGTAAGGGATCAAAAAGGCTCCGCTCTGATGGCTTCCACTCCAACAATGGAGCCCAAGAGGCAAAAACAAAGGGAAGAGAAAGGAGCTCAACCGGGGCCCTCCACCGAGACACCAAAGGCTGGTATGTCCTACAGACAGCTAGCTATAAGTGTTAAGGTAGGTATTCTTCCTGAAGACTATCCAAAGGACCGACCCTCCAATGAGCAGCTCAAGGCTCTCCAGTCGGAAATCCTGGAAGTAATTCGGAGAGACCGAAAAGAGCAAACCAAACCACAGTTCTTAGGAGCTACTTTCAAGCCGCGTTTCTTGGTTCTCACCTGTGCGGATAAAGCCACTTCAGAGTGGCTATTTCGCACGGTGGGAACTCTGAAACCCCGGGAAGGGGCTATGTTAAGGGTAGTAGAGGAAAGCAAGGTTTCCTCGCCCACAAATCATGGTGGGAAACTTCCCTAATAGAGCGGAAAGCCCTAGCGAACAAATTCTGAAACAGCTAATGGGACAGAACAAAAATTTGAGCACAAAGGACTGAAGAATACTTCATCGAGTAAACGTACAGACATCTGCTCAACTTACAATTTCGGTGGACACACTGTCCTACGAAAGTCTGAAAAAGGCTAACTTCCGAGTATTTTATCAGTTCGGTCAGCTTAGGCTAAGGCCGTCTGGAAGGGCAAAGAAGGAAAGCCTGCCGAAAGAAAAGGGCAGCTCGCGGGATGTGGTGCCGGGGGGATCTGGCCCACAGGAAGCAAGTTCATCAAGGGCCTCAACTGTCGAGGCGGCACCTGCAAAAGCCGCCATAAGTTGTGGGAACACGGGTCACTCCAAACCTCAGTCCCAGAAAGTGTCTTTGAGCAAAGGCTTAAAACAGCCTAGCAAAAAGGCATTGAAGGGTTCAAAAGAAAAAGAGGATCTTAAGGACGCGGAACGGAGGCCCGTAAACAAATAAAGAAACGGGGAAAATACGATGCTTACAAATAAACCTACATCACGCAACAGCAGCCTCCGATGTGCTTAGCCGTAGGTTTATATGTCAACAAATGGACATAGCGCTCCTCCAAGAGCCTTGGTCATATAGAGGAGAAATCAAAGGACTCCCAAGCAAATCATGTAAGGTAATATTTGATAACCTCCACGAACATCCACGCTCCGCTATATCAAACAAATCTCATTTGTTCCTATTCCAGAGTTCATAACCAGGGACTTAGTTGCAGGATCTATTGTGGTGCCCACTATAAGAGGTATGCAGGAGGTAGTTATTGCCTCAGCATACTTCCCGGGAGACGAAATAGTGACACCATCAGAGGACGTTAAACCACTCATTAGCTACTGCAAAATGAGGAACAAACAACTCATAATTGGATGTGATGCCAACTCCCACCATATTATATGGGGCAGCACAAACACAAACAAAAGAGGTGAGTACCTTGTGGAATATTTGTTCATTAGTGACATAGACATTATTAACCCTAGTAATTCTCCCACCTTTGCTAACATCGTCCGACAAGAGGTATTAGACCTAACCCTCGCGAGCACGACAATTAGTAACCATATAAAGAACTGGCATGTTTCAGATGAAACCTCAATGTCGGACAACAGACATATCCAGTTTGATATAGAGGCTGAAATAGATACCTTCAATGAATACAGAAACCCCAAATTAACCGATTGGGATCTATACAGAACCAAATTTAAATCGGAAATTAATGATCTCAAATCTATACAGAACCAAATTTAAATCGGAAATTAATGATCTCAAATGCCCAATTAAAACGGTTGATGATTTAAAATTGTATGCTAACGAAGTGGGAGCTCTCATAATAAACAGTTATGAGCACAGCTGTCCAGTAAAACAAAGGGTTACAAATAAATCAACACCCTGGTGGAACAGGACGCTCGGCAAATTAAGAGCTGAAACGAGAAAACTGTTCAATAAGGCTAAACGCACCAATGACTGGAGAGAATACAAAAAAGCCTTAACAGAATACAACAAAGAGCTTAGAAGATCTAAAAAGAAATCATGGAGATGCTTTTGTGAGGGGATTACAGAAGTGCCCCAGTCAATGCGACTCCAGAAAATCCTATCCAAAGATCACTCCAATGGAATAGGACTTCTCCAACACCAAGACGGAAGTTACACCAAGAGCTGCCTGACAAGTGTAAGGTTGCTTATGCGAACTCACTTTCCGGGATCTATAGAAATTGGAAATACCTACAACAGTGCTGCGTTTGCTGGGGGCCATTTACGCCCCTACAATCGAGTAAAAAGCCTGGCGGGAAAAATATTTACAAAAAATAAGATAAAATGGGCGGTGAATTCCTTCGAGCCCTATAAATCACCAGGAGAATATAAAATCTTCCCAGCCCTACTACAATACGGCATAATAGAATTAATAAATCCATTAGCTACAATTTTCAAAGCTAGTTACACGTTAAGCTACATTCCAATAAGCTAGAGAGACGTAAATGTGGCAGGCAAACGACCTCCTGCGCAGCCTAAATCATATAGACCCATTAGTCTAACGTCATTTCTCCTTAAAACAATGAAGAAAATTATGAACCAACACATTAGAAGCGAAGTACTGTCAAAGAATCCGCTTCATGATAATCAATTTGCCTATCAAGAAGGCAAAAAGTGCACACTCAAACAAAGAAATAGCTCTTTATGGATTTATAGACATAGAGGATGCTTTTGATAACACCTCATATGAATCCATAAAAGCAGCAGCTATCAAAAAAGGTTTTGAGAAACCTACCATCAACTGGATTGTCTCCATTTTAGATGGTAGGAGGATCAAAGCAACCTTAGCAGTGATTCAGTCACAGTGAGCGCAGCAAGGGGTTGTCCCCAAGGAGGTGTTTTATCTCCACTGCTGTGGTCCATCGTGGTTGGTGACCTCCTAAATATACTGCATTACTCGGGCGTTGAAGCAATAGGTTATGCAGATGATATTACTGTCATTATCAGGGGCAAAAACGATAAAATCCTGTCGGATTTAATGCAAAAAGCCCTAAACACCATTAACAACTGGTGTTCAAAGCAAGGGTAAAAAATAAACCCAAATAAAACAATTATAATTCCTTTCACGAAGAGAAGGAAGCTAAATCTAACAGCTCCCACTATGAATGGAGTTCAACTCAACTTCTCAAGTGAGACTAAATATCTAGGAATAGTCCTAGACCAAAAGCTCACCTGGAATCCTCATTTGACTAGAATAATCAAGCGAGCCACGACAGCGTTCTGGACATGCCGCAGATTGTTCAGCAAAACCTGGGGTCTAAAACCGAAAATGATCTATTGGTCATATAGGATGATAATTACACCCCTGATCACATACGCTTCTTTAGTATGGTGGCCAAAAATAATGAAAAAGACAGCACAAAACCTACTGAACATAATCCAAAGGTATGCATGTCTGGGCATAACAGGCGCAATGAACACCTGCCCAACAGCAGCAATGGAGGCAATGCTAGGTCCTACTCCTCTCCACCTTTTAGTGAAGACGGAAGCGATCAAAGAAGCCTCAAGATTACTGCAATTAAAACAATTTAAAGAAGGAGACTTCGCTGGTCACATGGGAATCCTCAAGGAATATAGCCCGGTGATTTTAGCAAAATCGGTTGATTACATGCAACCCAGGTAAGAATTTGATCATTCCTTTGAGATGGACTTAGATAGCCAGACTGACGCTCAATCAATACCTGAGGAAACACACAAATTATCCATCTGATTTACAGATGGATCAAAGACAGCACATGGGACTGGAGTGGGAATTTATGGCCCTAACTATAGGATTTCTAAAGCCTTGGAAAAAGACCCAATTGTCTTTCAAACTGAAATACATGCAATAGAACTCTGCGCCTACGAGTGTCTTCGAAGAAGCCTGAAAGGAACAAAGATCTACATTAACTCTGACAGCCAAGCGGCAATAAAGGCTCTCAGCAGCTGCCTTGTCAAATCCAAACTAGTTTGGGACTGTCAACAAACGTTAAAGCTAAACACTAACAGGATTAAGTAGGTGCCAGGGCACAAAGGAATACAAGCAAATAAAGCTGCGGACCAACTCGATAGTTAAGGATCTGCATCATCATTTCTTGGACCTGAACCGGCTTTTGGTTTCTCCAAAAGTCAAATCAACAATGAGGTCAAAAAATGGGAAACAAAGTCAAGAATCTCCCACTGGAGACTATATCCAGGACTATGGCAGGCGAAAAGATTCATATCTGGAACGCTTGAAAAGACAAAGGTCTACTTAAAACTCAGCAAATCTGAATTGAGGATCCTAACCGGCCTCTTAACGGAACATTGCCCTATGAGGTACCACCTCAAGAAAATGGGTCAGGCTGAAACAGACCTATGTCGCTTTTGCGCAGAAGCTGCGGAGACAGCAGAATATGTGCTATGCAAGTGCGATGCGCTTGCGCGCAAAGGGGCACGTCCAATTTGGATGGGCGTCCTTAGACCCCTTAGATGTGGAAAAACTTAATCCCAGGTCCATAATAAACTGCTACAAGAGTTTGAACCTGGGAACTACTTAGATCAGCGTATGCACAAAAGATCTCTTTAGGTCGAGGTGCAGGGTGGACGAAGAGAAACACGAAGCGACCCATATATAATCTAATCTAAGATTTGGGATAAAAGTCTAATTTTAGGAACAAAATAGATGTTAAAAAAGAAGGCTAATATAGAGAAGAGTTAAAAAAGTCGAAATTGCGAAAATAAAAATGCAAATTTTGAAGTAAAGATGCAAATTTTGAGAAAATTTGGTTTATTTTGTTTGACTGCATGACTCAGAGAGGTCCCTTTCTGCCCGATATTTTGTCTGATATAATTTTGAAATAAAAATTTGTCGCTCTTCGAATTTTGAAAATTTCAACTTTTTCAAAAATTGGATTTTTCTCAAAATTTCGATTTGTTCGAACTTTTTTAAGAATTTTCACTTTTCTGAAAATCTTAATTGTTTGTCATCAAATTTCGGCGTTTTTCTTAAGACATCGTGACTTTTTCAAAATTCAAACTGTTTTCAAAAGTTCAATTTTTTTGTGAGAATTTCCACTTTTTTAAAAAAATTTCGATTTTTTCTCGAAGTTTCGACTGTTATGTAATAAACTGGATTTTTATTTAAAAAATTTTAAAATTCGACTATGAAAATTTTCACTATTCTGAAACTGAATTTTTCTCAAAATTTCGATTTTTAAAATACATAAACCCTCGTCGTTAGATGACGATGTCGTTATGTCGTCATTGCCAAGATTTGCATTTATTTACATAGAAAATGTGTCGTGCTATATGCGCGAGAATAGAAAATCAAGAAAGTGCGCGAGATCACATTTATATATATTATACTCAGCTACACATCAATGTAATGCGCGTAGATAATATTTTTTTAAGTATACCTGAATTACAATAAGACGTTTAGGGACGCCTTCCCGAAATGGGATTCTTCGTATTTTTAATCAAAATAGAAAAAATTTTATACATATTTCCTAAGGTAAGGTGCTGGTAATTAGAAGTATAATTAATGCTGTAGAGAGCACCCCACAAGCCTAATTTTGGCATGAAAATTCTAATCAGAAGTGAATTTCTCACCTCTATGATTTTGACCCATATGCATCCCTCAAGGATTCGTGGACCCCATGGAATGCCTTAGTAGTTGCATTCATAAATAATTTCCCGTTTTATTGCCAAATACATTCGCATAATTTCTTGCAAATGCGAATACTTGTTACATCACTATTAGAGATGTTTCACCCACTGAGTGGGTGATAACGCCGATAAGCTCTGTTGTAAACCATTTGTGACGATCAGTAAGCGCCATGTTAGAGAAGAATGGTGGTTTCTTTCAGAAGGCAAAATATATTTTTTTCGATTTTCTATCTTAACTAAGCCTTCCGAAACTGTGGCTAAATTAATGTCTGGTTAGAGAAAGACTTTTGTCAAATAAATGCTCTGGAAGGACATAAAATTGAATCCTCTTTTGTGCATTTAATCTAACATACTTGCCTGACCATGATTCTACTCTGGAAGTCAATTGGGGGTAATAATAGTCAAACGAAAGAATTCTTATTTATAACATTTACATTTATTACGATGAATTAAGCGCCGTAGTAACTAAGTCATTTACAATTTTAGATCTGCTTTTACTGATTTCAATACAACTAAATATGTCTTCGTCACTGAGGGGACTTCCACCAGGTTTATTCATCAGACAAATATCATCGCCGCACAAAACTATATTAAGAATGCCTGTGCACAAACTCTCTTCTTCAGATGTCGGATCTTGCAGCAGAATTTTGCTAAAATTTTAAATTAAGAACATTCAAACTCGAATCGTGGTACTTACTCGTCGAATATGGCAAAAGTTGTGCAAACTGGACTGCTGTGTATCGTCAGTGGTTTCTTATCCTCAATATTAACCAGAGTGTTATCCAAGGCCGCATCGTATTCCACACTCGGTAGTAAAACTAATAATGTAAATAAAAAAACGTTAGTCATGTCATCATAATTCTGCAAGAAGGAGCAACCTGTTTTTAGGGCAGTAACAGCTGCTATCACGCTAGCGTCAAAAATGGAGCCATCAAAATTCAAGCAAATGACATCAACGAAGAGACACCAAGCTAACTTATCGGGGAAAATGCAAAGATCTTTCAAATCTACACATCCGGAATTCTTGAATACATTGGCTAGAAGCTGAGTGTAAACTTGAGCTTGATCGCTGGGAGGTCCCGGTTTAAACTTCGGGGAGCACAACGGGGGCAGATCGACGTTAGGCACGATGAAACCTTCATTGGGGGTGGCCGCTTTAGGCTTGCACAACTCCTAAAAGAGGTATTCTGTGATTAAAAGTTGTTATTATCATCGAGGGACCGACCGAAGATTTGTTTTTTTTTTCCTAACAGGTTCGCCCGCTTTTACGGATCGACCCAAAATTGGCCAAAACAAATAAAAAATCAAGTTTAAACTCGGAATTTAAAAAAAAACACGCTGTAAATATTAAACTCGAAAATGTTTTTATTATAAATTTTAAGTTTTTGTTCTTAATTTCGAGATTTTTACGAAAGTTTTGGGCTTAAATTTGAAAATTATACTTCTTTCGCAAAGTGAAACTTTAGAATTAGAATTTCGAGTTAAATCTCGAAGTCGTTTTCTAAATCGTTAGTTTTTCTTACAGTGTTAACTATATTTTTGAACACTACAAGTTTATACTTGATTATAGTTTTGGCTCGGCCGAAGTTTTGGTTGATTTTTGCTCGAAGCCAAAACTAGTTTCCTAGAAAACAAAACTTATATTGAGAAAGCTTTTTTTTAATTTTGAAATAAACAATTTTCGATTAAAATTATGATCTTTGAATATTGAATTTTCATCTACATAGTTTTTGAAAAATGTCGAAAATTTTGAAAAAGTTGAAATTTCAAAGAATAGCTAAAATTGTTAAGAAGTCGAAAATTTTAAAGTCAACATTTTCAAAAAAGTCACAATTTTGAAAAAGGATTTTTGATAAAAAAGTTGAATTTCCAAAAAAAGTAAGTTGAAGTAAGTTGAATTTCCAAAAAAAGTAAACATTTCCAAAAAAAATTAAATTTTGAAACAAGTTAACAGAAAGAATTTCCAAAATAAAGTTAGGAATTTCTAAGTTAAAGTAAATTTTTTTAAAGATAATCAAAACTGAAAAAAATCGAGAATTAAAAAAATTGAAAAATTTTCATTCAGATTCTCAAAAAACTGATTTTTTTGTAAACTGAGTATTGAAAAAAAAGCTTAAGATATAAGAAAATTCGAAATTTTCAAAAAAAAGTAGAAATTTAAGCGAATGTTGAAATTTTCATAGGTCAAATTTTCAGAAAAATACATTAAAATATTGTAAATAAAGGTCAAATTTTGTCAAGTGTCAAAATTTGAAAAAAGTGGACATTTTCAATAATTTCAGAAACTTAAAAATAGGTGAATTTTTGGAAAAATATTAAAATTTAAAATAAATTGCAGAATTTTCAAAGAAGCTGAACTTCTGAATACTGAAAAATAAGTCAAAATTATCAGAAACTTTGTAATTATTAAAAACGTTAAAATTTTGAAAAGGTAAAATTTTGGAAAAAATTGAAATTTCGAATTAGTTCAAATTTAAAACAGTTGAAGATTTGATTGGAAGTTTTCAAAAAATATAAATAAAATTTTGAAAAAATGTCGAACTTTCCAAAAGTCGAGTTTTTGAAAAAGAGTAGAAATTGAAAAAAAAAAATGTCGACATTTTGAAAAGGAGTAGAAATTTTTAGAAAAATTCGAAATTTGGCGACATGTTTAAAATTTAAAAAACAAAAGTTTAAGAAATGCTGATTTAAAAAATTGAAAATTTCAAATAAGGGATCGAAAATTTGCAAAAAATGTCGAAATTTGAAAAACAGTACATTTAAAAAAAATGATAGACATTTTAAAGAATCGAAATTTTTAATAATGCTCAAAAAAATTATTTTTGAAAAACGTCTGAAACATTGCAAAATTCGAACATTAAAAAAAAGTCGAAATTTCGAATAAACTGGAAATCTGAAAAAAGTGGAAAATTTAAAAAATTCGACATTTCCGAAGAAGTCAAAATTTTCAAAAATAGGTCGATATATTGCAAATTTATTGAAATTTTGATATTTTTTTAAATTTGAAAAATAGGCGAAATATTCAAAAAAAACTTTGGGAATAAAGCCATAATTCTCAAAAAAATTCAAATTTTCAAAAAAAATCAATATTTTAGGGTCGAAATTAAAAAAATATCAAAACTTTAAAAGTTTCAAAAACTTTGAGAATTATGAAAAAGTAGAGAAGTTTTCAAAATAATTAGAAATTTTGAAAAAGTGAGAAATTGGGAAATTATCAGTAAAATGTTCAATAAAAGCCAAAATTGTCGAAGGCGAAAGATGAAAAAAAGCCAAAAGTATCAGATAGATCGAGATTTTCAAAAGTCGAAATATTGAAAAGTTAAAATTTTGAAGAGTTAACATTTTTAATAGTAAGAAATTTGATGCAAACTCAAACATTTTTTAAATCAGTTGAATAGGTTGAAATTTTCAAAAAAATTAAAATTTAAAAAAAATATCAAAATTCTCATAAAAGGTCAAATTGAAATTATAGTATTAAAAGTTAGTTAGAAAATATCGAAAAACAGTCGAAAATTCGACATTTTATAAAATTGTCTCGATTTAAAAAATCAAAAGTTTGCAAAAAAAGTCGAAATTTTGATTATTGCACGACAATGAGAAAAATAGTCAAATCATTAGGAATCGAAATTTTCAATAAAAAAATTACAAAAGAAGATGACATTTTCAAAAAATCAACAATTTAAATTCGAAATTAAAAAAATCCTGCTTTAAAAAATTTAACATTTTCAGAAAAAGTAAGAATTTTGAAAGGTGGAAATATTGAAAAAATGTTGAAAATTTTAGAGATTAAAAAACCAAAACACCGAAAAGTCGAAATTTTTACTAAAAGTTGGAAATTTTCAAAACAGAGTATAGATCTTCCGCAAAGTCGAAAGTTAAAGAGAAAGGTCAAAATCTTGAGAAAAAAAGGTCAAATTTTAAGAAAAAATTCTAAATTTGGAAAAAATCCAACCTTTCAAAAACCCGGACATTTTCATTGTCAAATTTTTAAAGAAATCTAACATTCTCGAAAAGTAACATTTCGAAAATATCAAAATTATCAAAAAAGTCGAAATTTTCAGAATTAAAATTATAAAAATATAAAATTTGGAAAAAATTGATATTCAAAATTTTTTTAATTTAAAATTTCGAGAAAAATAGAAGTTTTTAAAGAAGAATTTTTGAACAATCAGAAATTTTTGAAAGGTTAAAATACGAAATAAGGCGAAATTTTCGATAGAGTAGAAATTTTCAAAATTAAGTCGAACTTTTGAAAAACGAACAACCGTTTAGGTAGGAGATTTAAAAAAAAAATTGAAATTTTGGAAAAATGTCGAAATAGTTTAATTAACGCTTTAAAATAATAAATAATGAATTTTATGATACAAACGCGAAAGCTGAACGTGAGAATTGGACCCACAACCCTTCTGGCAGGAAACCAGTGCTCAATCAATTGAACCATCAGCCGAAAATCTAATTATATAGAGAAAAAGAAAAAAAATCGCCAAGTTTGAGCTTTTTTGGTAACTCTTGCTACAGTGTGATTAAAAATTTAAATATGTGATGGTTCAAGCCAATAATTTGTGACATTAATGACTTGTTTCAATAACATTTATATTCAGGAATTTTCAGGACTATTTTTGACAGCAAACTACTTAATGTAAAGGTTTAAATATTGGTTATCTGTGCGTTATTGAGATGGGTTTGTTTGGTTGGTATAAAAAAAGGAGCCATGATATTTATCAAAAGGGTCGTTCTTAATTATGGTATAATTTGTTTATCGTTTTAAATAATGCAAATGTCATTAAGTCGAACTGGTTATTCAGGATGTTTTGTAGCATAATCAATTGGGATTTATACATTTCTAATGATTCTAGAAAACTTACTTATAAGTTCTTAATGCATTTATGAAGAATTTTGGTGTTATCTAAATCTATTAACTTATAACTGTTCTTTAGACAATTGTGAAAAAATTCGAAATTTAAAGTATCAAAAGGAGAAAGTTTCGAATTTAAAATCGAATGTTAAGGAGATAAATCTTATCATTTTAACTTTGAACAGAAATATTGTGAAAATAAATTCAAAATTTAGAGGAAAAATAGGAATTTATCGAAACAAATTTCGACTTTAACTTGAAAAGTGAAATATAAAAATATCACTAGAAAAAAATATGCTATTCTGAATTCAAAATTGGTAGAGAATTCTTTTTGAGAATTTTGAGAAAAAAAATATTAAAATCTCGAGAAAAAATGTGTGGCTTCAAAGCCAAAATTGGCAAAATGAAGAATGAAACTATAAAATCAGAATTTTGGAAAAAACATAAATAAAAAAAAATTGGAACAGAAAAAACCGCATTTATCAAAAAGAACTGGAGATAATCTTTAAAATTTGGAGAAGTCTAAATTTCGAATTTCTAAAGTTGATTTCTCGAAATTTTGAGTTTAAAGTCAAAAAAGAATAAAAGAGTAATTAGAGTTCAAAGCAACGAAAAAACGAAATTTAAAAAAAAAAAATGAACTTAAAGACCTCGACATTTAAATTTAAAATTTCGAAATTAAACTCTAAATGTAGAAAAAATTAATCAAAAGAATCAAGATTACGAGTTAAAGTTTAAAAAAAGGATTAAGCGTCGAGTTTTACGAAAAAATTGAAAAATTAAAGTTAAAATAAAAATTTTTAAGATAAGGTGAAATTTTAAAGCCGAAATTTTTGGGGGAATTGGGTATTTTGAGAACGAAAACATAAATTTCGAAAGCAAATTTTGAGTTCGAAGTCAAAATTAAAAAAAGGAACAATGAAAATGTAAAACAATTTGAAAGAAAAGAAAAAGCAAAATGATAATTATTAAAAAAGAACTCGAGCCAGATCTTTAAAATCTCGCCTACGGCACTTTTTACGTTATCCTCTTTTATTTTAGAACTAGGACTCCTAAGTATGAATATTCAATAAATGGGACGAGTCTTACGCTCTTTTTTTTTACGGATTCATTTTCACAATCCGGATTAGAATCGTCGACAGGATAGATTGGAGTTGTTCCCTTGAAATTTGTTTAAATTTATCACCGGGCTAATTCCACCCTGGCTATTAAAACTGTCGAGAAAAAAAAATGAGAACAATTGCACCACTTTTTGCTAATCTGCGATTTTTGCACAGAACAATCCGTTGATTAACCATCAAGTGACGAAAAATCAAAATAAAATAATAAAATCTGCTACAAATAAATCGTTCATTTAATAAAGAAAAGAATTTATTTAACATCTTCAATAATTAAATAAAATTAAGCGCGACTGATACCTATTTTTGATTCTAATTTCCGTAGTAGTCGATTGGAAATGTGAGGTTATGATCGTTTTCTGAAAATTCTAAAACTGGGTGCTTACCGCTTTTATCCCGCAAACAACTATGGAATTTCCTATTTTAACCAACGCAGAACCGTCGGCGGTCTTAAAAGAACCAGAATTAACAATAACTGGACGAAAGGCGCCCGCTCTTCGACCGTCTGGCCTAATGCTGTTTTTAATGTGATCTCTGTAATACTTCACCGGATGTAAAGACCTAAAATGTAACGCTGTAAAACACTGGATGCTTCAAATGCTGCAGTATGTACCTGTACTCCTCAGCCATTTTTTAATTAGTTTTATACGATTTTAAAAGTATCCAGTGACTAGGTTATGTTGCACTCATTGTTTTTATTATGTCAAATTCTATGACATCAAAAGCGACATCTGTCAACTTTGACATTGTTGACAACCAAAGCTCTACATCCGGCCTTACACCAGCGCAATAACCAGTGATTATAGCTCAATATTTTAGATTTTATACAATTAAGCGGAACTATTTTAATCATTTTAAGGTAAATAAATTTTCAAATTGCGAATTAATCCTAGAGAAAGCACGTCCGGGGGCGCGCGCATTTCCAAACCGTGCATTTAAATTCTTAGGCCGTTGGTCAGCGGCGCTCTGATTGGTGGTTCTCCTACCCCCACCACCGCTTTTGTTTAACCGTCTGAAAAATCTCAGCTGTTTTCCCGCACTCTCTCACGGTATCGGTTTGGTGTTGGGAGGTTGCGTGAATGTTGCCGAAAAACCGTTGAACATTCTGCCGTTCGAAGTTTTTTCGGTCGCCTTTATCTCGTCTCTGTTTTTCATCTGATCGTCCATTCTTCGTAGGATAGCATGGCGTCTTTTCAAATTTTCCAAGACCAGGAAAACATCGTTAGGGGCGAGCACCGGCACAAGCAGAACGCGAACCAGAAGCGTACCGTTTTGGGGGTCATCGATACGAATCTGAAGAATGAGGCGGCGCCGTTGCGGGGGAAGGTGAGTTTAGTGGTGGCGCTCGGGGGACATATTTTCTTATAAGGTTGTTTTAGGGTATGGGGGTGCCTAAAGATGTGAAGGCTATTGCTAGTAAGGAGCCCTTGAAGAGTTTGGTTAATCCTGTGGTGCCGGTGGCGCAGTTTGAGGCATTTAAGGTGTACGAGGATTCGAAGAGCGTGGAAATTCGACGGGAAGTGCATCAGAAAACTGAAGAATTGGAGTGTTCGATCAAGGAGGAGATTGTTGAGAAGGAAAATGTGCAGATCGTAACCAAGGAGAAGGTTGAAAATTTGGAATATGTAATTGATAGTTCGCAGGAGATAAAATGCAGCCCTATGAACCTTTTGAACTCATCGAGCGAAAGTATAATAGTGGATGACAGTATTTCCAAGAATAAATGTAGAAGTGAATCATTTTTCGAAGTTGAAGAATACCGTGCTGATATATATGCATATTTGAGAGAACATGAAGTAAGTTATCTCATTTTTAATTAGTGTCTGCTTATAATAACAAATCTTAAGGCAATAAAGCGGTTCACTGTAAGCAAAGTTCTTGTTAAAGGATAAATAATAGTAGCTACTTCAACTGTCATAACTTACAAATTGGTTCATTTTAAGCAAAAGTTCGTGTTAAGCAGGTTTGTTATAAGAACATCACTATTTTTATAATTGTCTAAAATAATAATAAGTTAAGGAAATAAAAAAGTCAAAATTTTTCATTATGGATTCGTGACATTATTTTTTCACAATTCCGAGTTTAAACCCCACAATGTTAGATTTTTTTAAGATTATCCCATTTACACTCAAAAGTCTTAGTTATTATACCAATTTTAAGCATCAAATTCAATTTCTTCTTAAAATGATACCATAATTTTACTGCAAAATTGACCTTCAAATGTCTTCTCTTAGAAATCTTAATTTTTTGAAATTAATTTAGAAGTTTTGGCTTTCTCCTTGAAGTTTCAGATTTTAATTCTATAATATCAACAATTTCGGACTTAAAATTCACTTTTTTGGTGCCACATGAATTTTCTTTGGTTGTAGTTTTCTCTCAGAGTTCAGTATTTTAATTTGAGCTGGAAAATTTCAGAATATTTTTGTTCTTGAGCCTTTTCTTTATGGTTTCTTTCTGAAAGTTTTCCGTTTTAACTTAAAAATAACACTTCTTCCTAAAATTTCAAGTTTAAACTTCAAATTTCGAGTTAAACGTGAATTTGTTTTATAAATTTTAGGTTTTTTCAACATTTTTTAGAAGTTGAAGTTTTAAGTTTCAACACAACCTAAGTTTTGGTCACGAAAAAGAATAACAAAGTAATTGGAGTTCAAAAACATTAAATCGACATTTCAAAAAAAAAAAAAAAATCCAACTCGAAGAATTCTTGAAGCTTTCGAAATCAAACAAAATCGAGCTTGAAGAATTCTTTAAACTGAAATTTTAAATTTCGAAACTAAGATCGAAATTTAGAGACAAATTAATCGAAAGAATTAAAATTTTAAGTTGAATTTGAAAATTTAGTTTAAAAAAAAACTGGACAACCAAACTTTTTTTTTGCAAAAAGATTCAAATTTAAAATCTAGTCACAAATTTTTAAAATAGGGTAAAATTATTGCTAACAAAATGACGTTTCGATAGCCTAAATTTTTGGAGGAAAAAAGTTAACATTAAAAATTTTGAGAAAACAATTATATTTTGGAAGGAGGGAAATTTATAAAAAACAACTGGAACCAAACTTATAAAATTTCAGGAGTAGGTTTACATTTCGAAATTATCAAATCATTTTCGGTTAAAAGTTGAAATTAAGAAAAAAAAATGTTTACAATATTTTTTAAATCTGTTATGTGGATGTCACAGTTGTTTGTTTCATAGTGGGCTAGAAAACCTAAGAGTTTTTCTTCTTATTTTCAGCTAAGACACAGACCCAAGCCATTATACATGAGAAAGCAACCAAATATAAACCATAACATGAGGACCATCCTAGTCGATTGGTTGGTAGAAGTCGGCTTAGAGTATAAACTTCGCAACGAGACCCTCTATTTAGCTGTTAATTTCATAGATCGCTTTTTAAGTTACATGTCAGTAGTAACTGGCAAACTTCAGCTCGTAGGAACATCAGCAATGTTCGTTGCATCGTAAGTAATTTCAAAAATCCTTACTAATATATAAATACGAAAATATCAAAAAAAATTTAAATATCAAAAAGACTCAGAATTTATTTATAAAAATTCGTTTAAAATTGCCGTTTTAAAATGTCAGAAATTCAAGATTAAAGTGGAAATTTTGAAAAAAAGTCCAAATTATTAGCAAAATAGAATTTCGAATTGAAAGTCAAAATGTTGAGAAAAAAAATAATTAACGTCAGTTTAAATTTCGATAAAACATGATATTTTGAGATTAAAACCTTTCGGTACAAAACTATTAGAAAAATCCAAACTTCCTGTTTAAATTTGAGAAATCTAAAAAAAATTATAATTTTAGAATATAAACTTGTACAAAATAAATCTTTGTAACCACTATGTTAACTACTATTTTTATTTCAAGCAAATATGAAGAGATATTTCCGCCAAGAGTAGGAGAATTCGCCTACATCACAGACAACACCTACACCCAATCCCAAGTGATCCGGATGGAGCATCTAATCCTCAAAGTTTTGGGCTTTGATCTCTCCATCCCGACCCCTCTCACCTTCATCAATTCCATCACAACGGCATGCCCCATGTCCAAGAAGATCATCAACCTAGCTAAGGTAACTTACCCTCACAAAAACTTATACGATCGCTAAATTATCTATTTCAGTACATGTGCGAGCTGTCCTTGCTGGAGGCCTGAGCCCTTTTTAGAGTTCCTCCCATCCGTTTTAGCTTGCTCAGCGATCGCTATCGCCAGACATATCCTTCAAGAGACGGTTTGGCCCTCTGAATTGCTCAATTTTACAAAATACAGGTTGACCGACCTCGAGACCTGCATACAGTGCCTTAGCGATCTGTTTAAGAAAGCCCCAGATCTACAGCAGCATGCCATCCAAGACAAATACAAAACTTCCGCCTACCTCCAGGTGGCTTTGATATCCCCACCAGACTCGAATATACGCTTCGATTAAGACTGCTCTATTTTGGAGGAATAATTTTAGATACAGTTGTGCCTTTTTTATTTAATATATTAGTATTTAATCTTGTGTTATGTTTTCGATATTCTACTCTTTAGAAAATTCTACATTAATCTAAGACCAGTGTTACATCGTAACAATAATTTAAACAACGGCATGTGATGTAAATAGCGTTCCTTTAGGTTAGAGAAGTCCACATTTACACTGTTCGGTCTATTTTTTCTAATTTATACAAATGTAAGCTTTTTTAATACTTGACATATTTTTCTTTAATTTATTGAAATTGGGAGCTATAAAATACTCTTTAATGTATTTTGTTACTACAGAGAAATTTAGCATTTACAAACTATTTCTACTCGCTGATTTTTATATTATACTATCTTTGATAGATACGAATATTACTTCAATTTAGAAAGTCTCATTGTATTGCCATTGAAAATCAGTACAAATCCGGATTTTAATATTTTTATATTACAACTATACCTCTTTGTACATTCGTTTTGCAATAAAAACCTAGGAAATGTATGTTTTATTTATTCATCCATAAATTTCGATTTTTTTTTTAATTTTCCGATTTTGATTTGTAGCAGGTTAGGTGGATTTCCTTTCAAGATTTTGTTGAAATTTATAACTTGAACTTTTAATTTGTCAAGTTTAAGACCATTTTTTCTTGAAATTATGAGTTATTTTTGAAAATTACATTTTTCTCAAAATGTTAAATTTTAATTTACATTTTGAGCTGATATTAAGAAAATAAACAAATTTTTGGAGAAAAGTTAAAGTTTGAAGAAAAGTAAAATTTCCAGGTCAACTTATTTAAGAAAAAGGTTGAGGATTGTTGGAAAAAACTGAATTTTGGGAAAAATAGGGAAATTTTTGAATCAACTATGAATAAATAACAAGAAAACAGTTAAAGTTGCCTGAGAAAGTTTGAATTTTGAAAACGAAGCTGAATTCTGAAAATAATATTGAAATTTTGAAAAAAATACGATACTTAAGACAACGGCAGCTGGTTGCTCCAAAACTGAGTACAGGCAGAAATCAAGAAGATTAACGTGGCTGTAAATCAGCAGAGGCGTAGATCTCAGTGTAGATGTAAACGGTAATGCTACAGCCCATGGAAAGCTAGCATGTATTTTATTCCTTGTACATTCATTCATGGCTGAAAACAAACAAATTATGGGCCTCAGTCCCCAGCAGACCTTAAATGGTCAGAGGCTGCTAAGAATCTCCGGGTCAGTCGACAGGATATGTAGATGGAACGTGAGAACATTATATCAGGCAGAAAAAGCACAACACGTAATCCAAGAAATGAAAAGGATGAATATAAAAATCATGGGCATCAGTGAAATGAGGTGACCAGGAAGCAGGCTACGAATACCAAATATATTATTCAGGAACAACCACAAATGAACATCAATGTGGAGTAGGATTTATTATTGAAAAATCAATGCAAAGCTAATGTGTCCAACTTTACACCTGTATCAGAAAGAGTAGTGCAGATCAATACAAACAATACAAACCCTCGTGCCAATAAATATTATTTAGATCTACGCTCCCACGGAGGATAAAAGCCGAGGAAACAAATTGAAATTATGAAGAATTGCTAAGTATATATAGAAGACTTCCCAAACAACACATGATAATGGGCGATTTCAACGCGAAACGTCAAGAACGTTCTGGAGAAAGAAATTAACAAGGAGATCGATTGAGCGTCTTTCCAACTGAGGAGCAATTAGTAATTCTTAATAGATTCTACAAACTACCACTGAGAAGGCTATACACATGGAAAGCTCCATTGGATTCCCCCAATCATGTAGTTAGGAATCAAATCGAGTATATGTAAAAAAACAAGAGATACCGGACTTCCATTGTCTCCATCAAAACTTACCCGGAAGCTGACAATGTCGGACCATAATCCACTAGTGAGCAAACTAAAATTTAAACTGAAAAAGATCAACCTATAAAAAATATGATATAAAAAAACTTCAAAGATCCATGCCTACAGTTCAAAGTAAGAGAAGACCCGACAAAACTAATAAAAAAAAATTAAATCGGTAAAGAAATAGATCTCGAGATTGAAAGACTAAATGAAGTGGTAGAAACGATTAATGAAGAACATCTAAAATCAGACAAAAACGTCAAAAGAAAATCATGGATGACGGATGAGATTATGCTCATGATGGAAGAAAGAAGACTTTTGAAAAACAAAAAAACTAACAGACTATCTACGTGTACACAAACAAATACAAAAGGAAGCTAAAAACTTAAAGTTAGAGGAAGACTGCGAAGAGATAGACGCTCTACAAGAAAAGTACGAGAGTTTTTTTCCTTTTGGGTGGGCCCTGTCACCTAGATTCGGAATCCTTTGTAACTTCCACAAGTTTGTTCGAGTCTCAGTCAGCATTAAATATCCCGGCCTTTACAGCCAGGTGCAACATCTGACCTATACTCATTCCTTTCAAATCCTTCGGTCTTAATGTATCTTTACCAGTCAGATTATATCTGTATCTGGCAAGGTTTGGACAAGCACACCCAATATGTAAATTTAGTAGAGGTCAGAGGTGAAAGGTGTTAGAGCAATCGACTAGTGGTTCAAATAGCGTTTTTTGGTAAGGCATAATCTATGTGTATTACATATATGGCAAATTCAGGCGTTTATCCGCAATCTTTAGTCGCTTAATGCGCTTGTGTAGGAAGTGGACTAGGTCGGACTAATTCTTTTCTCTCCCTATCTCAACAACTGTGTAATAGTCAGATTTATTTACTTCCTTCCTCATTGGTGGTATAAATAATCCTTCACTCCTGATATCACGAGAACGCCTACTCCCTAGGCATTTTTTTGAGACCATTTTCTACGACCGTGCAGTATCGTCCTATAATCCGTGGGTTGATGTATCAAAGGTCACTTTGACATTTTATTTATACAAAGAGGTTATAATTTTGGAACCTTATTCTTTTTGGTTCGTTTAAAAATTTTTTAAATTAAAAATATTTTTTTATTTCATAATTATTTGATTATATCTCTACTGGTTATAAAGATATAGAGGGTTGAAATCGGATAATCTCTACTCAGTCGTCTTTTTCATACAGATATCTTTCCAAAATCAAATAACTTTGATAAATAGATATTTATTAATTGTTAACAATATAGGCAACATAATTTCATTTTACGCACAATTTACCAAATGGTCAAATTCGGGCATTTATAATTCAGAAAACTTAGTTCTATCGACTTTAAACATTGGTCCATGCCCTGGTACAACCCAGTCAGCTAGACCCAAAATAAATTTTCGATTTTTATCTTGTAATTCTTCGCTATCAGTTCCGGCGGACTTCCAAATGTTGTCATCTTGTAAATCTTCTTCTTTTTCAAATAGATCGCCTGTAATCGCCACCACTCCTTTATCTGAAGAATTCACCACTACTGTCACATCCTGCAAAGTATGTCCTGGCGTCGGAAACGATTTTAATATTATCACTGATGATGTACTCTTTCCCGCTTTTGAAATCATGCTCGTAGTACTTATCCGAATGAGATATGCAATGGCCGACGATATGGGTGGCGTTTGGAAATAGATAATTGCAGCCCACGTGATCAGAATGTCCGTGGGTGTTACGACAAATTCGATATCAGACGGGGATATAGTTGTGGTGTTTCAGAGCTTTTAAAATCTTTTCGCCATCCCAAGAAGTCATGGTATCAACAATAACGTTGATTTCATCTTTGATAAGAGTGCAAGTACAATTTGCCAACGTGTGATCGCCTTCGCATTTCGAGTATCCGTCAAATAAGACCACCACGTCAGCCATTTTTAATGTTGTATCTCGACCGGTGTTTCCATCTAGTTTACGCTTCTAACTTAATTTTGCTCTGTGCTCCACACTTTCCACTGTCAGTTGATTGAATATCAACGCCACTGTCAATATTTAGGAAAATTGAAATTAATGTCAATCAGTGTCTGTTGAGAGTTTAGAAAATTAAAGATTTCGTTTGTTACTCACGTCTAGCATGTAATACGATGCATATCGCACCGAAAAAGTTAGGAATCGGGAAGAATGTTTGGAACAGGTGTTTGGCTTGATATCTGGATAACTGTTCAGTTGGGACACTAGGTACTAGATGGCGCTGTCAATCAAAATGACAAAAGTATTGGGTTCGATTTGAACACATGACGCTTGAAATTTTATAAATTTATTGTAATGGTTTCCTTGCTTGTTATTGACTGATTGCACAATACTATAATTGACATTTCCAACCCTTACTTCGTGGAATTCTTTAATATTCATAAGTAATAAACTTATAACGATAGAAACGCAACAAAATTTAAAAATTCCACAAGGTTTTCGATAAGTATTTGCTAACACCGATGATGCAGTAATGCGAAAACCTGGTCCGATCTTCTTCTTATAGGACTCCCTAAACGAAATAATGGCAGTGATTAGTTGAAAATTTTCTGTTTTCAAGAGGTGAAGTTCCTTATTTTTCCTGCCTGACTCGTATGTACTTGGGCTAAGGCGACTTCTATTGCACAATAGCTAATTCAAAGAAGCCATTTTAGTGCAACAGTTTCCAACAAATGTGTAACAACAGAAATGTGCTTTTATTGCTATAGAGGACGCAAGAATAGGGTGGTAAGTAATTTCGTACCATTGTTATTCACTTTTTGAATTTCTTTTGCACATAAGAAATCCAATGATGATTTAAGTCAAGTATGAACCAAAACGGTAAAAAATTTGGGGTCCTTGGACCTGACTTAGAAAAATACTAGAACACATTTTGTAGATCTTTTTTTACGTGCGTTGGAAGGCAGTGCCGGCTCCTAGCTAGAATTAGTGAGGGGTGCTGCTCCAAACAATGTTTAGCGCTTGTGTTGCAATTGTATAAAAGGAACAAACGAAACAAATATGTATTGGTTGAGTAAAGTAATAAAATAAACCTAGCCCCGTTGGCGTTCCAAAGAACCCCGACTTTGGAAACTTTGGAAAAATTTGAAAGTAAAAAAATACTGAATTTTAAAAGGTTTTTGAAGATTTGAAAAGATTAAAGTCGGAACCTGAAAAAAAAGCTTCTAAATTTATTTTAAAAAATCATCGAATTTTTCAGAAAAAATCGACATTTTATATTAAGCTTAAAATATCAAAAAAAAAGTAGTCAGAAAATCGTGGATATTTCAGTTTAAATTCAAAAATTTATAAAAAAAATTAGAGGCAAAATTTTTGGGAAAAGCAAAAATTTCAAGAAAAAATTCGTTGACATTTCTTGTTATAAAATGTGTAAAAAAAATAGAAATTTCGTAGAAAAAAATCGAAATTTCCAGAAAAAATTCAAAATTTCCATACAAAAAAAGTTCTAACCCTAAATTTCGAGGAAAAAACCAAGTATTTTTTTTAGAGAAATGTCAAAGTACGAATAAAAGTTGAACTTTAAATATCAAAAAAGAAAAACGCTGGCAATTTTTTTTAAGTTTTGACTTCTGTTTTCAGTCCAAAATTTTTTTTGAATTTCATTATTTCTTCATAATTTTTATTCGAAATTCCGGATTTATTTTCTCGAAATTTAAACTTTTTTCCAGGAAATTATGATTTTTCCTTTGGAATTTGTTTCTGTTCATTTAATTTTTTTTTTCAAAATTACCTAATAATATTGACTTCAAAAAGTCGCAAATTCATGAAAAACTTCTAAAAATTAGAGAAAAATAAAAATTTCTACAAGAATAATGTGCCGAAGTTCAAATTTCTATAAAACATTTTTAAACAGAATTTCAGAAGTAAGTCAAAATTGCAGGAACATTTTTTTGTTTAAAATGGAAATTTTATAGAAAAAATTTGGAATTTCCTAAAAAAAATTGAAATTTGTGGGGAAATTTTTAAGTTTTCAGTGCAAAAAAATGGAAATTGAATTAAAAAAAAATTCGTTGACATTTCTTGTTATAAAATGTGTAAAAAATAGAAATTTCGTAGAAAAAATCGAAATTTCCAGAAAAAATTCAAAATTTCCAAACAAAAAAAGTCTAACCCTAAATTTCGAGGAAAAACCAAGTATTTTTTTTAGAGAAATGTCAAAGTACGAATAAAAGTTGAACTTTAAATATCAAAAAAGAAAAAAGCTGGCAATTTTTTTTAAGTTTTGACTTCTGTCTTCAGTTCCAAATTTTTCTTTGAAATTTCATTATTCTTCTATAGATTTTTATTGAAATTCCGGATTTATTTTCTCGAAATTTAAACTTTTTTCCCGGAAATATGATTTTTCCTTTGGAATTTGTTTCTGTTCATTTAATTTTTTTTTTCAAAATTACCTAATAATATTGACTTCAAAAAGTCGCAAATTCATGAAAAACTTCTAAAAATTAGAGAAAAATAAAAATTTCCACAAGAATAATGTGCCGAAGTTCAAATTTCTATAAAACATTTTTAAACAGAATTTCAGAAGTAAGTCAAAATTGCAGGAACATTTTTTTGTTTAAAATGGAAATTTTATAGAAAAAATTTGGAATTTCCTAAAAAAAATTGAAATTTGTGGGGAAATTTTTAAGTTTTCAGTGCAAAAAAATGGAAATTGAATTAAAAAAAATTCGTTGACATTTCTTGTTATAAAATGTGTAAAAAATAGAAATTTCGTAGAAAAAATCGAAATTTCCAGAAAAAATTCAAAATTTCCATACAAAAATAGTTTAACCCTAAATTTCAAGGAAAAACTAAGTATTTTTTTAGAGAAATGTCAAAGAACGAATAAAGCTTGAACTTTAAATATCAAAAAAGCAATTTTTTTTAATTTTTGACTTATGTCTTCAGTCGTCCAAATTTTTCTTTGAAATTTCATTATTCCTCCATGATTTTTATCGAAATTCCGGATTTATTTTCTCGAAGTTTAAACTTTTTTCCCGAAATTATGATTTTTCCTTTGGAATTTGTTTCCGTTCATTTAATTTTTTTACCAAATTACCTAATAATATTGACTTCAAAATGTCGCAAACTCGTAAAAACTTCTAAAAATTAGAGAAAAAAAAAATTTCTACAAGAATAGAGTGCAAAAGTCCAGATTTCTATAAAAAATGTTTAAATAGAATTTCAGAAGTAAGTCAAAATTACAGGAATATTTTTTTGTTTAAAATGAAAATTTTATAGAAATAATTTGAAATTTCTGAAGCAATTTTTAAGTTTTCAGTGCAATAAGATCGAAATTGAAATTAAAAAAATCGAAGACTGTTTTTTTAGAGAAATCTCAAAATGCGAAAATGGTTGAAATTTAAATTTTTTCCTGAAATTGCTACATTTTTCTGAAACTTTTGATATTTTTACAGAATTTCGGGTTTTTCCCGAAATTTCGATTTTTTACTTAAAATTCATACAAACATTTATTTATGATAATTGTCAATTTTTCTTAATTACAAACTAAGATGAACTTTAAAATGTTGTGAAAAAACTTAAAATGTCTAAAACAAATTACACGAAAATCAAAACTTTCTCGACAAAAAATTCAGAAAAGTTGAAATATTAAAATTTGTAAAGACAAAATTACGACGATAAGTTCAAATTTCGAGAACATTTTTCTTATATAAAATGTTTAGAAAAGGAATAGAAGTTCGTAGAAAAAAATCAAAATTTCGTAAAAAAATCTAAATTTCCAGAAGTTTACAGGAGCTTCTATACATATACAAAGAAACACTCGAAATTGACATTTCAAGAAAAAGTCGACGACTCGGTTATTTATTTATTAATTTTTTTGGAGGAATATCAAAATGGGGAAAAGTTGTTTAGATTTTTTCTTGATATTTCAATGTTTTTCTCAACATTTTGACATTTTTTAAGAAGTGTCGAGGTTTTTTTTTCTAGAAATGTTGACTTTTTTCTCAAAATTTTAATTCTCCCTATAAATCTCTACAAAAATTTGTTTATGCTAATTTTCATTTTTTATCAGAATTACAAAATAAAATTAACTTTAAAATATCGAAACGTCGTGAAAAAACTTGAAATTTCCAAGACAAATTAGGGAAAAATTAAAATTTCTGCAAATATATCCGAAAAAGCTAAACTTTCTGCAAAAAATATTCATGATAAAATTTTCAGAAAAAGTGGAAGTCTCGAAACATTTTCTTTGCATAAAATGTTTGGAGAATATAATTTTTCTAGGAAATCCAAATTTCATAGAAAAAAATATGAAAATTTCATAGAAATAATTGAAATTTTCAGAAAAGTTTGAAATTTCTGTACAAAAAAATGAAAATTGGGATTTGAAGTAAAAACTCAAGACTCGATTTTTTTTTGGAGAAATATCAAACTGTGAAAAAAGTTGAATTAAGATTTTTTTCAGAAATATCAATTTGTTTTTCAAAATTTTGATACTTTGATAGAGATTTCGGTTTTTGTTTTCTCCAAATTACATCCTTATTCTCAAAATTTTGAATTTTTCATCGAAATTTTACAAAAACTAGTTTGTGATAATTTTAAGTTTTTCATCAAAATTAAAAATAAAATAAGTTTGAAGATGTAATGTCGCAAAAGAAGCTTGAAATTTTTATAAACACAAATCAGAAGAAATTGAAAATTTTCATAACAAAAATCTTAGGGACAAAATTTTGAAAAAAGGCATAAATTTCGAGAAAAACTCAAAAGTGGAACTTGAGGGCCACTGGTTAGAAGCCACGTTATGGGGTCGTATTGTACCTATTTGAATTAGAAAAATCGAAAACCTTAAAATATGTATTTGATAAAAATTGTTAAAATAACACTAGATTTATCTTTTTTAGCTTTGGTTTTGAGACTTTTAGAGTCAAAAATCTCTTTTATTAGTTATTTTTTGGCCTGCCAGTTTTCTCTTAATTTTCTGGTGGCGTCGTTGATCTCAATCGATTAATTCACAGGTCAAAGCAGTTGCTATACTCTGCTCATCCAATAGATATAGTTAGGGCACTCTCCCTCAAAGAAAGACAGGTTCACACGATATTAAAGAGTAATGATAAAATGTAAAAAAATCATACAAAATAAGTTGGAATAGAATGGTACAAAAAATTAATATATCGTTATATTATTATATCTTCAACTTTCAACAAAATTTCCCTCTAATCCTTTTTGTAGAATTAAAAGATAACTTCCCTTGCACGATGGATCCTTCAAGTCACTTGTTTTGTAACTGAATAGTGCGAAAAACGAAACTTATTTGGTCATTATTGTCACTTCAAAAGTCAACGTTACTAATGACGAGACTCACCAAACTTATGTTAGTATGAGTGATGTGGGATTTTTAAATACAATCAATAGAAATAATTTATTTAAATATGGCGCTTTATTTATGAAAGTAGTTTAACTATATCTCTTGGGTGAATAGAGCATAGCACTCTCTTCACTTTTGGAGTACTGTGCTACCACATTTAAAGAAAAATATGGCACTATAAATGCTCCAAGCTACGTAATCTTTATAATTACGCGCAATCAAAACGCTAATCGATGTTTTGTATTAGGAAATGGTATCTAGCTCCTCTGATAAGATATTAAAACCGATAATCTTATTTCTAATTTATATTATTGAAGATAAATATTTTTTAAGTAAATGAGTCACAACTGATTAAAAAAAGATGAGTACATGTCGTCATTTATAAAATGAAGTTCTGGCATCTGTTACTTGTGTCTGTATTGTATTTCGCTTACCTTTCTAACTGTAAGTACCAAAGGTTATGCTAAATTTTAATTAAAAATATTTGTCTGTAAAACTCGGTTTGTTAATTCTAGTTTTCATCCCACTTTTGTTCCACAGTACCTTTATTAAATTATTGTGCAGTAATATTAGTTAAATGTAACGAAATGCAAACCAAAAGAATCTGGAACTGTAAATTACTGTTTCAATTTCAGTGACTAATATTGTTAATAGAAATCTATTTCAAACTGAAGGATATCAATCATTGATTAATTGAACCTCCCATCAAGCGAAGATTGTTTTCATAATCTCGAAACAATTTTTTATATTATATTTTCTTTGTTTAGTCACTTCAGGAGATGATGCCGATGATGACGACGAAGGTGGTAAACTGAACAAAGATTGGTCCTATTGTTTTGAATATACCTGGTTTGGACCAGAGTACGATAATGTTACAACTTACAATGATACTTGCGCGGATTATTTAGATTCAACACGTGCCGTTCATGTGCCATGTAATCCTCCAATCGTTATCACTTGTAAGTCTTGTATTTACTTTTCAATACTTCTGGCTTTTCTCCAGAATTAACTAAAAGTCTGGTTATTTCAGATGATGGAACTCCACCAGATATAGATTACCTCTGGCAGCATCACAAAACTAGCATACTTTGTCGAAGAGCCAACAGCCAAGTATGTGCAAGGTATAAATACACGTACAATGGCGCAGGTGAGTACAATCATAGGCTCTTGTTGGTTGGACAGATGTAAAATTGAAATGTCTACAATCATAAAGCATATTTGATCCCCAAAAACATATGCTAACAATAACAATAGATAGTTACTAGACTTTTAGATCCACTTACCTGACTAAATGTTAGAGATGGACAGAACTATAAGAAGAAATTGACCGAAACCGATTTCCGACTGCTGTTCTGACTTCGACCGAAACGAAACTTATTTAAATTTATCTAAATTTACACTCAATCATCCAATTTAGGGGGCATTTTTCTTTTTTTAGGATAGATGGCAACGAACTGCCTTCTTAAACAAGGATAGGTTGTAATTTTTGGGGAAAATTCCTTTCGGTAACCAATTCCATAGCTTGAAAGTTATATAGAAAAAAGAGTCTGCGTAGACAGAAGTCCTCGTTGTGTTAAGCTAGACCGCATAGGAATTTGTTGTCTGCGACTGTCTTGTATGCCTCAAAAATCTTGCCTTTGGGGAGATCAATCCTATTAGTTCCCGCGAGCATCTCCCATGATAGTACTTGTAGAAAAGAGAGAAGTCACCAATCATGCGCCTGTGCTCTACTGTTTCGAGAGAATCAGGCAAAATCTTGTCATCAATTAGGCGAATCGCTTTTCTTTGAATTGAATCCAAAAGAGCTAATGTGTGCTTTGGGGCTGAGCTCCAAACATGAGAATAGTATTCAAGTGTTGGCCTAACTTGAGCTTTTTATAGTGTGAGTAGCTGATGAGATATGAAGTACTTTTTAGCTCCAAAAAGGAAGCCTAGCTTCTGAAAAGCAGACTTGGCAATGGCGCGCACATAATCGTCCCAAGAGAAGTTAGTGCTCGCATTCACAGACAGATTGGATCCCATCGGGAGGATTTTATCATCCATTAGTATGTTTGTTGCATTATCCCTTGATGTTTTCTTAGAGAAAACCTCGGCCTGAGTTTTTGAAGCGTTGAAGTCGACCAGAATTTTCTTATCCCATTCCAGAATGATTTCTATATCCCGATTAATCATCTGGATCTGCTGTTCTCTTAGTCGATCTGAAGCAGCGACGGATAATGGTTTGTCGGAGAAAAAAAAATGACACCAGGGTTCTATCATCTGCGTAGCTGTATATCGGATTGGAAGTTAGGAAAATTGGATATCAAATGACAGGGGATGACCATAAGATGTTAATTTGGCGAGAAGAGATCGGTGATAGACTCTGTCAAAGGTCTTTGAGATATCCAATGCCACAATCCTAGCCTCACCATGTTTCCCCATAGCTGAGTTACATATATGAGTAACATATGCCAGTAGATTGTCCGTTGAGCGTTGTTGTCTGAAACCGTATTGCCTGTCCGAGATGATTCTATTCTCCTCCAGATATTTAAGAATTTCGATGTTGATAACCTTTTCCATTACTTTAGATACAACGGGCAACAAAGATATAAGGCGATAGTTGTCAGGCAGATTCCTTTTTCCTATTTTAGGGACAGGCTGCACCCTAGCAGATTTCCAGATAATAGGGAATACACCTTTGTTGTGAGAGAGTGTGAAGAATTTGTTTAGGACAGGAGACAACTCCGGAGTGCACTTCTTAAGAACAATAGCGGGGATACCATCAAGACCAGAAGCTTTCAAGGTGTCGAGTTCGAGGAGAATCTTTCTGATTGTGCGTTGTCTGAAAACAACTTCAGGCATCGAAGTGCTAACCTTAGGAATAATAGGAGGTTCTGTATTTCGAGAATCAAGGTTGGAATTTTTAGCAAACATTAAGACTGGCATGTTAGCCTTTTCCTTGGAAATAGTTGCAATATTGTTATTGTCATCGAGTAAACGTGGAAATTTTGGAGAAGTAAAATTCTTTCAAATCGACTTTGTAAATCCCCATTGCATTTTTTCTGGTCTTTACTAACAAAAAATGTCAATGACTAAAACAAAGTACCATATAGAGAATTCTCAATCATTCCTGCTGTTATATTTTGACAACTAAAAAAAGGGACTGTTTGATATCGCACTAAGTAATCAATTTTCATGTTTTTTGTTATGATCGACATCATTTCTAATTCGTTTTCATTTCGATATTTGGCAGTAGATATTTTACGTTTTGACAATAAAATTTCGAAATATTTTTTTTTTTCAGTTGCGAACGCTACCTACATGTGCACCAAGGTTCAAGCTGTAGGTGAAGATGCCATAACTGATGGATGTTACACACAAACAAGGGATGGTTTCGAGATTGAGCTTTGCGTATGCAGATCGAGCCGGGGAATTTCCAAGCCGTGTAATTATTTTGGCTCCTTGTAGACCCATTTTCGTCCTTCCCATTTAAATTATTTATTAACAAGATTGTAATCTGTAATATAGTCTGTAATATAATATATAGTCTGTAATATAGTCAACCTAAAAATATTTTTTTTTTCTAAAAATTTATTTACTACTTTATGGAAGTACCAAGATCTTTGGTCTCGATTCGATTGTCGAAACCTCTCGTAATAATAAGCCAAAATTATAGGCCATATATATTTGGTCTCGCAAGTGCCATCAGAGCGCACCCTGGGGTGTATTTTGCAAAATAAAAGCACAATATATCGTTAAGCTGCTGCGGTTCATGTGGCGTTACATCATCACTCCTCTTTCGGACGCGAAAGACAGAAAAGCCCCTGCGAGACTGCGTTTCCCCCGCTTGTCATGGAATATCAAGAAGGTCTTGATTTCCGGAGAGACTTTCGCGCTTTAAAGGCGAATTGCACTCTTCGGAGATCGTTGTTTTTTACGGACGCGGTAAGACTGATTATAAGCTGTCGAGTGGACTCCGGATGACCGTTTTGTCTCATGATATATACATGGTGTAATCGAGTCGTCATTTTTTTCTTTTTTTGATAAATCGTCGTTGTATCATTATACATTATGAAAAAGGTTACGTTCAGTTGTTATTAAGAAAACATTTTAGCTTTTTACATTTTTTGTTTACTATTTAATTTAGAGAAAATTTAATTTTTTATGATAAATAATAACGTATTAGTGCTTCACTGTGAAAAGAGATGAATAGATATGTAGTTTAACTATCGAAACTTTGATTTTTTTTTATTGAAGTTTCCAACCCTCCTTAAAGAATCCGTTCCGAAATTAAAAATGTTAACGTTTTTCAAAATTTTAACTTTCGAACTTATAAGTTTTTTGTGGAAAATTGCTATTTTAAAAAAAATCTACTTTTTTTTTGAAAGTTTTTAACTTTGTGTAAAATTTATACTTTTTTATGAAGATTTTGATTTTTTTGGATAATTTCGTCTTTTTTAAATTACTGACTGTTTTTGAAAACTTGTATGTTTTTGAAAATTTTGAGATTTGATAATTTTGACAATTTTTAAAGTTTCGACTTTATTGAAAATTTCGACTCTTTTGAAAATTTTAATTTTTTCGGAAATTTTGATTTTTTTAGAAATTTCGATTTTTTAAAGAAGTTAGTGTTTTCTTTAAAGAATTTATTTGTTTTGGACATTTTGCTGTTTTTAAAATGTTGACTGTTTTTCAAAGTTTGCCTATCTGAAAAGTGGCATTTTTGAAAAGTGCCCCGTTTTCAAAATTTCGACCTTTCTTGAGAATGTCCATCTTTTCTGGAATTTTTTGTAAATTTCGACTTTTTCTTTAGAAAATCTTTTTTTATCGAAAATGTCGATTTTTTTTCGGAAAATGTTGTATTGACAATTTCTACTTTTGGTAATAATTTCGACCTTTTTCACAACTTTGTCTTGCAATTTTCACTTACTTGAATTTTGAAAATTTTGATTATCGAATGTTGACTATCGAAATTATTTTTTTTTGTGGTTAAGTTGTTACCTTCTTTGAAGAATTCAATTTTTTGTTGAAAATTTTCGACTTTTTTATAGTTTTTAACAATTCTTTTGAATTTTTTGTCCTTTCTGAAAAGTGTCGACTGTTTTTGAAAGTTTGGGCATTTTTGAAAATTGCGATTTTTGTTTCGATTTTCTTTGGCAATTTTGATTTTTTTTTAGAAATTTTGATTCTTTTAAAAATTGAAATACAAATCTTGCCCCCTGAAACCAGGAAAGATTAAAAACACAATAAAGGTTGCTCTAATGCGTTTCGATAGCCAAGCCTTCAGAGGGATACTCTGATACTGAGATACTGAGTATCTCTTTGAACATGATAGCTTGGCTATCGAAACGCGTTAGAACAACCTTTAATGTGTTTTTTAATCTTTCTTGGTTTCTGAAACCAAGAAAGATTAAAAAACACAACCAAGGTTGCTCTAACGCGTTTCGATAGCCAAGCCTTCAGAGGGATACTCTAATACTGAGATACTGAGTATCTCTTTGAACATGATAGCTTGGCTACCGAAACGCGTTAGAACAATCTTTGTTGTGTTTTTTTAATCTTTCTTGGTCTCAGGGGACAAGATTTGTATTTCAGATTTTGAAGATAACCAAGGACTAGTCCGGCCCACCAAAATTTTGATTCTTTTTTAAAATTTTTAAAAGTTTTGGCAAATTTCGGCGTTTTAATTTTTAATGAAAATTTTAACTTTTTTTTTGAAGATCTGAACGTTTTTTAAAAATCTCGAATATGTCTTTAAATTTTTTACTTTTTTGAAAATTTTGATTTTTTTTGAAGATTTCCACTTCTTTTAAAATTTTGATTCTTGATTTTTGTTGAAAAATGCTTCTACCTGTGAAAAATTCCACATTTTTAAAAATATGATCCTTATTAAAAACCTTCGACTTTTCCTGAAAATTTTGGCCCCTTTTTTGGAAAGTATCAATTTTTTGAATAGGTCGGCCATTGTTGAAAGTTTGTATACTTCTGAATTTTGACTTTTTTTAAAAGATTGTACTTTAGAAATTTCGATCCTTTCTGGAAATTTTTTTATTTGTTAATTTCGACTATTTTTGAAAAATTCGAAGGCTTAAACAACGACCTGTTTTCTAAAAATCAACGTTGTGATAAATTAAAATTTTTTTTGTTTAAGTTTTTAGTTTTATTAAAAATTTCGACTTTTTAAAAATATTTTGGTCATTTTTCCAAATTTGATCTTATCCTTAAATTTAATTTTTTTATATTTCGACTTTTTGAATGTTTGACTTTTTTGAAAAAAATGGACTTTTTGTAATTTGTACTTTTGCAAAATTGATTTTTTAAAACTTCTCTCTCTCTCTCTCTCTCTCTTTCACTTCTAATCGTCAGTCTCAGTAAAATACTTCATTTGTTTAAACTTTAAATAGATGAAAACTATTAACTGTTTACAAATTTTGGAAATATATTTTTGACGTTTGATGTGATAATTAAAATTCACAATTTTTTTTAAATATCACATTAGTCTCATGTTAAACATTTGTGATCAGTTTTTACTTATTTAAACAAGAAAAAGTTATGGAATGAAAAAATGAATCAAATTTCAAAACATCGAAATTTGAAGTTTATTTTTTTCGAGCTTACTCTTAAAAATTCAGAAATTTATTTTAATAAATTTGTTCGATTTTTTTCAAAATTTAATATTACTCTCGATTTTTTAAATAACTTTTAAATTTTTTCAAAATGTGAAATTTTGTTAAAATATTGAGAATTTTAAGATTAATTTGAAATTTCAACTTTTTAAAGCAATTTTCTTAATATTTAGACTTGACTTCTTTGTTGGCTTTCTAAGTTTTTGGAAAACTTTGACATTTTTCTCAAAAATTTTAGGTCAAATCATAATTTTTTTTAAAGAATTTATCAAAAATTTTCTTTTGTTAAAAATTTCGAGTCGAATTTAAATTTTTAAAATCGAAAATTCGGGAAAAAGAGAGAGGGAGAAGAGAGAGAGAGAGAGAGAGAGAGAGAGAGAGAGAGAGAGAGAGAGAGAGAGAGAGAGAGAGAGAGAGAGAGAGAGCGTATGTGTGTGCGCGTGTGAGAGAGACAGTGGCGGAAGAGATGAATAAGAGTCGATGACGCATGATTGTATGAACATAAAAAACACAAATTCGTCATTGAGATATCTTTACAGGAACAAATAAAACGATAAATTCCGGTGTAAGGCAATTCCGGAGTGAAATTGTTTTGAACGCTTTTAGGTCCTGTTTTGGAGTCGGGATTGCAGAGACAATGAAAATTGGAGAATATAAGACAGCATAAGTTCCTTCATTATAAAACTCGGTTCTCCGTCTCTTGCATTTGAATGCAAATGTGCCGCTGTCCCATTGTGTTATCCTTTTAAGCAGTTTGCTTTTTGTTCGTTAAGCAATTTTCCCTTTAAATAATTGCGCGATGAGTACGAAGTAGCAAATTAAAACTTGGATATCTCCAGTCTGGATAATTTTACATCGAGTTGTAAATGTTTCGACAAAAAAAAAACTGCAACTATTCTTAAAGCCGTTAACAACCCCTTAGATATTAAAGAAATAACGTCTATAATTCATTCTTATTTAGAGAATAGTACACGGAATGGATGTGGAAAAAACATTGTAGTTCATATATCAAATATACAATGGAAAAGTTGACAATAATGTTAACAATGAATAGAACCCCTATAATGGAATCAAGCTGAAAAGGAGGATTTGGATCGAGTTACGAACAAATCAAAGTTGAACGTGCAGATTAGCTTCAGCAAAGCCTGGCATCCGTCTATTATTTGTGGCTCTATACACACAGTACTTGGAAAAAGAATGAAGGAGAAATCAGCTTGTCAGGACTGGAGTGACGACTCTCGGCCCCATATTAGGTATAAAAGGATTTACAATACACAGTGTTTCGTTTTTGTTTGTGGACAATTCCACCACTCATACTTTAAGACCTGTCAATTAAAAAAAGCAGCTTACATTAAATTAGAATGCCGCCTAAAATTTTTTGCAAAATATGCTTTCAAATTTTATCGAACATTAAGTACAGAAAAAATTGCTACGAAACATAATGCAGTCTATTAATTTTACAAGGATATGTCTTTCTAGCGACTTTTTAATTGTGTGGAATATACTTATGTGCAATGTTTAGCTGCATCGTACCAAAAACTGAAAAATCCAGTGGCGCACCTAAGGGGCCGCTTTAGGATCTTAAGCTTATCTGACATCAAATATTTCAAAATAAAAACGAAGGATAAACAAAATATAAAAGTCACACACTTTATACTTCACCTGAAAGTTGAGTGTAGGGACAAATACTTTGATTAGCAGTAAAAGAAAAATAACTATTTCACTTTTGACGACAAAAAATAAAAATATAGGTCTATTTGATAGGTTTTTTGTGACGACCAAAAGAAAATTATAAGAAAATAGACTTTTTTTCTACATTTCGACCCTTTCCAAATTGGAGATTTTCCAAATTTCGACTTTTTTGTTTGAAAATCCCGATTTTTCAAAACAATTGCATTTTTGAAAATGTTGCCTTGTTTTTCAAAACTCCAACTTTTTTCCAATTTTTCTTTTAAGTTTTGATCTCTGGAAAATTTGGACTTACTTTAAAATGTTAATATTTGAAAGATTCAGACCTTTTTGAAAAATTCGATTTTTATTGAAAACATACATATATTTTAAAAAATTTCCAATTTGCAAAATTTCAATCGTTTTAAATATTTCCATTTGTTTTTAAAAATGTTGGCCCTTTTTTGAAATTAGTCTTATTGAAAATGTTTACCTTTTTTTTTAACTTTCGGGTATTAAAATTTCGCCGGATTTTGTAAATCTTCACTTTTAGAATTCGATTTAGTAAAAAATATGAATTATCTTTGTAACATTGAATTTTAAGAAGTTATGACCTTTGAAATTACTTGCAATTTTTATTTTTTTTAATTTGTGCGAAGATATCGACTTTTTCTCAAAATTTTGACTTTCTGAAAGTAACATTTCTCGATAAATTCTGATTTTCGTAGAAAATTTTGACTTTTTTGAACATTTTTACTTTTTTGAATGTTTCGACGAATTTCGAAAATTTTGACTTTCAAATTTTAACATATTTTGAAAATTTTGTCAAATTTTTTGTGCCTTAATTTGCTAAATGACTTTTTTCTCAATTCTGACTTTCTACAAATCGACCATTTTGAAAAACTCAATTTTTTTAGTTTTGTCTCTTAAAATTTTGGATTTTTTTAAATTTTATTTTTTTAAATATTCAATTTTTTAAAAAGTTTGGCAAAATTTCGACCTTTTCTAAAAATTTTGATTTTGTTTGCAAACTTTCAATTTTTTAAAATTTTTTTCGTCAATTTGATTATTTTAAAGCACTTTGTTTAAAAATGTTGACCTTTTTCAACATTTTTACTTCTTTCGACCTCTGTTCAAAATTTTGACTATTTCTCCGATTGTTCCACTTTTTTGAAAATTTCGACTTTTTTACCAGTAAATTTGACTTTAGTTTGCAATAAGCAACTTTTTTTAAAGATTTCGATTTTTGAAAAGTTGGATTTTTTGTAAAGTAATTGGAAAAGATAATTTTGACTTCTTTAAATTTTTTAGGATTTACTTTTTTTTAAATTTCGACAACTATCACAAAAATTTCAACCTTTCTTGGAAGTTTTAACTTTTTTCAGAATATGGCCTTTTTGAAAATTTCGATTATTTACGAAAATTTCGATTATTTACGAAAATTTCGACACTTTTTTAAATTTGGACTGTTTTGAAAATTTTTACCTTTCTCCAATAATTTTACTTTTTCTCAAATTTTCGAAGCTTTGCTAATTCTGCTTTTTGAAAAACTAGATTATTTTGAAAATTTTGCTACTTAAAATTTCGACCTTTTCTCAAAATTCAAACCTTTCTCAACATATGGACTATTTTCAGTTTTTACTCTTTTGGTTAATTTGATTATTTCAATTTGTTTTCCTTTTGACAAGTTTAATCTTTTCTGCACAATATTTTAACTTTTATCTTGAATTTTTAGATTAAAGCTTAAAATTGAAAAAATCTAAATCTACAAAAAAGATATTGAAAGATTAAATTTGCTTTTTCGCTCAAATAAATATTCAATCTAAAATAAAAATCTACCAATTTTCGTTTTTTTTATTTGAAAATATTTAAAGGTTTTTCTTGAAATTTTGATTACATTTAATAAAGTCTCACTTTTTCGATGTTTTCCTTTTTTTTAAATAATTCCACAATTAGTTTTTCTTTTTTTTTTAAAGGACGTTCACATACTCAAATTTCGACTTTTCTAGAATTTTTTAATTTACTTTCGAAATTTAGATTTTACTTTTAAAATTTCCCTGATTTTGTTGAAATGAAATTTGAAGAAAAACTATAAATTTTGCTTTAACTTATTTTTTTACAAATTCAGCACTTTTTAAAATTTTGATAATTTTCCCGTCATACCAAGACTACATACACTTCCAATTTATACTTTATTGCTAATATTTTAAGAATATAAACGTGGTTTTTTTGTCAGTTTTTTCCAAAAGTGCGATTTTCTACTTCTCCAGTTTGGGAAACTGAGGTAGCCCCCCCTTCCTTAGCCATTTTCTGGGCGTGCCTATGAAGTAATCTTTCATATTAGTTCAATGTTAATAATAATGTTTTTTTACTTTATGTATTTTTACTTTTTCATCAAAGTCGTTAATAGTTTTAGAACTTCAGGTAGGGTCGCTTTGAGAAGAATCCTAATTAGGCACACAATACCGAAAAAAGAATGTTGCATATTACACTCGTACAATCAGCCTGCTAAACTCTAAGAGCTACTGTTTAACTTTTTTGACACGGTTTTATTGGATTTCGAATTGTTTTCTATTTATTTAATCAGCAGATTAGATTAGATTAGATTATATATGGGTCGTTTGGTGTTTTTTTTCGTCCATCTCGCACCTTGACCTAAGCAGATCTTTTGTGCATACCCTGATCTATGTAGTTGCCAGGTTCAAACTCTTGGAGAAATTTATTATTTATTTATTTACTCATTTCAACAGACTTAAATCTATAGTGGAAAATACCTACATAAATAAATGAAAACATGTGTGCAATGCATATTTAAAAATATAGCATAATAGCAATAAGAACCTAGTAATCTTATAAGGTATTAAATAAAAAATGTATAAAAAATGAAAGAAATCCTAATGACTAAAAATAAAATAAAAGGAATCCAATAATTTGGAATAAATAATTAATAGTGATTTACTGGATATCAATACTACGTAACTCTAAGTAACTGCTAATCTCTGGTAACTGTCTTTTTAAACGCGGAGAACTTAAATTGTCAAGAAATATATCTATATTTTGCGGAAAGCTATTAAATAAGCGAATGCATCGAAACAATGGGCTGTTATAATGGCGCAAACTGGATGGGATATTATGGGGATACTGGGTGCTAGGTCGCGGAACATGAAAGACAATTTGCCGCAACAAAACATCGGACCTTATTTTACTAGTAATAATTCTTTGAACAAATATTAAGCAGTGCATATTTCTGTGGCTGCTTAAAGGTACTTCATTGACCATATTTGGCAGTCACCGATAATCATAGTTCCTCTCTGGATAATTTCCATATATTTTAAGAAATACATATTTTGCAAATTTCCCATTAATTCCTTCCAGTAAATTGTTGTAATTTTCATAGTAAGGATTCCAGACTGGACAACAGTGCTTGAGTTTAGACCTTACTAGCGAATAATATAATGCCTTTATACAGTGAATGCTTGTAAAGTCTCTCGTGTTTCTAAAAAAAAATATGGACTTGGGATTGAGTTTTTCCATATCTGGGGGGTTTAAGGACGCTCATCCTAGTTGGACGAGTCTTTTACGTGCAAGCGCATCGCACTGGCATAGCACATGTTTTGCAGTCTCCGCAGCTTCTACGCAAAAGCGACATAAGTCTGTTTCAGCTTGACCCATTTTCTTGAGGTGGTACCTCATAGGGTAATATCCCGTTAAGAGGCCGGTTAATATCCTCAATTCGGATTTGCTAAGTTCTAAGTAGACCGTAGTCCTGGATATGATCTCCAGTGGAAAATTCTTGACTTTGGTTTCCATTTTTTGGCCTCATTGTTGATTTGACTTTTAGAAAAACCAAAATACGGTTCAGGTCTAAGAAATGACCATGCAGATCCTTCTTTAGCGAGTTGGTCCGCAGCTTCATTCCCTTGTATTCCTTTGTGCGCTGGCACCCACTTAAGGTTGATCTTCTTGTGTTTAACCAGTTGCTTTACAGTTTGTTGAAAGTCCCAAACTAGTTTGGATTTGACAATGCAGCTGCTGAGAGCCTTTATGGCCGCTTGGCTATCAAAGTTAATGTAGATCTTTATTTCTTTCAGGTTTCTTCGAAGATACTCGCAGGGGCAGAGCTCTATTGCATGTATTTCAGTTTGAAAGACAGTTGGGCCTTTTCCTAAGGCTTTAGAAAAATTATAGCTAGGGCTATAAATTCCCACTCCAATCCCATGTGCTGTCTTTGATCCATCTGTAAACCAGATGAATAATTTGTATTTTTTTCAGGTACTGATTGAGCGTCATTGTGGCTATTTAGCTCCACTTTAAAGGAATGATTAAATTAGTACCTGGGTCTCATATAATCAACCGATCTTGCTAAAATCACAGGGTTACATTTCTTGAGGATTACCATGTGACCGGCGAAGTCTTCTTCTTTAAATTGTTTTAATTGCAGTAATCTTAAGGCTCCTTTGATCGCCTCCCTCTTCACCAAAAGGTGGAAAGGAGTTAGACCTAGCATTACCTCCATTGCTGCTGTTGGGCAAGTATTCATTGCGCCTGTTATGCCCAGACATGCGTACCTTTGAACTATGTTCAGTTGGTTTTGTGCTGTCATTTTCGTTATTTTTGGCCACCATAATAAAGAAGTATATGTGATCAGGGGTGTAATTATCATCCTATATGGCCAGTAGATCATTTCAGATTTTAGACTCCAGGTTTTGCTGAATAATCTGCGGCACGTCCAGAAAGCTGTCGTGGCTCGCTTGATTATTCGAGTCAAATGAGTGTTTAATCAGTAAATCTGGACTAGGAGGACCTAGTTTTTTTAAACTCCTTATATGATGAGTCAGTGTCTTATTTTTTATCAGTTACAATATGTTTCTAACGAGATTCATAGTTGCAATGTATATAAAATCTTTAAAACTATAGTAATATCTCACGCCCGCAAGGCTATAATTATATGCTTTAAACTGTCATGAATCGAGAAATTCGCGACAACCGGTAGGTTGTTCAGCCGATTTGCAATAGTCATGTTTTATTTGTACTACTTTGCCACCTTCCCAGTATAGATGTTGCAGGGCTACATGCGAGATGCTCGGGACTATATGTAGGTCCGGCCTAGGTACTAATCTGAGAGAATATTAAATATTGATTGTCCTTTCTAATATGTTTGATAACAAATATTATTATTATTATCATCATTAAACGTATCAGAAAAGTTGCATTCAAATTAGGTATTTATTGTTGTATCAGAAGAAATTTATTAGGGCCACCTACACCAGCGAGGTTTGAAGAGTCACAATATTCATGTTTAAGTGTAGTTGGATGGAATTACTAATTACAATAAATTTGGTCCGCATAATTAAGTTCCCTAGGTGATCGCTTATCTGTGCTTCATGATTTCATGCCTGAAACCTAAAAATATGGTGCAATACATAGCGGGAACAGTGAAAAAATAACGACCTTTTACAGACAACACGCCTCATCGTGACCATAAATTCACAGGTTAGAAGCAACGTTTGGGATAAATTATAACATTAAGCACCATTAAATGTAAACTATAATTACACAAACGTTCTTATTAGGAACTTTAATTTATAATATTGCACATGCTGCATGCAATAATACATTCTTCAAGCGTCACATTTCACTTAATAAGTATCTATTTTAACAACGAATTTATTATTTGGTACATAACAAATGTTTCCATCAAAATATTGCCAAATTAAAATTGTATGCTATGATTACCGTTGGGTGTTTAATAGATAATTACCCAACGTAATTGCACTCATCTTACTTTAATATTCCTTGCGCTGACACCTCCATAAATAATAAAATTAATTACCACCGAGCCGCTTAAACTCGTAATGAATCACATTTTATTCGAATATCAATATCTAGTCCACTAATGGAGAATAAATAAATCGAATGAGTGTTCTGGCACGTTTGAAGGCCCGTGCTCTTTGCGGTAGGTGCGGCACCTAAAGCTGCAGTTCATGGTCTTTGCCTCGGTGCTCGATCTAGAGGTATAATAACCTTTTAAGTTGTCTATTAGAAATGCAGATTTCTAAGATAAAGTGCACACACCCAACGTATGAAAGGACGAGAACGTGTGCTCTTGAAAACGTACCATAACCAATGCCCACGTTCCTTTTTGATGTTTCCTCGATCCAGTTAGATTTTTACGATTTGCGATTGGGCTGGCAACGTTGAAAAGTTTAGTTCGGTCTGAACAATAATCCAAGAACCAAATAATTCACTGGTCAACACTGATTTTGTTACATGAACTTTGGTAGGTAATTGTGTTTGGACTACCTACCCCCATCATGAAACCGTACTTATTTTTTTTCCATCACCCCCAGTTTGCTTGTAACAAGATAAAATTTATTTTCCCAAATTCCCAAATACCGTTGGTTTTTATTTAGGTCTATATATTATTTACATCTTAAAAATTTTTATCAGAAATGAAACATAATATCATGATCATATTAATTCTTCATTTGAAGTATGTTTTATCATTAAAATTTGGGAACTTTTTATGTGAATGGGACACCAGGGATTGAACAAATCATAATTAGGAAAAAGTTTGTCCTACACGCAGATCTTTAATTTGTAAATAGAAAACTGTAAAACATTTACACTTGTAAAGCTCTCTGGTATATTTCTACCAACAGTTTATATCAAATTAGACTTACCAACAACAATTTTCTAGAGGGGATGGGTCCCAATAAAAATGGATTTTTATATTTCAAAGAAAAATTCCTCAGAATGAGTGAAATAGTTAGTAGTAGTAGGAGAACCTCAAATTAAGAAAATTAATGTGGGGATCAAGACTCATTTTTTAGACACATATCTTGATTTTATTTCTACGAATTAGGGAGCTCTGGAGGCTTTAAGTGATAAGAACTGATAAAAGTTTTATGTGGACATTCCAATGATGATAAAACTTTATCAGGGCAGATTAAACTCAAGGGTGTTGACTGACTACTACTGCTTGATCAAGAGGGACCAACTTAAAAGCTAAATAATGTAGAAAAACAAAGATTATAATGTTCCTAATGTACATTTTTTATGTTGTAGTTCTGGAGATTTAAATATTTGACAAACAAATGCCGTGGGTGATGAAAATTTCAAAACTGCTTATTTTTAAATGACAATAACTAACACTATTAAAAAATACAAAAAAGTTCATGTGGCATGACAAAACGATTAGACCAGCGTAATCCTAAGAATTCTCTAAGAAGACTTACAATGAACATGTTTCACGATTTCTTAGTTCGACAGAGACGCCTACCAAATTATGCCTTTTTGGAACACTGGCAACGAAATTGCATAACTAATTTAGTTAATAAAAGTACAAACCCTGACTGACTGACAACTGCACAGAAAAAACTAATTGTTGATAAAACCAAAATTGTCCATTTCGCGAATTGGCCGTTATTTTGACAATTTAGCTTTAAACCAAAAAAAAAACTATTTTAAACTAATTCAACTTCTTTATCCTTCTGTTAAAACTTTTGGGCACAAGAATAAATTTAATCTCGAAAGTTATTAAATCTCTACTTTGATTTTTAAAATCTCTAATTTATACTCAAGGTTTTGGTGAAACTGAATAAAAAATGAGCCAAAATTAAATCCTATTTTTTTTTTTGAAATTTAGTTTTTAAATTTTAACTTTACAAGTTTATGAATATTTAAAGATAAAAATCTAATAATTTTAAAAATTAAAATCTAAATTTCAAAAAAACATGAAAGTACTTATATAAAAAACAATAAATCACCAACCTAGGTTCTAGGGTTTCGAGAGTATCGCTCAAACTCTCGTCATCAATTAGGCAAATCTCTCTTCTTTGAATTGCAGGTGTGCTTTGGGGCTGAACTCCAAACATGAGAACAATATTCTAGTGTTGCCTATCTTGAGCTTTGTATAGTGTGAGCAGCTGATGAGAGGTGAAGTACTTTTTGGCTCTATAGAAAAAGCCTAGCTTCTGAGAGGCGGAGTTGCCAATGGAGCGCACATGATCATCCCAAGAGAAGTTAGTGCTCGCATTCACTCCTAGGATAGACAGATTAAATTCCATCGGGAAGATTTTACCCTCCATGAGTATATTTGTTGCATTAACCCTTTATGTTTTCTAAGAGAAAACCGCGCCCTAAGTTTTTAAAATATTGAAGTCAACTAGATTTTTTTACTTCATTCCAGAATGATTTCGTGATCCCGATTAATCATCTGTATGTGCTGTTCCATTAGTCGATCTGAAGCAGCGACGGATAATGGCTTGTTGGAGAAAAAAGGTGATACCAGGCTACTATCATCTGCGTAGCTGTATATAGGATTAAAAGTTGAGGCCAAGAGATCGTTTATGTGTAACAGAAACAGAGTAGGAAACAGAACAGACCTTTGAGACATCCCTGCATTAATCGCAAATGTCTGGGATGATATGCCATCGACGACGACCTGGAGAGATCTGTCAGCGAGAAAACTGGATATCAAATGACAGAGCCTAGGAGGAAGACCATAGGATGTTAATTTGGTGAGAAGAGATCGGTGCTAGACTCTGTCGAAGGCCTTTGAGATATTCAATGCTACAATCCTAGCCTCAACCTGTTTTTTCATAGTGAGTTACAGATATGAGTAATATACGGCAGTAGATCGCCAATTGAGCGTTGCTGTCTGAGACCGTATTGCCTGTCCGAGATGATTCTATTCTCCTCCAGATATTTAGAAATCTCGACGTTGATAACCTTTTCCATCACTTTAGATATAACGAGCAAACAAGATAGAGGGCAATAGTTGTTAGCCAGATTCCCTTTTCCCCTTTTGGCGACAGGCTGCACCCTAGCAGATTTCCAGATAGTAGGGAATACACCTTTGTATGTGAGAGAGTGTGAAGAATTTGCTTAGGACAGGAGACAACTCCGGAGTGCACTTCTTAAGAACAATAGCGGGGATACCATCAAGACCAGAAGCTTTCAAGGTGTCGAATTCGAGGAGAATCCTCCTGACTTTGCGTTGTCTGAAAACAACTTCACGCATTGAAGTGCCAACCTTAGGAAGAATAGGAGGTTCTGCGTTTCGTGAATCAAGGTTGGAATTTTCAGCAAACATAAAGGCTAGCAGGTCAGCCTTTTTCTTGAAAGTAGTCGCAATATTGTCATCGAGTAAAGGTGGAAAATTTGAAGATATAAAATTCTTTCCAATATAATTTGCAAATCCCCAAAAGGGGCATTTTACAATCGAAATCACTTTTTGTCTCGTCAATAACATCTTTACAAAAATTTCGTGCATTTACAAAGGTGATCCGAGTCTTGACTGAGGGATTATTTCTCCAACGACGATATGCGCGATTTTTGCAGGAGACAGCCCGAGCACATTTTTTGCTGGAGCCAGACTTCTTTTGTGAATGAAGAATTGAGCATTCCATACCAACCAGGATAGTTTCAGTGATGGATTTGGCGACTGAAGAAGGGTTGTCTGAGTTAAAGCAGGGGAAAGATGCAAAAAAATCTCTTAATTCTTCCCAGTTTGCAGAGCTAAAGAGGCACACTCTATGGGGCTGTGTCTGAGAAGGAGGCAAGCGAGAGGCTGCTACAAGCTTTTGATCGAAATTTCCAGGCGGTGATGTCACAGTGATTTTATACGAATTTGGAGAATTTGTAAGGAAAAGGTCGAGTAGATTATGTTGATGGGTATCTACATCAGGAATTCTTGTTGGTTGCTCAACTGATTGCGATAGTCCACAAGTAATGGCGAAAGCCTCTGCCACCCTTCCCGCGTCGTCAGTTCGGGAAGAAAACCTTTACCAGGGGAAGTTGTGTACGTTAAAGTCACCGAGAAAGGCAACCTCAGCGTTTGGATAATTAGTCTGTAGGTGATCGAATGTTGCGGAGCCATAAGAGAAGAGCAGTCTGTATAAGGGATTGTTTGGGGACAGATAAAGTGAACAAATGAATATTGCTTTGCTTTTGGAGCAGATCTTCAGCCAGATCACATCATGATCAGCAGATTCCAGTGCTTCTTCTCGTTGACAGGACAGGTCGCTTTGCGAAAAGTACAAATTCCCCTCTTGTGTCGAAACTTTGTGTGCAAGTCGTAATTAGGGCAAAGCAATTGCTCCATATTGATGAATGGGGAGACTTAGGTTTTTGTCAGAGACAGCACATGGGGTCTTAAGGTGTTGATGAATCGAGCTTAGATTTGAGTTTAGCCCCCGAATGTTACATAACTGAATTTTGAATGAATCATTTAAAAGAGACTTGGCCTGTGACACATTAAAATTTTCCGTCGATTTTGGATTCCCTCGCACACCCTCCACCCAAACATGAGAACGGGAGGGTAGTTTACGTCTGAAATATTTTGCACGAAGAGAATCCATCATCTTGTTTTTTAAAAATTACAAGAAAAGAAGAGATGAAAAAAGAAGATAATGAAAAGGTCAGGATGAGGAAAGAAAAATAATAGGAACCGACTCTCGTGTCAGAGACGGAAACATGGTATAAGCATCATTTCACCGCCTCCTAGTGACACGTAGGGCGGTACTACCTTGGACGACTGAAAGCTCCAGTCTACCATTCCCCAATTAAGAAAGGATTTTTCAAAATTCAGCCCCTAAGAAAGTAAAAACCTATTTCATATTTTGCAGGACTAAACCAAAACAGATGCGAATATGTTAAATAAAATGGTTATTACAAGTTCCATCGATTGTCTAATGACCTTGCAGGATTGCGGAAACATGGAAATATTTTAATATTCCAGTGCAATAAATCGATCAAATTCTTGAAACTAAACACAAATACAACCGAAGGATGCATAATTGCGTATATAAGTGTGTAAACAAATCACACATTGTATGAACTGGAGATGCGATTAGGCTAAAGACTTGATATCGTGTAACTGTTGAGCTGTTATCCTAGAAACTGTTACTTGATATATTCGATTTCAGCGAGATTAACTCGAAGTATGTAATCTACTAATCAGTGATTGGCTGAATTTCCCATTCAGGACGAATTAATTAAATTAGCTTCTCAATTAAAGACGATCCGCCGCAGTGACAGATTTTTCAACAAATTTTATTAAGCCCTGGAACACTTTTATTGCATTTTTGGATTTTAGTAAAATAGACACTATTTAACAGTATCATAATACAAGAGCAAATCAAATATAAACTAGAATTTCTATCAAGTCACCATGAGGGCGTCGGGAGTGTGCGCATACTCTTAGACATTGTTAGGTGGGGATATCACGTGACTTTCTGCATTCAAGCGAATTCCGTTTTCGCCGTTCGGCAGTTGTAAATACAATGAGTCTGCAAGAGGTTCATCCGCACGTTGCGCAACGCATTATTATTAAATTTCTTGCCGTTTAAAGTGTAAAGAACGCCGACATTTTTCGTAGACTTAGAAGCACACTTTGGGGAAACTTGTTTGAAAGAAACTCAAGTGTACGAGTGACACAAAAAATTTGTGAAAGACGAACTCAAGTTAAAAATAAACTCCATGCCCGTCGTCCTCGGACCAGTGTGACTGCGGACAATATTAACGATGTTCAAAGCCTTTTGGCAGGAGATCGCCTTCATGAACGTCGTACGGTTAATGCTGCCTACTACTGCCAGCTATTGGATGAAGCAAAACGTGTATATCGACGGAAGAGGCGCGAATTTTTTGTCAGAAATGTGATTTTGCTCCACGACAATGCTCACCCCCACTCAGCCAATCTGACACACCAAAAATGAGAGAAAATGCATTGGGCAACATTAGATACACCCTCCTTATAGTTCCGATTTATTACCATGCGATTATCATATGTTTGGTCCACTGAAAAAAGCTCTAGGAGGTGAACGATTCCATGATAATGCTGCTGTTGAGACATTTATACGCAATTGGCTGCAAACACGCTTCCCTTCTTTTTATGATGATGGCTCCCAATCCTTTGGAAAAAATCTATAACAGAATCAGGAGATTATGTAGAAACATAGTTGATAACTTTCATGTATGTATCGTGTACCAACAAATTTTTAAAATCAGATTCCGGTTCATATTTGATTTGCCTTCGTAGAAGCTGTTTAGCTGTTCAGTTACTTTTCCAAAATTTAACTTCTCAAACAACTAATTCAAGGATGCAGCATTCTAGCCCATTACGAAAGAGAAAGAAATGAAAGAGACTTTTATTCCGATTATGCGATGAAAGGATGAAATAATCTTTCGAAAGACTTAATCAGGGTGTAAAATATAAACACAAGAGACTCGTTTCTCAATTTGATTAAGATAATTCATGGGTCTATTTGGGGGATTTAAATATTTTCTTAATACCTCGTTATGGCGGCATTCTTTCCCTTCTAGATAACAGAAAAGGGGTTCTCGTTCAGAAACGATGTTACAGCTTTAATATTTTAAATTAATTATCATGGAGCAGACCGATGCTGGTCGAAAAGAAACTTCGGAATTCTCGTAAAAACAAAATAATTTGTTTTCTGCGAACGCCTTTAATAAAGCCCCACGCTAAGCTATTACTGTGGAAATATCAAGATGTTATTAATGCCGGCAATAAAGCCCATAAAAACTTAAAATTATTATCCGAAAGGCTAAAATCTCTCGAGTTTGCGATCCGTAGGGCACTCGACTCCCTTGATAACAGCCTTTTCTTTCTCATCTGGCGTTCCCAGCCAGCAATTTTATGATTATGCCCTCAAGTCTGAACAAACTATCGTAAGTTTGGTATCCTTGTACGAGACCATGTCGTAGAAACACATGGCATGCCGATTAAAGGGTAAAATGTTATGACCGGCTTTTAAAACTTCCGCAAATATATGTGCGGAATAACGGGGAATAAATTTCGAAGTATTTGCCCACGTTTATGGACTTGTGCACTAATGGCTTATAAATATTTATGCCAGACCACTTAATACTTGAGCCGTTATCATATAAAAATATGACACTTTCCTCTCGGTGAAAGCCGCACTTCAAAAAAGTTGTTTCGAAGTACCGCGAGCAAAAAACTGTACCCGTTAAGGGAACCATATGTCCCGCAATGAATGTTTAATTAAAGTACTTTGCAGTTAATTTACATTTATTACCTCTAACCACAATAAAATCTAAACATAGATAATGGCAATAAGTACACAATTTCAAGACATTTAACGGTACTCGATTCATTGTCGACAAAATTTGCTGATCTTTCTAGTCAATTTCTAGGATTACATATCTTAAAAGGAAAAACTGGAATCTTTATAATCTCACCCTCCTTTGCGTTCTTCCTTCTGTCGAAAACCATGAACATAGGAATTTGAAGTTTTTCACAGTGTTGTCTTGATGACCCACGCAAATATTGCCAGCCAACGATTAGAAAAGCAATATTTATATTAAAATGGAAAAATCAAGTTTTAATTAATAACCCGTGAGAGGTAACATTCGATTTAACTTACTCTTAACTGGTAAATATTCTAAAATAGTTTTTTCATAGTAGTGCGATTATGTTTTTGAATTGCACTCTTTTTTTTAAGTTTAACTACTCGCAAAGGGCCTTTAAAGCACTGCGAGTAGGATGCGGAAACAAGGATAGACGGCGACCGTCTTCCTAAATAAGAATAAGTTGTAATTTTTGGGGAAAATTCCATTCGGTAACGAGTTCCACAGCTTGGAAGTTCTATAGAAAAAAGAGTCTCCGTAGACAGAAGTCCTTATTGTGTCAAACTGGACCGCACACGAATTTGCTGTCTCCGACTGTCGTGTGTGCCTCAAAAATTTTGCCCTTGAGGGGATCAATCCTATTAGTTCCTGCGAGCATGTCCCATGATCGTACTTGTAGAAGAGAAACAAGTCACCAACCATCTGCCTGTGATCTAGTGTTTCGAGAGAATTGGTCAAACTCTCGTCATCAATTAGGCGAATCGCTCTTCTTTGAATTGAATTTAAAAGAGCTAAAGTGTGCTGAACTCCAAACATGAGAACAGTATTCTGGTGTTGTTCTAACTTAAATTTTGTATAGTGTGAGTAGCTGATGAGATGTGAAGTACTTTTTAGCTCTAAAAAGAAAGCCTAGCTTCTAAGAGGCGGACTTGGCAATGGCGTGCACATGATCGTCCCAAGAGAAGTTAGTGCTCGCACTCACTCCTAGGATAGACAGATTAGATCCTACCATCAGGAGGATTTTACCGGCCATTAGTAGTTTGTTGCATTATCCCTTGATGTTTTCTTAGAGAAAACCGCGGCCTGAGTTTTCGAAGCTTTGAAGTTGACTAGATTTTTTTGCCCCATTCGGGATCCCGATTAATCATCTGTATCTGCTGTTCCCTTAGTCGATCTGAAGGAGCGACGGATAATGGTTTGTCGGAGAAAAAAGATGACACCGGGCTACTATCATCTGCGTAGCTGTATATAGCATTGGAAGTTGACGCTAAGAGATTGTTTATGTGTAACAGAAACAGAGTAGAAGACAGTACATACCCCTGAAACACCCCTGCATTAATCGCAAATGTCTCAGATGAGATGCCATCCCCGACGACCTGAAGAGATCTGTCAGCGAGAAAATTGGATGTCAAATGAAAGAGTTGAGGAGGAAGACCATAGGATGTTAATTTGGAGAGAATAGATCGGTGCCAGACTGTGTCAAAGGCCTTTGAGATATTTCATGCCACAATCCTAACCTCACCATATTTTTTCCACATATGAGTAGCACATGCCAGTAGATCGCCAGTTGAGCGTTGTTGTCTGAAACCGTATTGCCTGTCCGAGATGATTCTATTCTCCTTCAAATATTTGAAAATCTCGATGTTAATCACCTTTTCCATTACTTACCACTACATTAGATATAACGGGCAACAAAGATATAGGGCGATAGTTGTTAACCAGATTCCGTTTTCCCTTTTTAATGACAGGCTGCCCTGTAGCAGATTTCCAGATGGTAGGAAATGCACCCTTGTTGTAAGAGAGTGTGAACAATTTGCTTAGGACAGGAGTTAACTCTGGAGCGCACATCTTAAGAATAATAGCGAAATTTCTGAAAAATTTTGATTTTAATCTAAAAACCTTTAGTCTTCGAATCTAGATATTTTTCTAAGTTGTTCTTTGAAAATTAGGCCTCCTCCTGGCTACGACCCCGCTTGCTGGTCATTCTTTTTTATCATAGTAATAAATTTATCGACTACTCTTTTTTATTGTTATCAAGTAACAAATATTTTATGTCAATCTATATATGTCATCTTGTGTCACCACGTACAGCTCTTTGGAGTATTTGTATTAGCAGAATTAAAATTCTTCATCAAATAATATTTTTATTGGGGAACTCGATTTCCACTCGATCAATGGATAAAAAAATAAATTAAAACTGTATCATTTTAATAGCGTTACGCGCTTCGCGGAGCATCATCCTCAATTTTATTCGGAAAAAAGCAATTAGATGAAAATCATAAAGCAACATTTCCACAGAAGAGCCGGGACCGTGAAATTGTAACGATAGCGTTTTCATTTTTCAAAGTACATTTGGTTTTGACATGTTCATCGTCTGATTAAAGGAAAACGCTTTGAATATCTTTCTAGTTTGTTGAGCAGCATCCCGTTTTATTTGTAAGCAGCGGCAGATAAATCCTCAGATGTTTCTCTAATGATTTTCCGTTAATTTTCCACGTGCTGATGTCTGTCGTCTCGCTTCGCTTTGCCAACCGTCGTACCCATTGATCCTGATTGACTCTCCCTTCATGTGGGGCCAATAACGTTGAAGAAGGAAGCTCAACGAAAGCCGATTGCTTTCGGTCACATTAAATTAAAATAAGGATTTACATTTGATGGTTGTTCAACTTGAGCGTTCGTTGCACGTGGTTATCCCGGGACCTCAAGTTTACCCTTATTTACGGTCGACTGTCATTTCGGATTGAATTTCCCCTTTTAGACTAACAGAGAGATATTATTCGGCCCAATAATCTTGTTTACATGTGTGGTCGACAGATCCTGCTTTAGTTGAAATATATATTTAGTTGTATAGCATCAAATAAGATCGCGAACCTACAAAGGATGCTCTATATTTATTAGTATAATTGAGGGAATCCTGACACGTGTCTTTATTATCTACACTTAGCATCAATCTTCTATCAGTCTAATAAGAATACAAAACTTGAGGCAAATCTGGAAAGGTTATCACAATCATGGAAATTAAGAATATGAAATAAAGTCCTAAATTTTTGGGCCATTTTCAAATGACTGCAACTTTGAGAAAAAATGTTGTAGAGGAAAATAAAAAACTAAATTAAAGCCCCAGGTTTCTAGTTTTCACATATTGAATTTGTAAGTAATTACCAGAAAATCATTGGAAAAATATTTTCCTAATTCTTGCTTTTCATTTAATAGCACAGGTCAAAACTGATTTTGTCACACGAACTCTGGTAGGTAGGTAGGTGGTTGGACTACCTACCCCCATCATGAAATCGTACTTATTTTTTTTCCATCACTCCCAGTTTTCTTGTGACAAGGTAAAATTTATTTTTGGAAATGTAGTCTTCCCAAATACCGTTCGTTTTAATTTAGGTTCTATATTATTTACATCTTAAAAAATGTCATCAGAAATAAAACATAATATCATGATCATATTAATTCTTCATTTGAAGTCTTTTTTATCATTAAGAATTGGGTACTTTTTTATGTAAATGGGACACCAGGGATCGAAAAAATCACAATTAGGAAAAAGTTTGTCTTACACGTAGATATTTAATTTGTAAATAAAAAACTGTAAAGCATTTACACTCGTAAAGCTCTCTCTTCTACCACCATTTCATATCAAATTAGGCTTACCAAAAATTTTCTAGAAGGGATGGTTCCCAATAAAAATGAATTTTTATATTTTAGAGAGAAATTCCCCAGAATGAGTGAAGTAGTAATAGTAGTAGAACCTCAAATGAAGAAAATTAATAAAAGACTCGTTTAAAGAAAAATTAATTGTTTTGAAAAAATCAGCAAGAGGATGCTTTAAACATTTAATTGGGCATTTTTTGGTTTATCATAAGAGTGACATCTAAAGATATTTGGTTAAAAAACTGTTAGTGGAGTATAAAACTTTGGATTGCAATATGGGCATCAAGGTTCATTTTTTAGACACATATCTTGACTTTATTCTTACGAATTAGGGGGCTCTTGGCGGACATTCCAACGATAGAAAAACTTTATCAGGGCAGACTAAACTCAAGGGTGTTGATTGACTACTACTGCTTGACCAAGAGGGATCAATTAATCACTCAATATTTTTTTTGAAGTAATTCTATCATAAAGCTTTTCAGCAATAATTAACCCTCTTTCATTGTCCGATTTCTGTGTTCTGTACGATGATTTTTTGTCAACGTCGTTTAAAGCAAAAAGGTCGTTTTTGACATTGATAATCAATAACACTGGGAAATAATGATCTACAGAAAACGAAAATAGAATTTTTAAAACTGTAATATTTATTGGTTTTTAATACACTTTTTATTACAAAAAAGTTGATTTTAAAAAATAGCTTAATTAGAGACTAGCTTGACGAATTCCCACCAATGTGAATAAATTGCTCTTTAGGGAGTATCCAATTTTATATTTTGTTTAGTTATAATTGTACTTGTTATGAGTTATGCTGTTTTTGTTTTATTTATCAAGAGCAAGAACCCGGATACTGATTCATTACAAGTAAAATTTCATACACTTTTTCACCCCCTTAGGGGCTGAAGTTCAAAAAATTCTTTTATCGTGCCTTTCTACTAGGTGAGGAAATCTTGTGCAAAATTTTGTGCCTTATTTGTCAGTCAGTGTTTAGATCTTTGTCAAGTATAACCGCAACTAATTTTCCTACCTTAAAATTTCCATTACAATCTTTAGTTTTTGATAGCATTATCCGATCGAATGCATACGAATGGGTGTTTCAGCAAACTTGTAATAATGCCACCGCGACTGCAACATCGTAATAATATGTTACGCTTCAATGACTAATGAATTCCCTAATCGTCTTTACCAACCCTTTGCTAATGAAGTTGTATTGAAAAGGTAAGGTTGGAAAGCCGATATAGCAAACGCTGCAAATAACAACACGGGATGAATCATTAGGCCGGTAATTGACGTCCCTGGACCGTTATTAATTATTCTGGAAGCGAACAGGACCTCCAAATATATCCAGCTTTTATTAAAACCCCGTTATAAGGGTTGCATTAAATATTTTAAAAGAGATTTTATCGTCCAAATAGCACCAGGTCAACAAAATTAATTCGCATACGATTGCGCACAAAAAATTAACAAGAATCAATGTTTAATCAAAAGTCACGTTACGTATGTAGATGTAAAAACTCTCCTTGGGGTTGTCAGGTTTTCCTACAGCAAAAAACGGGACAGCAGTTATCATTTCCAAAGCTGTTATTCTTAAAATTTCAATTTTTCTTTAATTTTTAATTTTACCTCTAATTTTTTTCAACAATATTGACCTTTTCAAAATTTTTGATGTTATATTTAAAAGTGTTGAACCTTCTTCTTTAATAGTTTCTCTCAATTGACTCTTTTTTTAGACCTTTTATGAAAATTTCGACCAAATTTGAAATTTTGATTTTTAAACCGGAACATTTGATTTTTTTTAATTTAATTTTTTCTTGAGGATTCTTTCATGATTAGAGTCATAATTTAAAAACTAAAGGCGATATTTGGAAATCAATCTCAAAGTTTCGAAATTAAAATTAAAAATCGAAATTTTAAATTTAGAGACGAAAAGAATACTTTGAAAATTTATACAAACTTTTCTTTTAATAATTTATCTTTGCTTTATAATTTCCAGTTTCTCTTTATAATGTTTTAATTTTGAATTCGAAATTTTGTTGTTTTTTGTTTCTATCGTATATTTTTGTTGAAATTTCTAACTTTTTGTGATCATGCACAAAATGTCCATTGTTATTTTTTTCTCGATTAAATCAGGAATTTTTAATTACGCTAAACTTCAAAACGAAAGTTATTTTATGGACCAAGTTTTCTTCGAAATGGAATATTTTTCGAAATCTTGGGATTTGCTCTATAATGGGATCTAACCTATAGCTTCCGACCTCTTTTTACCTACTTTTTAATTTTTCCTCCATATTTAGACTTTTTTCGTGACCATAGTAGTTAAAGTAATTTCAAATTTACAGTTACAGTTTCTCAAAATTTGATTTTCTGTGGAAAATTTTGTGGTTTTTAAAGTTGGAATGTTTCTCAAAATTTGTTAAAATAGCATTTCTTCTCAAAATTCTAATCCGCCCTTTTTCAAAATTTTGTAGTATTTTCAAAATTGACTTCTTTGTTTCTTAAAGTTCTACATTGTTTGGGATATTTGGAGTTTATTAATGTTTGTAATTTATGTCAAAATTTCGAACTTCTTACATTTTTTCATCTTCGAAATTTAATCATTTAATAATTTTGAATTTTTTTACATTTTCCTATACCTGAAAGTTTCAGTTTATTCTCAGAATCGTCATTTCTTCGAAATTTTAGTTTTATTTCCAAATTGAGTTTGTCTCCAGAGGTTTTCCTCTGGAAATGTTGTTTGGCCATTTATCGATATTGCGAGGTTTTTTTCAATTTAGACATTTTTCTTGACATTTCGATTTGATTTTAAAACCAAACTAGAATATTTTCTAAAATTTTGATTTCATTGCTAAAATTCGACTTGTTCTTTTCCAAAATTTGATTTGTCATTGAAAAATTGAACCTCATTTAAAAATTAGATATTTTTTTGTTTTTGAATTTTCTCAAAATTCACCTTTTTCTCATATTTTGAATATTTTGTTACAATTAATAAATTTCCTTAGAATTAAGTCTGCCCGTAATAATTGGAAAATTTCTTCTGGGAAGTTGGACCCTAAGAAACTCAAATTTTTTGGGGAAAAGTATGTCAAAATTTACATGAAAACGTAAAAATTAATACTTGTCTCTATAGACATATGGATATTTTGTATCCAGTTTTATTGGCTTTTTCTTTGCCGGTCACTCCTTTCTCAATCCTAAATTTCAGTACCTTCTATTAAGGAATCTCAATCTGTTATAGATTGCCGCAAACAGCGATTGCGTTGGATCTTGGTTTGTCAATCGCTGTTTGGGACTCAACACTGAAAAACACTTAAAACTATATTAAAATTTAAACGACGTAAAAAATAAATAACAAGAAGATTATTTAAAATTTTAACGTTTCGGACAGTGTTATTCTCTGCCCGTCGTCAGAAAATCGATTCAAATTTCTTCCTTTACAAATATATTTTTCTAAAAATTCGCTTATTTTCTCAAAACTACGCCGGAATGTTAATAAAAGAGCTAAAATTCTGAAAAATCAATACCATTAGTATATCAAATATATGCAATATATGCTAATACCCCCCTGAGATGTGTATTTAACTAATGAAACGTGACATGTAGTATTTCGTAAGCGAGAGGATCGTTGTGGAATCAGCATGACCGGAACGATAACCTTGCACTAATGGTACAAAAGAACTACAATTGAAGTCGAACTGTGCCGTTGCAACCGTGGATAATGTCGGCTGTCGTGAGCAAGGAAATTTTCATCCTTGACCCCATGATCTCTTCTTGTTCCGCAATTCAAGTGGGATGGCTTTCAGGATCGACTCATCATTGTTCATGATTTTTCTCTTCGATGCCTATAAGCTGACGTAATTCCGCGTGTTTCAATGAATCATAAATCCATTGGGTTTGGCCACTACTGAAGACTACTAATTTTATTGATAGACAATTAGTCAGTTTCTTCAGTTAGAAAAATTTCGTGAAGCTTAAAAAAAGACGACTCTTATTTTAGAGTTTATTTTGTCAAATACTAAAAGAACTCGATTAGTTGCGACCTTCACTATGCAGCATAGATATTATGGAATATAAGAACCCAAATTACTTACTTAAATGGTTAGGGAGAAAAATCGCCAAACTTTTTACCTCTTTTCCAATCAACTTTCTCATACTAACATTTTTTTTAGCAAAAATTAACCACTAGACTTGTAGAGAATGCTTTGTAGTTATCAAAACCTTATTCGCATTTTCCGTATCATTATTATTTCGAGAGCTACCAAAGCTTACCAAAGTCAAAAATGATTTTTTTTTATTTGAACCACAGCCCGAAATCATCACTAAGAGGTAAGAGATCAGTCAAATTAAAATAAAATAGATTACCTAGAAAAGCTTTATGATAAATTTGTTGGGAGAAAATTATTGAAGCACTCCAACTTTTTTAAACATAAACAAGAATTAAAAAATATAATTTTTTTATGATTAGTCAAAAACTGCTAAAGTTAAAAAATATTGAGTTTAAAATTTGAAAACTAGTCACTTGGAGCTTTAATTTGCTTCTTTTTATTTTTCTTTACAATTGTTTTTCTTTGATTTATACTCTTTTGAAAATCACCTAAAATTTGGGATTATTTCTTTACTAGCTGACCGGACGAGCTTCGTAACGCCTCAGAATTAATAAATATTGTGTTAATTTATAAGCTAAATTAAATTTTATATTAAAATATTTAATACGTCGTGCTTGTTTCCGAGTGAATCCTACGCGAAAACCACTAAAAATGGGCCATAATTAAAAAAGATACAGCGTCATCTTCTGAAAACTGGTCACAACACGTTTACGGTTAGTGTAGGTTGTGATACCTTTCTGTCATGTTTCTGTTATGAATCAGAAGTGGCTTATAGATTTCTTTCAAATATTTACTTTTTATGAAATTTTTCGCTATTTTAATAGTTATTCTACTATTCGAGGACGAGACAAATCCAACAAAGCAAAGATCATAAAAATCCTTCCAGCCGTTCTATAATTATACGTAGTGTAACTAACTCGATTTTGTTTTATATATACAGGGTGATTTAGTCATAATGGCATTAATTTTAACTACGTGTTCAGAAAGTTTAGTAAAGACAGAAAATCAAAAAAAAATTATATGACTTTTTAAAATAGACCCAAATCAACCCATTGACCACCAAAAGCCCGGCGCTACTGACCACATTAAATGCTTTGTGACAACAGACGCTGATCACGTTAATATCAACTCACCAGCTGCAATGATAAGCCGGCGAGGGCCAAACATCGCTAATTAATTTACAACAAATCTCTATTAGTTATTTTGACAAATAAGTATTTGTATTTTCATACACTTAAAACTGTTTACATTTTTTTGTTTCGTTAATCAGTCGGTCTGATGAAAATTAAAACGCAAATTCAAAAAATAAACGAACACAAACGATTCAAACTAAATATTAATTCTACAAAATAAATAACGATACGATGCACTGGTTTATTTAATTTTGAAACATATTAACGTTGGTTAGTAGTTGGGTTGTTGTTTATAAAAAATATGTCAACGATAACGCACAGTCAGAATAGGTACGTGTACTTATACTAATACTCCAGTGCCTCTTTTCCGAACTATTTTAGACCTGTCGGGCGCATGAAAAAAAAGTGATGATTCGTCGGTAAACTACACATGGTTTAAAAAATTTCCATCGTATCATAGAGGGTCACAAAAAATAAAACGTCGGGAAATAACTCTCGAGTATTAACCACTTTTAACACTTGCACCCGCAACAGCGAATTTAATTCATTACTGCATTACTGCATTGATATCAAGGTTTACCTCCACCTTGCGATTTTACCTTTTTTTATTTTCGCGTAACTGTCTTCTGCAATTCGCTGTTAAAGCAAATCACTCAATGACTTTCCGCAACCATCGGTGCCACCAGGATCATTTAATGTTTTTCGTATTGTCATTTAGACATAACCTAGCAATCCTAGTCCTAGTCCCCGCTGCGCAGCAGTAAATTCATCTTCTTTCTATTTATCTGGACTTTGGAGTCAGTGACAGCTCAAAAAGGGGTTTAAATTAGGATTAAATTTTTTTTTTCTGCATAATGATACATAATAATTTTTTTTTAATCACGTGTTCGTGTTATGTTTATTTTTCTCTATTTTTCCTTAAATTGAATGCCATTATGACTGAATCATCCTGATAGATTCAGGGTTTCATAACCTTTTAATAGTCGCAGACCACTAAAAGTTTCAGAAACTCTACGGACTCTCTTTTTAATATTTTTTCATTATCTCAGCGCAAACTCTGACCACCAAAAAAAGCTCATCGCGTCCAATGTGGCAAAATCTTCCTTGTCGAGTCAACTAAATTTTTAATGACTAAAAAAAATTTATCCTAGCTAGCCATGGACCTCTGTCACTAACGCCATGGGGTTCATGGGTCCCAGATAAAAACCCGGCCCTAATTTTTGTTCCTGGTTACTTGAGCATGGTGTTTCAAAATTTTCTTGAAAGAAAATCGTAGTCTACTGAAAGCAGACACATTTTTTAACGCTCGGTTGATTTAAATCCGGTTTTAATTTCTACACATTAAAATTTCGTGTAAACGTGCTGTTTAACACTGCTTTTAAATGGGTTGGTTTTCGCTTCGTAACTCATCCTAATAATTGATTTAGAAATGTAACGAATTCAAAGCGTTCGAGAACAATAAAAAATAAAATAGTCACGTCATCTGTTTGAAAGCAAAAATAAATAATAACTTTCTGTTTTTCGAGATGTATTGTTTAGAAAGATGCTTATGTAAATATTCAATTAAAGCAGATGACATGCGAGAACTGTTCCATTCTGCAGGGAGCTCTTCTTGAAAGTGCTATTCATTTCAAGTTACCATTTAGAGCACAATTAAAACTAACATATCAAGGTGATGTCTAATTAAAGTGGACCCCGTAAATCCATATATACATATGAAGCTTCTTCACGATTTTATCTCAGACAGTGCCATCGTAAATTATCATTATACCAACTATGATGAAAAGATATTTGCTTACACTTTAAGTACCATCGCCTCAAGAAATATAAGCGCGCTTCTCTTACTTTTTAATATCATATCTTACGACATGATTTATATTTGGTTGCTCAAAATGTAATGATAAAATTCCAAGTATAACTTCGAAAGCGGTAATTTTTTTTGAATATATCAACATTTCCAAAAAAATACTACATTTTTTAAACGAAAATTTCAGTAAAACCGTGAAAATTGCTCACTGTGAGTTTTGCCAAATAAATATTTTTGTAGATCCAAATTTTGGTATTTTTAGCGAATTTTCCTTGCTGTAAATTTTTTTCTTAAATGTTTCGGACTATTTTCATCAAATTTCAATTTTATGAAATCTTTTATTTTTCTTTAAAAATTTAATATTTTACTCGATAGTTTGATTTTTTTTATAGTGGGACACTTCAACTTTTCCTTGATCAAAAATAATAAAAAAATCGTATACTAAGCAGTTTTGTTCTCGAAGTTTCTTCTTCTACCGCAAATTTTGGTATTTTCGATAAAACATAGGTATTTTGTCAGAGATTTAGAGTATTTTCCTAAAGATTTCGACTTTTTTCCTTAAAGTGCGAATTCTATTAAAAAAATGTATAAATACTACAGTTTTTCCTCAAATTTTTATCTTTTCTCTCAAATATAAAGCTTTTTTAAAAAATGTGTTTCAATAGAAATTTCGATCTTTGTTTCCAAATTTTGAACAACTCAACAAATTTTCCCTGAAAAAATAGAAATATATCGGGTTTTTCTTTTTTTTTAACCTTTTGTGGGGGCCGTTATAGGTCCTGTCACGTAGATTGCAAATGCTTTGTAACTTCCACAAGTTTGTTCGAGTCTCAAAGATTTTCTTGATATTCAGATCTTTATCTGACCTGAAAAATTTGCCTTGCTCACAAATTTTCGATTATTTAAAAAAAGTTCACAAAAAATTTAAGCTATTTTTTTTAAATTTGATTTTCTTATCTCGAATTTTCTTTAATGTTCCCAGAAAAAACTAAATATTTTCTAAACTTGGCCGTGAAAGTTAAATTTGTTTTTTCTTACCATTTCGACTTTTCAGTAATAATATAAATTAGAGTTTTTGTTCAAAATTTGGACTTTTGTTTTCTAAAATTTTCGACATTTAATTGCGAAATTTTATTTGTTTGACAACTTTTGTTATATAAATTTCAACTTTTTATTCCAAACTTAAGTTTTCCGTAAAGCTGTTGGAGTTATTTCTAATTTGCATCTTTTATCCTTTCAGTTACTTTTTCCAATTTTTTTATACAGAACTGTTCAATTTGCTTCTCAACTATTTCGACAGTTTTCCTAAAAGGCCCGTAGAGAGAATTCGCTGGACCGGTAATTATGAGTTTGGGCCTCTTACATACATTGGGCGCGCAAGAGTTTGTTTCAGTTTAACTAATTCATAATTTTGCCTCGACAAATAAAAAAATGTAAAACAAGTCGTTTATTTTAGAGACTTAAGTATTTAAATTTTTTAATTTCCACTTCTTTGAAAATTCTAACTTTTCAAAATTTTGATATTTGTGGGAAGGTTTATTGAAAAAAATTGTCTTTATTCAAATATTTTATTAAAATTTTGACTTAAAAAAAATAACATGCTGAATTCTATAAAACATCTTGACTTGTATATTTCAACATGTTGACCTTTTAAAAATCCCGAGTATTTCTAAAAAACGCGATTTTTATAAAAAAATTACGACTTTTTACAAAAATTTTAACTTATTCTGAAAATTTCTGTTTTACTTTGAAAACTATTTAAAATATCCGCTTTATCTTGACATTTTTACTTGTGTTTAAGAATCTCGACTGCCTACGTTTAGAAATTTAACTTAATTTTGGAAATATCGACTTTTCTCCGCTTTTTCGAACGTTCAATTTTAAATAAATTTAGTCACTTTTTCAAAATTAAGATTATTTTTGGAATATTTTGACTTTATTTCAAAATTTTGAATTTATTAAAATCTTTCGAGTTTAGTTAAATTCTTGACTTATTCAACTTTTTTGGAAAATTCAAATTTCGTAATAAAGTTGAAATTTTAAAATCGATTATTATTTTTTCCTAAAATTTAGAAACCTTTTGTCTAAATTGTGACTGTTTTTCCAAAATTGAATCTTTTAAATTTAGATTTTTGTTTCTCTCATTTAAATATTTTTCTCAAAATTTTCAATTTCATCTTAAAATTTAGGGAAATTCGAAAAACTTTTAAGTATGCTTTAAAACTGAAGTCAAAGCTTCGAGTAAATTGTTACCATTAAAGAAAATTATTTGTTATAGAAATAATTTGAAATATTTAGTGTTTAATTAAAATTTGAGTCAACATTTTTGTCAATAATATATAGCTTAATTTTGAATTTTTAAGGAGAGGAATCTTTTAACAGGGTAAACATGGTGGAGTGGCCCCTAAATGGGAATCTATAATGAAATTTTTGTTAAATTATCACCTCTAAATACGAATAAAATTTATGTGCATTTGAGCTTGATACTTCAATGTGCTTCAATGAGGTATTAAAAATTAGTCAACATAAGATTTTTTAAATTGTTCATATTTTTTAACTGAGTCAGTTAGAAAGATGAATTCAACGGCATTTCTTAGCTAATGTTTCTTGGTATATTATGAGACTTTTTCGTAATTTTTAGTTGATTTTATCCGTACCAAAAATCGATAAGAAATGTTAAACTAAAAAAATTAAATTTATAAAATATTCACCTTAACAAAAATAATAAAATATAAAAAGTACTATGTATTCTAAATTTTATTTAACTTTGCCACACTCTGTTAAAATACAAATTGCACAAAAAAAGAAACAACTTTACTTGAAAAACAACAAAAATTTGTTATATTCTGAAGGGTGGAAACTTTAACTTAATTTTTTTTTCAAAGTCTTGCACCAACTTTTTGTAGTGAATTTTCTATTTTTTATAGTACTTGACGGTTACTATAACATATATTAATTTTGTGATTGAATATTAGAAAAAACTATTTAAAAAAATTAAATAATTATTTTAATAATTTTTGGGGCGACTAGAAATAATAAAAAAATATAAAAAAAATATTTGATATACTCCAAAATATTAGCTATAATACGCCGTTGGTTTCATTTTTCTAACTTATTTAATTCAAAAGATATTAAAAATTTAAAAAAATTTCTTAAATTAAAATTTTTTAAAAATATTTTGTAGTCACGTTGAAATATCGAACCCAAATATACATAAATTTTATTCATATGCCGAGGGGACAACTTTTTGAGTATATTACTATAGGTTCTCATTTGGGGGCCACTTCGCCATATTTATCCTGCTCGACCATTTATACTTTTTTTTTTTAAATAAAATTGTTGACGTTTGTGAATTTGCTTGTTTTAAAAATTTCAATTATATTTAAATATTTGAATGTTTTGAAGGATGTTGTGTTTTTCTCAAAATTTTAACTTTCTGAAGATGATATTTTTGAAAAATCTGACTTTTCGCTTTTCATTAAACAGTTCGACTTTTTTGAATATTTCGGCTTGTTTTGGAAATTTCGAATTTAAAATTTTCCGATTTCTTTTCAAAATTTTCCTCATATTATAAAATTTGTCTTATTTTGAACATTTTAACTTTTTTCCAATTTGGCTTTTTTTCAAAAAACTTTTTCTGAAAATTTTGACTTTCGTACTTTTTCTGAAAATTTCAAAATTTTTCGACCCTTTCTCAAAATTTTGACTCTTTCAAAATTTTCTCTTATTTGTTAATGCAATTATTATTTTTAAACATTTTTCCAAAATTTCCAATTTCGACTTTCGACTTTTGTTAAAAAATTTGAATTTAATTTTGACTCTGTCTCAAAATGTTTACGTTAAAAATGTTCTAATCTATTTTTTTTCAAAAATCCCACTTTTTCAGTCTTGACTTTTAGGTAAATTCAACTCTTTTTAAAAAAATTTTATTTTCGTTTTGAAATTTTTGGTTTTTTTTCAGAATTTCTACTTTTTCAAAAAATTTCGAACTTTTGTCATCAAAATTTTAACTTTGAATCAAAGTTTTAAACTTTTAGACATCTCAGCCCTTTTCAAAAGTTAGATTTTTTGAAAGCCTCAACGTTTTTTTAAAATTTTTACTTTTTTTCGCAGTTTCGAATTTTTCTGACGAATGTGACGTATCCAAGGACAAATTTAATGCTGGTATTTTAAAATAAACTATTTTTTAAGTTTAAACTAAAAAGTTAAAAGAAAAGGTCTAAATTTGGAGTAATTTTTGAGTTTATAATCTAAACATAGAAGATTTTACCCAACTTTACTTTGGATCTAATAAACATTTCCAGCCTCAGTCTTTGTTCTACAACCTCTCTTTTTTTGATTTGAAATTTCTATTTTTTTATATTTCGGTTTTTTTTAAATTTCGATTATTTTCGAGAAACTTAGTATCTCATCTAAAAAAGTCGAAATTTTGAAAAAATTTTGGAATTCTTCGGAAATTAAATATTCGAGAAGAAGAGAAGTCGAAATTGTAATGATAGCAGGTCGAAAATTCGATCATAAAAGGTCGAAATTTTCAGAAAACGGTGTAAATTCTAAAAAAATAAGAATAGCCGAAATTTTTGATAGAATTCTTAAAAAATCGAGTCAAATTTACATAAAAGTCAAAATTTCTAAAATAAAGTAAAAACTGGATAGGTAGGGCTTTGAGAAATAGATGGAATTTTGAACAAAGCTTGAAATTTTCAGAAAAAAAGTGCCAATTTTTGAATAGGATTGAAGTTTAAAAATAAAACTTTACAGTAATACAATAACCAAAAAGAAAATAATAATTGTGAAAGTGTCGAAATTTTGAGTAAAGTTCGAAATTTTGTGTCAAAATTAGGTATAAATTAACAAAAAATTTAAATTTTCAGAAAAAGTTGAAGTTTAGTAGACATTTTGGAAAAAAGGCGAAAATGGGAAAAAGTTGAAATTTTTAAAATAAGTCAAATTTTGGAAAATGTTAACGTTTAAAAAAATGTAAAATTTGAAACTCAAAATTTTCAAGATATGTCGAAAATTTTGAATAAAAATCAAAGATTTTTGAAAAATGTCATTTTCAGAAAGTACATAAATCTTGAGGAAAACTCAAACTCTTTCAAAATATTATAATTTTTAAATATAGTATGTAATTCTTTTAGAAAAGCCTTACGACTTAGGAAAATTTAAAAAAGTTATAAATTTTCGATAAAAAGGGAATATGATAACGAAGGCTTCCACGGCCAGAGTCAGTACAGGATATACTTCTTCCGGGATTGGACCGTGTCAAAGAACTACTAAAAGTGTTCGACGTTTCGCCCACCATCGTAGGGGGCTTTTTCAGGAACAAAGAAAGAAAAATAGATGAAAAGAGGAATATGAGGGAATATGCAAAAAAGAAAAAGGCCAATTTCAAACATCAGAGCACGGTAACTCAGTATGTCCACCATACCAGAGGCGAAACTCTTCTGAATTAAAACTTGGTACAAAGGATAAGAAAGTTTAGACAGAAGAGCACGGTAACTCAGTATGTCCACCATACCAGAGGCGAAACTCTTCTGAAAAAAAGGGAAATTAAACAAAAGGTGAAATTTTATAAAATAAGACAAAAACTTTAAAAAATCGAAATTTTTCACAACATTCAAATATTCAAGATAAAGTCAATATATTCAAAAATAAATCTAAATTTTGAAAACAAGTCAAGTGTTTAAAAAAGTTGAAGTTTCGAAAAAAGTGAAAGAAGAAAGATTGAAATACAAATCTTGTCCCCTGAAACCAAGAAAGATTAAAAACTCTAACGCGTTTCGATAGCCAAGCTACCATCTTCAGAAAGATACTCTTTCTTGGGTTCAGGGGGCAAGATTTGTATTTCAATTTTTGAAGATAACCAAAAACCAGACCACCAAAGTAAAAGAAGGATGAAATTTTCAAAATTAAGTTAAAATTTCAAGAAAAAGTAAAAATTTCGGCAGTGGAGGTTTTCAAACATAATTAAAAATTCCGAGAAAACTCAAAATTACGATAAAAGTGGATATTTTAAAATTTCAAAAAAAAGTCGAAGTCTTTAAATAAGTTAATAAATTTAAAAAATAGTGGAATTCTGCTAATAAAATCGACTTCTCCAAAAACAGTAGGGATTTTCAAAAGGTCAATATTTTGAAATATAAGTATAAATTTTTAATAGAAGTCAGTATTTTCAAAAAAGTATACATTTTCAAAGAAAGTCAAAATATTCAAAAGTGATCGACATATTGAAAAAAATTAGACAAAAGACGAAATTAAAAAAAAAAAGAATAAAAATAATAACATTTTTGGCACTAAAGTTGACATTACATTGTGTATGTGTCCTTTAGTTGATAGTTTATTTTGTATTACTAAATAAAAAATGATTTTTGTACATTATATGTTATCCTTTATACTGTAAAATTTATAATTAATTTCTTTTTTTAAGTAATGGTTAATTAATTACTTTTTAACCATTGGTAATGTAGTTCGAAGTAATTTCATTCCTTTTTCTGAAAATGTAATGGTTAATGCAATGATTCTCTTTTAAAAGTAATTTGCCCAGCTCTGAATTTGTTTCCAGTTTTTGATAAAGCTTTTGGTTTTGATTTGCTCTGGAAGTGATCGTGTGCAGTGCGATGTTTTCGAAACAAGTGGTCTGTCAACTTGAATATGTTGTGCAGCTTGCGTTCATTGATATTTTGGGAGTATTGTGGCGAATTACCAAACATTAATTTCAACTTCAAAATAGCTGAAATTAGTGACATTGCGGCACATCTAGCTACAGTTAATTTCTTTTTTATGAATTCCTCTGTTAAAGAATTTCATTAAATGAAGATTTTTAAGGTACTCAGGCTTCGACTCAAAGTTAAACTCGAAGTTTGGCACCTTGTATCTAAGCCGGTAAACATAAGGCAAACTTGTCGAACAAGCTTGTACATCATTAGACATCTATCCTGGAATAATGCTTGTTATAAAACCGAAAGTACGCCATATATATGCGTGTTTCAGTTTCATAATACTTAAGTAAACTATTTATTTTATCGTTAGAAATATTCTACAAAATACGTAGAATACATAGCGCTGTTTAGATAAAATCATGACTTATATAACATATGATTTGGTCACGACGACAATAACAGAAAATGTCATCAGAACTGTTAAGCTTTCGAAATTGTAACTGTACCCTCCATACAAGTTAGACATTAATAAACTTTTGATGTAAGTTTGCGTGAAAACACAACAACAAACTACCTAACGACCAAAAGAATAATAAAAATATCGAAATACCATTTTAATGAAACTTTACCCTTCGAGTTTCCATTAAACTAATTTTCCTCCAGCACTAATGGTTATGGAAATGAAACTTTGTCTCTATCGAGTGGAATTACGAGACTTTCCTTACATTACATTAACCCGAGAAAAAAATAGTGTCCGAAAAGTCGTAAAATTCAAGTTGATAGCGTTTGCTTCATTAACTTTTATGTATATACAATGTTCGATTAAGAAAGGCGATAAAATCGATCTCTAACAATATATCGTGAGATAACAGACTGCTGCGACCTTCCATATATCTATCAAAGCCAATCGTGTAAAGATCTTTGCATTTTGCATGCAACTGCTAGTAGCCTGATGTCGTTCTTAGATAACACGAGTCTGAAAATTATGGCCGTGTTGTCTTTGATTTTATGGATAGTCGTGACCGATTTCACATAAAGCATCTGAAATGTACAAAGCTAAGTCATCAGAAAGGTCGGCTAAATCGCAGGAACGTATAAAGCTAAGACCTCGGGGATTTTATTTGGGAGCGTTAATGAGAAAGCCTTATGGCGTCATATCTTCTCCGAGGGAAAAGACAAAGATAATTTAAAGGGTAAAGTGGAAAATGAAGCTTAACGTCGAGAGGGAAAGAATTTTATGTTGGGCATTCGTTAAATTCTTAAGCTTTGTTTAGTTTCAGTTGTTATAACTGTATTCTGCTGTTTTCCCAGGGCACAGCAAATGAAGATCAATTTATCCTTATTTGCGTCTAAAGTAAAATAAATGATATACAAAGTTGTTTAAGGCATATTTTAGTATTTCAAAAGGGGACAGACAGAACAAGTAAATTGTACAGACACTTCGACCCATCACATTGGAAGTTAGCCCCCTGAGAGAGACGTTAGTTTGAGAAATAACGAAATTTACTCAAAGAAATGTTCGGCATAAAAATTATTTTTTCATATAAAAACCAAATATTTTTGAAATGTTTCCGTTAAATCCCCAATTTTTTTACTTTTTTTGGAAATGTGGAGTTCAGAACGAGAAAAATTCTAGAATAAATTCAACAACCCTCAACAAAATTGTTATTCTGAATGTGCATGTGTTATTCCAAACGCCGAGAAAAGGGGTCAACATTTCAAAAGTAAGGTCGAACTTTTGAAAATACACGCCACGATTTCCAGTCAATGTCAAAATTTTTAGTTTGCAATCCCGATTTTGAAAAAAAAAACTGATAATTGGCACGAAATAATTTTAAACCATCTGTTATTTACCGACAAATCATCTATTTTTTCGTTATAAACCCCAGAGCCCATAAATATTTCGAAAAGTTGGGCATTTGAGCACCTGAAATATTAAATGCTTGGGATGTTAGAAAATTCTGTCGTTGGAACATTTTTCATAAATGACAACCCAACCACCCATATATGTGCTACAAAACTAAATAATCCGGCTGTTTAAACACTGAAAAATAATTTTATTTTTTTAAAATACTTCTTTTAGTTTTTAATCAGGTCGGTTAATTATTTTTGTACATCTTTAAATTAATTTACGCAAAAAGCCTGGCGGAATAAATATTTACAAAAAACAAGATAAAATTGGTGGTAAATTCCTTTGAGCCATATAAATTACCAGGAGAAAATAAAATCTTCCCAGCCCTACTACAGCACGGCATAATGAAATTTATAAATCCACTCGCTACAATTTTCAATGATAGTAACACGCTAAGCTACATTCCAGTAAGCTGGAGAGACGTACGTGTGGTCTATTAACTAAGTGTGGCAGGTAAACGACCATCTGCGCAGCCTAAATCATATATACTGATTGGTCTAACGTCATTTTTCCTTAAAATAATGGAGAAAATTATGAACCAACACATTAGAAGCGAAGTACTGTCAAAGAATTCGCTTCATGAAAATCAATTTGCCTATCAGGAAGGCAAATCCACAGAGACAGCCATACACAATCTTGTCAAAAAGATAGAAAGTGCATACCCAAAAAAGGAAATAACTCTTTGAGGATTTATAGACATAGAGGGTGCTTTTGATAACACCTCATATGAATACATAAAGGCAGCAGCTATCAAAAAAGGTTTTGAGAAACCTACATCGTCTCCATGTTAGGTGGAAGGAGAATCAAAGCAATCTTAGGCAGTGATTTAGTCACAGTTAGCGCAGCAAGGGGTTGTCCCCAAGGATGTGTTTCATCTTCACTGCCTTGGTTCATCGTGGTTGATAACGTCCTAAATATAATGCCTTAATCGAGCTTTGGAGAAATAGGTTATGCAGATAAAATTACTGTCATTATTAAGGGCAAAAATTCCGTCGAATTTAATGTAAAAAACCCTAAAAACCATTGATAACTGCTGTTCAAAACAAGGGTTAAGTGTAAACCCAAATAAAACAATAATAATTCCTTTTACGAAGAGAAGGAAGCTAATTCTAATAGCTTCCACTATGAATGGTGTTCAACTTAACTTCTCAAGTGAGACTCAATATCTAGGAATAGTCTTAGATAAAAAAAATCACCTAAAATTCTTATTTGACTTGAATAATCAAGCGTGCCTCGACAGCCTTCTGGACGTGCCGCAGATTATTCAGCAAAACCTGGAATCTGATACCGATTTTGATCTACAGGTCATATAGGATGTTAATTATACCCGCTTCTACATACGCTTCTTTAGTATAGTGGCCAAAAATAACGAAAAAGGCAGCACAAAACCAACATAACATAGTTCAAAGGTATGCATATCTGGGCATAACAGACGCAATGAACATCTGTCCAACAGCAGCAATAGAGGTAATGCTAGGTCTGACTCCTCTCCACCTTTTAGTGAAGAGGGAGGCGATCAAAGGAGCCTCCAAATTACTGTAATTAAAACAATTTAAAGAAGGAGACTTCGCCGGTCACATGGAAATTCTCAAGGAATGTAGCTCAGTGATTTTAGCAAGATCGGTTGATTATATGCAGCCCAGGTTCAAATTTGATCATTCCTTTGAAGTGAACTTAAATAGCCACACTTACGCTCAATCAGTACCTGAAGAAAAATACAAATTATCCATCTGGTTTGCAGATGAATCAAAAACAGCGCATGGGATTGGCTATTAATGGCCCTAAGGCCTTAGGAAAAGACCCAACCGTCTTTTAAACTGAAATACATGGAATAGAACTCTGCGCCTATGATTGTCTTTAAAGAATCCTGAAAGGAACAAAGATCGACATTAACTCTGACAGTCAAGCGGCAATAAAAGCTCTCAGCAGCTGCATTATTTGGGCCTGTCAACAAACTCCAAAGTAGCTGGCAAAACACAACAGGATCAAACTTAAGTGGGTGCCTAGCCACAAAAGAATAAAAAGTAATGAAGCTGCGGACCAACGTGCTAGAGAAGGATCTGCATCGTTTTTTCTTGGACCTGAACCGGCTTTTTTGGTTTTGCTAAAAGTCAAATCAACAACGAGGTCAAAAAATGGGAAGCAAAGTCAAGAATTTTTCACTGGAGATCATATCCAGGACTACGACAGGCGAAAAAATTTATATCTGGAACGCTGGAAAAGACAAAGGTCTACTTAGAACTCAGCAACTCTGAAATGAGGATACTAACCGGCCTCTTAACAGGACATTGCCCTATGAGGTATCACTTTAAGAAAATGGGTCAAGCTGAAACAGACCTATGTCGCTTTTGCCCAGAAGCTGCGGAGACTGCAGAAAATGTGCTATGCAAGTGCGATGCGCTTGCACAAAAAAGGTACATCCAACTCAGTTGGGCGCCTTAGACCCCTCAGATGTGAAAAAACTCAATTTAAGGACCATAATAAACCTTGACAAGAGTTTAAACCTGGGAACTACATAGATCAGGGTATGCACAAAAGATCTCCTTAGGTCGAGGTGAGGAGTGGACAAAAAGAATCACGAAACAACCCATATATAATCTAATCTAATCTAACTTATTTTTTGAATTTATTGTGTTATTTCTCCTTAGACCATTTGATTGAATATACAAAAATGAAAATAAGCCGCAATTATTTTTATATTAGTTTCAAGTGTATGGAAATACTAATATCAAACCGTGAAACAATAGCTAAAAAATTGTTTTTGATTATTTATTTCCAGACTGCCTTATTATTGGAAAAATAGTAACAATACGACTTTTTAATTGATGAAAGCTTCTGCTAATTTACGTAATACTTAAATAATGCCACAGTAAGCTTATGATAATGGTTGCGAAGCTTGCGGACACCGATAAAGTTATTTTTGGTAAAAAACGACTTTGAATCGTGTCAGAAAGTTTCCTGATTTAGACAGGCACTATAGAATGGCGAAGCATCTCACTGAAACCTTCATCAAGTCATTTCCGCAGGTGAGAGGACACGATGCGCCTAACGAGCCTTCACCACAACATATGCTTTAATCATACCTCTTTCAGCTCTTGTTTATGGAGAGTTAGAGGCAATCACAATCACAATTCCGTTTGTTCCTTTCGTTTGTCTGCCTCGTTGTTGCGGAATAATATAATGCACAAGCTCGTCTTCGGTATTGCATAAACTGCGACTTCTTCGGTATTGTTTCAAGATAATATTGCCCGCAGTCATCGTTCTAGTTCCTTCCCATCATTCAATATTGCTTCATCAGCTGTGGATGTGAAATTAAGTTGGTACGAGTTGAAATTAATTTAAAATTACGTCTAAGCCTTCTGGCTACAATTTCGTTTAATTATTGCAAAGTTGGCAGGTACGCAAAATTTCAGAAAATTGAACATTTTTGGGCGACACGAAATATTTCATTGTTTTTACGGCAGAATTTCTAGTGAAGGATCTCATAATAAAAAATCCCTAATTTTCTGCAAATAATATTTTAAATATGTAGGAAAACGTAGAGTAACATTTTTTAAATTAATTTCAATTAAAACTGAGTTTGATTATTGAAATTTTAGAAAAAAATTTGTAGGTTCGATCTAAAAATGTCAGTTTATTGATATTTCGACTGTTTTTATAGAAATCCTGACCTTGTTGCAAAAAAATTAGAAATGTTGCCATTTTTTTCTCAAAATTTAAACCTCTGCCCTAAAAAATTGTTTCTAGAAAATTCGAATTTTTTCTAGTATTTTTACTTCTTTCGCAAAATTTCGACTTTTTTCGCGAAATTTAAATTTTTCTGTACAACTTTTTTATAAAGTTTCTAGTTTATTCTAAAAACATCAATTTTTTTTGTCATTGTGAAACATTTTAAATGCCTGAAAATGACGCTACGTCGAGTAGAAACTTTTAAATTATCTGATTCAATTGATATTAACATTTTGGAGAGATCGTAGCCTCTTTGTTAATAATAAGACCTTTAGAACTTCTTTAAGATTACTTTGAAAATTCGGAGGAAAATCTAATCTAGTCTCTATCTTTCTACTGACTTTAAGGCTAGTGCTACGTAATCGTATAAATACTGTAAATACTAGTAAATTATGCTCTATAAAAACTTAACCAGTTTCAAGATTCGGAAAATTGAAATTTCATTTTTAATTTCTAGTTGTGCATAATATACCTATGTAAGATTTATTATTAGATCAGACAAGAAGACGTAAACAAAAGTTTAATTAGGTCTAGAACAAATTAGAATTACCAAGGATGGAGATGAAAAGTTGAAGTGCTTCAACCGCTAGTTCAGGGAAAAGCCAGGAAAGTTTATGATATTTGCAGTTTATTAGTTTGGGGCCTATATTGTTTTAGAATAAAAAGCCCAACATCAAAGGAAATTCATTTTCTTGTAGGAAATTTCTGAAAACGACCGCCGGCCCGCCACTACAAACTTTTCGTATTAATATAAAGTTGATGGGAGCACAAATTTTCTTTAACTTTGTTTAGTTTCCAGTCAAATATATCAATAAGATGCCCGGCATCTCTGGAATTTTATAATTTGTTCGTTGTTTGTGTATGACAGAGTTTTCCGAAAGTTCAGATTGAAATAATATATTTTAACTACAAATCGCAAATATTCCCTCATAATAAAACTTTTAAATCTCGAAGATTAACTTCGTGGAGTTTCGGATGAAGTTATTTCCATTTATTACATTATACATATATGGCGAAAAAAGTTTTCGTATTCATAAATTTTTCGACGAGCTTGATATTAGAAAACTTCGAGTTTTACGATGACCCAGTGGTGCCACCAATTTCCAAAATGCAAGTTATTTTTAGAGGACCCATTCGATGTTTTAATACGTCTTTGTATTAATCAGATATAAAAATTATTTGTAGCACTTGCAAAAATATTTTTATCTAAGAGAAAAATCGAAATTAAAAAAAAGTTATTATGAAAAATAAAATCAAAGAAAATTCTAAAAAGTTTCAACTCTAAATTTCTAGAAAAATAACCAAAGACAAAAATTAAATCTTTAATAAAAAATTCTTTGATGAAAAGAATAAAAGCTAGAAATGTCTTTAAATTTTTTTTAGGAAAAACATTTTTTTGTGAAGTACTAAAAAAATCATTCTTTTCAGAAAAAATATTGAAATTCTATTAAAAAATTAGAGAAAATGTATTTTACGCAATAAATTACAGTAATAAGTTCGGAAACAAAGAGTAAATTTTTAAAAAGAAGAAGAAAATAATCGCAATTGCAAAACATTTTTTGAAATAAATCAAAACACCGAAAAAAAACTAGACATAAAAAAGGTTTTTCAGTGAAAAATGAATAACTTTTAGAACATTAAGTCGCAATTAAAGATAATCACGTTAAGGGTTTGAAAAAAATGGAGCATTTGTAGAAAAGATTTTAAATTTAACGAAAAAATGCTAAAATTTAATAAACACATTTTTATATAAAAGTCGAATTACGAGGAATAAATTGAAATTTCTAAAAATATGCCAAACAAACAAAATTATAATGAAAGTCGGAAGATTCAGATAATATACGAAAAATTAAAATAAAAGTCTAAAGCTTAAAAAAATGAAAGGTTCAAAGTAAAATCGAAAGATTAAAAAGAAAAGTCAAAAGTCAAAAATAGAAAAAGTCCAACAAAAAACATATTTTGTGAGATAGCAGTCCTTCTAGTTGCCTTTCACATTGAATAGAAATGAGAAGTAAGTCAAACCTACCTATAACGAACCTCCATATATCGAATTCCTCTATGTAACAAAATTTTTTTAGGGAACGTAGCACTTTAAGCTAATTTACACGTAATATTACCTCCATTTAACGAACAGGATACCTCCTTACAACGAATTTTTGAACCAAGATATTTCAAGGTTTAATTAATTTTAATAATGGCCTTCCGTTCAGACAAAGTTCTTAATACCTCATGCTAATGATGTGCCAAGGTTTGATTCGTTTGTAATTGCCTCGTACTCAAAATAAGTAAATATTCAATTTTTGGGATACTTCACGCTAAAGACTTTGTTTACCTGCTAGTATAAAGGGGATTAGCGCAGCATTTTTTTAAAATTATCTCTTCAAACAGAAATAACAGATTTTTTTAAATTTAATTTAATTTATCTACATATGTTTGCTTATATATTTTTAAATAAATGTTTAATATGAAATTTTACATGTGTTTTGTGTATTTTTTAAACTAAATCCCTATAACGAAAACCTCTTCATAGCGAATTTTTTGTAGGATTTTGGAATTCGCTATAGGGAGATTTGACTGCAGATGTTTCTAAAACCATTAGCTTTGAAAGAAGCTGTTTCTTTTATAGCAAGTTGTTAATATTTTACGTGGCTTTAATATCAAACAAATAAGAGCCAAAAAGATTAGTCAAGGGAAGAAAAAGAAAAAAACTATTCTAGCTTTGAAACTTTTTTATTTTCAGTGATAACTGATAAAACATGATATTTCGTCGCTGCAACAATTTCGTCTCCAGATCCTCACGAACAATAAATAGTATCATCAGAGATAATCAAGCAGTTACATAAACGTAAAGTATCTATTTGAAGCTTTACATTTAGATTAAGTTTGGGCCCTTGGATCGGGCAAAATGCGATTTCTGGAAATGGGCAAAGGAGGCGAAGAGATATCGCAGCAATTGGTGCTATCCGAGCTTTCTCTCTTATTATTTTCCTCACGGACAATATGACCAGCTTACGACCGATGTCGCAGGCCAAACGACACTACCTCACTTAGTGAAAGTGTAAATTTTCGCTTCGTTTGTTTTAATCGTGGCCTGTTGAGAATTTCGTTTAAACTTGGGCCCGTCCGTAATCCGAGCCGAATTGAGGAAATTGTTTTACCTTATCTCATTAGCTTTCATTTGGAGGTTTAGCCAGAAAAAGGTTTTTAAATTTCAATTTAGCTCAGAGGGATATAGTTTAAACGATATAGATGGCATTTCTCAATTATCTAATAGAATTTATTTAGAGAATACTTCGTAGCGGCATCTGATTATTCTTCCTTTTAGATTTTAGTCGATAGATATTGTTCTGTTGTGTCTAGACTTGTTACTCAGTTAAATATATCAAATCACCGAATTTGAACAAAAGATCATTCTGAAATCTGCAAGAACTCTTTAAACTGTGCATAGTTTATTAACTTAGTTTTATTACTTAGCACCATCGTTATCTTATAACAATCTGGTTCGGAATAAAACCAGAGGCAAATTAAAACATTAAAACAAAACAAATTGATCTCTAAATTTAGCAAATTTAAAACCCCCTTTTCATTTTGGACACTTTTCCCATTAAGTTGCAAAGGCATTTATTCATCTGGTTTCGCAGACAAAGTCGCAGGTAATAGCAGGTATTTTAATCAAGACAATAGGTTATGGTTAGAAACGTACTGCTCTCCTTACATCTTTGACAGTCTCTTGTCATATAAGATCTACTGATGCCCCCAGATTCACTCATCCTTTGTAGCAATAAGCGTAAATGATATTTAAGTAATTACCAAGGCAACCTCCACTATAATTCGATACAAGTAAACAAGAACTGATGATAATCAGGCCTTTGTTGATGTGATTAACTCACTAGACACTACATGAAATACTTTGGAGCAACGTAATAGATTCACACTTGGCTGTTTCACAAAAAACTGCGGAAAGCAATTTTTTACATCAAGTCAAACGTGTTTACGTTCACATATCCAAATACGATCAACGCGATGTTAATTCAACTTCTTTAATTTTGCAACTAATGACTAATAAAATACTTCGTTTTAGTTCGTCCGTGCGGTTTAGCTTTCATTAAAAACCAATTTCACGGTGCATCATAAACCTCCCGTTTATACAAAGATAATTACCTTACAACTTTTTAGCCATTCATATACGTTTCCAGAATCCTAGGATTTTCCTGCCGCGATGCAGCCCTTTTTTCTCTAGTAAATTATCCAAAAACCAACCTAGTCGTCTGTACAGTTTGTTTTTACCTTTTTTAGCGGTTCGTTCGCATCAGACTTACTTGTTAATTCCAGTCGACAAAAAAAAAATATATAGGTCAGCTGCTGAATATTTAAAGCGCGTACAGATTTTCTGCTAATTCAAACTCCACCGACGATTTAAAATGAGATCCGACCGTTTGTCAAGTGCAGGGCTTTGTGTGCCATAAACCCAGGAAATTGTGTGTGTATAAATGCATGATACTGTCAGCGACAGGAGAAAAGCAAAAAGCAAATCGTGTAATTAAGTTAATTATAGTATTAAAAGATTGTAACTAACTTGAAGCTTCCTAGATAACTGTTTTATGATCTTGTTTGTTTATTTCTACTTCGGTGATTAGTCCACTAAAAAAATTTAATATTCATTTTTAGTTATAATAATATCATTTGTGTCTAGACTTTTAACTATGAAATACCGTTGAACAATGAATAAAATAACCAACTTAAAATTTCATTCGACCACCCTTATTTACTCAGGAACTAGGAAGTTCCTTATGGTATTTCTTCTGCAAGTATCTAAGGCTGATGTAACCTCTATACTGTTACTAGGTATCAATTTTAACCGATTTAATTACACTTATCCTGTTACCATAAGTGCTGTTGAAAATAATGTTTAAAGTGCAAATCAATTTGCAACCGTTTTGAAATTTAACTAATGATCCCGAAACCTTGTGTTATTTATATTGATTCTAAATGGAATTTCCTATTATTTAATAATGAAATTAATACGGATCTGATTTAAAATTTATGCCACCATATTACTCTACTAAGTTACTTAAAATTTACTAATTAGATAACTTTGTAATTGCAATTGCAATTGTTTATTGTCATCTTTCAACGAGAGTTTTTAATTATTTTCATTCGAGTGAAGTCATTTCCGCTATTTACCAGTTCTTGTGACAGTGACTAAAGTTTATGTTCCTTTTGTGGTCTTTATCAAAAGATATTTCACAGTAACCGCCTAAAAATACAAATTTTAAGCGACAATTTTTAATGTTTTATAAAACAGTCTCTCCTCAAATTGTTTAAATATAAAATTTGAAACATTTTTCTTGAAATTTTGACCCTTCTTTCAAAATTTCGACTTTTTTTTGAAATTTAACTCCCTTTTCGCAATTTCATGTTTCACAAATTTTCCGAAGATTTTGGTTTTTTTAAACATCTATCTGCAGACTTTGCAGACTTAGAAATCGTATTTTTCTCGAAATTTGAATTTTGGATATGTTTTTGCAAATTTCGGCTCTTTCTTCGAAATTGGTTAATTTTCAGAAAGTTGGTTTTTATTTTTCAAAATTTAACTTTCTCTGATAAACTCCAACTTTTCAAATTTCAAGTTTTTCAAAATTTGTTTTCTTTTCGATTGAAAATTCGATTTTTCAAAATTCTTGTGTTTTCGAAATTTTATTTTTAAAGATACATTTTCTTAGAAAATTTAGGCATTATTTTCTAAATTCAGCTTTTCTTCCTAAAATTTGACTGTCTCTGCGAAACGTCGATTATTTTTCAAATTTCTACCATCTCGAAATTTCGATATTTTTTACAAAATTTACCAATTCGCAAAATTTTGTATTTTTTCCAACATTCAAATTTCGGCTTCTTTTAAAAATTTCCCTGTATATTTTGAATTGTGTTCCAAATTCCAATTTGCATCAAAAAACGTTTTTTTCCAAAATTGTCGCTCTATTCTCAAAATTATACTTTTTTTTTTAAATTTGGCTTCCATTAACAAATTAAAACTTTTGGTAAATTGCAATTTTTTTCCGAGGGTTAAAATCGGTATTTCAACATGATTCTTTTTCTCGAAATTCTGATTCTTTTCAACATTTGTAGATTTTCTGTTTTCGAAATTTGTTTTTTTTTTAATTTTTATTTCGCCATGTGTTTCAAAATTCGACTTTTTCTGAAAATTTCGTTTTTTTTAACATCTGACTTTCTGGAAACTTAGTTTCATTTTTCAAATTTCGTCTTTTTCACGAAGTTTGGATTTATATCTAAAATTTGACACTTTTTATCGAAATTTCCAACAAAATCCAACATTGTTTCGAAAATTTAAGTTTATTCTCAAAATTCGATTTTCTCAAAAATTTGACTTTTTATGAAACATTTCGGCATTTTTTATTCGACCATTTTCAAAAAATTGAAATTTAAATGCTCCCAAATATTAGATTTTTTTTTGAAAGTTCAATTATATTGTTGGGCGTTATCGGTTCGAATGATTAACACTTGGTGAATTGTAACCACTTTATTTCAAAACTGAACTTGGAACACTACAATTGTAATTCACCAAGACTGTTTAATAACTAACTTATTCATTGACTTTAACTAACAAGGAAAGTACCCGAGGTGTACCCCACCGTTTTTTTTTCATTTTGTGATATGTTATAGTACATAACAAAATATTGGACACGTATTTTTTTAGATGCTAACTCGGCGATTTAAGTGGTGAAACCACCCCTTAAAATTAACCCCAAAAACAGTTTTTCTTTAATAACTCAGGAATTAATTAGAATTTTTTGATCAAATAAACGCTCTGTTATTTCTCATCAAAAAGCGCTCCTAAAAGCATATTGGTTATGGTAAAAAGTTGCAACCCCTAATTTTTATGGGGGTGAGTTTCATTTTTTTTCTTATATATCAACTTTTGAACAATTGAATTTTATCAAAGATAACAATTTTATTAAGAACACTAAAAAATAAAATTAACCTGTCTTGGGGTTTTGCAAAAAAAATCCTCGAAAGGGGTGATATACCCCTTGAGTTAATTTTTTTCTGTATAGTGATATGGAAAGTAAAACACAACATATGCTTTCAATTTTATTTCTATAATGATTATTTTGACATATATTTTGCATTTACAGTGAAATAACATAACACCCCTATTTTTATGACTCTTGGAGAACCCCATGGATTTGTTCATTATTAGATTGCGAATCAAAACATTTATTTTTTCACCTTTAACTTATTATATATTTCATCAAAATATTGTATCAACAATTTTTTTTAGATGCTAAATTTGTGATTTAGGTGGTGAACTCCCCACCCCCTAAAGATAACCCCCAAAAACAGTTTTTTTAAATATCTCAAAAATAAATTGGAATTTTTCGGTAAAACCATTGTTACGTTATTTCCCATGAGAATGTGCTTCTAAAAACATACCTGTTATGCCAAAGGGTTGCAACCCCTAATTTGTATAGGGGTGGGTTTAATTTTTTTCTTTTATACCAGCTTTAAAATCTTTAAATTTTATTGAATTTGGCAATATCATTAAGAAAATTAAAAAATAAAATTGACTTGTCTCGGGATTTTACAAAAAAACATTGGAAAGGGTGATTTACCCCTAAGGTCATTTTTTTCTGTAGAATGATATGAATAATTAAACACAACATATGGTTTCAATTTTATTGCTATAATGCTTTTTCTGACATATATTTTGCAGTGAAAGTGAAATAATATTAAACTTTTACCTTTATGAGGGTTGGTGATGGGATTGAACATTACCAGATTACGAGTCAAAGCATTCATTTTTTCACCTTCTACTTATTTTATGCCGATATTTCATCAATATAATATGCCAACAATTAAGTTTTAATTTGAAAATACTTATTGTTTAGTCTCACCCCTAAAATTTCTATTTTCGCTTGAATGGAAAGAAATATTATTTACTGAAGAAAGTCTCGAAACATTATATTGTGCAGAAAAAATTTACATTTGCCGATCATTTCAGACAATGTAGCAGTATTATTAAGAAAATTAAAAACCAAAGTTGATCTCTTCCAGTTTTGGATTAAATACCTAACGTGAGGTCCAAAAGTAACACAAGTAAATTCATTATCTATGAAATTTGAGATTATCAAATGATACTTTTAAGGCATAATTATATTCTTCTCCCTTCAACCCACCTGGAGTTACAGTTACCCCTTTAAATTTTTTAAATTAAACAAGGATGCGTGTGATACCTCATTTAAAATGGTTTTTAATTCTCTATTCAGTAGATTTGGGCTTTTTTGAATTTTGCTAATATTCGTCAAGAAAATAAAATTTAAACATTTTTAAATATATTTAAAATCCATACAATCAAATATATTTTAACCTATGCATATGTGCCTCAAATCTGTCACATTTGTCTTTTCTAATAGATTTTTTTTGTCATAATTTTTGATTTTTTTCCTTTACGCAAGTGAAGAAATATCCAACAAGAAGAAAGAAGAAAAAAGAGTCTCTTTTGCACATATCTGGAAAAATGATACATTACAATAAAGTATATAAAAATGCAATAATAATAATTTAGGCATAATTTAATAATGATTAACTCCACAGCATTTCCAACCCTCTTAAAATTAAAGCTTTATGGTATTTCACTTCTAATGCAAAATGTATGTCACAATAAACGTTTCAACAATAATATTGAAAATATATGTTGCGATTAATTTTCTATATTACTGCAGATAAAAAAATTAACTCTTGGGGTAAATCACCCCTTCGGATGAGTTTTTTTACAAAACCGAAAGAGGTCAACTTTGGTTTTTAATTTTCTTAATATTATTGCTATATTGACTGAAATGATCGGTAAATGTAGATTTTTTTCAGCACAATATAATGTTTCGAGACTTTGTTCAGTAAAGAACATTTCTTTCCATTCAAGCGAAAATATAAATTTTAGGGGTGATACCCTAAACAATAAGTATTTTCAAATTAAAACTCAATTGTTGACATATTATATTGTTTGAAATATCGACATAAAATAAGTAGAAGGTGAAAAAGTGAATGTTTTACCCCGCAATCTGATAATGATCAATCCCATCACCAACCCTCATAAAGGTAAGAATTTTATATTATTTCACTTTTAATGCAAATTATATGTCAGAAAAAGCGTCATAGCAATAGAATTGAAACCATATGTTGTGTTTAATTATTCATATCATTCTACAGAAAAAATGACTCTAGGGGTAAATCACCCTTTCCAATGCTTTTTTTTTTGTAAGATCTCGTAACAGGTCAATTTTATTTTTTAATTTTCTTAATGATATTGCCAAATTCCATCAAATTCAAGGAATTTAAAAGTTGATATAAAAGAAAAAAATTAAACCCACTCCTATTTAAATTATGGGTTGCAACCCTTTGGCATAACTGATAAGTTTTTAGAAGCCCATTCTTATGGGAAATAAAGTAAGAATGGTTTTACCGAAAAATTCCAATTTATTCTTGAGTTATTAAGGAAAAACTGTTTTTGGGGGTTATCTTTAGGGGGTGGGGAGTTCACCACCTAAATCACAAATTTAGCATCTAAAAAATTGTTGATACATTATTTTGATGAAATATCAACATATAATAAGTTAAAGGGGAAAAAATAAATGTTTTGATTCGCAATCTAATAATGAACAAATCCATGGGGTTCTCCAAGGGTTATAAAAATAGGGGCGTTACGTTATTTTATTGTAAATGCAAAATATATGTCAAAATAATCATTATAGAAATAAAATTGAAAATATATGTTGTGTTTTACTTTCTATATCACTGTACAGAAAAAAATTAAGTCAAGGGGTAAATCACCCCTTTCAAGAATTTTTTTTGCAAAACCCCGAGACAGGTCAATTTTATTTTTTGGTGTTCTTAATAAAATTTTTGAATTTGATAAAATTCAGTTGTTCAAAAGTTGATATATACGAAAAAAAATTAAACTCACCCCCATAAAAATTAGGGGTTGCAACTTTTTAACATAATTAATATGTTTTTAGGAGCGCTTTTTTATGAGAAATAACAGAGCGTTTGTTTCATCAAAAAATTCTAATTAATTCTTGAGTTTTTGAAGAAAAACTGTTTTTTGGGGTTAACTTTAAGGGGTGGTTTCACCACTTATATCGCCGAGTTAGCATCTAAAAAAAATACGTGTCCAATATTTTGTTATGTACTATAACATATCACAAAATAAAAAAATCGGTGGGGTACACCTCGGGTACTTTCCTTTTAAGTCACTAACTAACTGAGGGAAAGCCGACCAGACCCCCTATATATAGATCCCGTTTCGGGTTCTGGAAAAATCCAGCAGATAAGGCTTATCGTTTGCCGAAATTTCTGGAGCGCTTACCTGCCGTTTGATTTATTATCGCAGCCGCCTCCCCTTATCAAACTTTCTAGAAAATTCCGAACTAAACTTTATAATTACATTTTGTTGCAATGTTCTGAAGATTTAATTTTTTTCTGCAATATTTCGCTGAAACATTTTCTAAATTGACTTTTCAGAGATTTTTTCAAAATTTGTCTTTTTCGAAACCTTGCCTTTTTCAAAATTGAACTTTTTTAAAATTCATCTTTTTTGTCGTATTTTCGATTTATCTCTAAATTAATCTTTTTTCGAAATATCGACTTAATTTTCAAAAGTTGATCTTTTTAAAACATCTAGTTTTATTTTCAAAATCCGTTTTTTTAATCTTGCCATTCTTCTTAAATTTTTCCCTTTTTAGGTTTCTCTTTTTCTCATAACTATTAAACTTTAATAACGATTAAAACAGCAACAAAATTCATCCGTTCTTGAAATTTTGATCTAGTTTTTTAGTTTTCCTATAGCACGTATCTTTTAGTTTTATTTTTCTTTAGAGCAACTGATAAAAAAACCAAAAATACAAGATAAACACAATTATTTTTGCAGTAGTTTCAAATGTATGGAAATACAAATAATTATAAGGGACATTCGCCTTTGATATATAAAGCTGTAAACCATGTTTATTAAGAGAGTTTGTCACGGACCAAGGTCGCCACATTCGGGGTGGTTTATGGGTAGATTTGATCTTTTTTAAAAGGTCGATTTTTTTCTCAATATGCTGCCTTCACTTAGCCTTTTAAATACGTTGTTAAAACTAACGACATAATGATTAAAAGACTCTGTATCGACCTTCCGTTTTACTGGGGTAAAACTTTGCCATGCCACTTTTTGAAAGAGCTGCGATTTTGCATCGCTTTATCTCGAGAAAAATACACACACTGCTGATGAGGCAGAGCGCAGATATCGCAACTTTATTGGTAAGAAAGGACCCTTAAATATTTTATATGCGCCCCATAAAATTTTAGATAAAATAAACAAAGAAATATAACGAGGATTTGGTGTTTTATGATACGAGCCATGTCGCCCCCGGCTAGGTGTATTGGATGGTCGTACACCGGAACGTTTTCGTTACAATATACAAAAGATGACAGAAAATAAATAAACTCCCTATTATAAAAGCTGGTTGATGGTTGCGATATGAAAAATTTCAAGGGTCAGAGATTGCGGGATCCCCCCGGCAACTTTACATTTCTCGGGGCGAAACGCGTGTCTGGAGAGCGACGAAACGAGCCCCGTATTAGAATTGCAAATGTAAAGACATATTTATATAGCGGTCTTCGCCGGCATAATCCTTTTGTCACCAGTCTGTTATAAATTTAAACCTCATTTAAACTTGAATGGGGGAGCACTTGCGGTACAAAACTTTCTACTTAATATATTTTGTGCATCCGAGTCTTGGACCGTTCCTTTATTTGCCTCTATTAAATTTAAAGTGCATTTCGTCATAAGAAACAATGACGGAATGACTTGGTAATTACAAAGCTAAACAAGACAATTCTACACGGAGGAAATTCGCCTCATCCGTCTGAAGGTGCAGTTAATATAAACGAGTGAGATTTTAAAACGTGATAGTTCGAAATTTACGAGCGGAATGTGTCACATCCAAATAAGAATTTAAGAATAAGATACGAGTTTTGCACCGATTCTTCTCTTTTTATGTCAATTTATTTAAAATGAGATAATTTCGCCAGGAACTTCAGCCAACCGCTGCGCTGATATATTTTATGGGTGGCTTTAACCAAAACCGAAATATGATATTTTCTGAATCAGAAAGTATTTTGCAACAAAAGACCAATCTTCTGTTAGGCATGATGGCTTTGTCTGATTTAATCAAAGAATCAACTTTTTTCTTCCATTGTTACGATTTAAGTTCACTGATTAAACATTGGAAAACCATTAATATAATATGGTTGAATTTACATTGGTAACGATATTTTATGAGTTTCTATGACAATTGAGTTGCAGATTTGTACGGTGTCCTTTAAAAATCGTGTGGCTTGTTGAGTTGCTGATGGAGTTCCACACAAGGATAGTATGGATAGTGAGGGTCACGGTCGTGTTTTCATTAGTTTCAGATTCTAAATATATGTTCCGAATGTCTGTTACTTATACGCCTCTAGTGCTCGCGAGCTGCATATTGCTCTTTCCATTTTAACTTCTGTGGTGCACATGAATGTCTGTTGGAGATCCCGACTGCCGCTTTGTGTTTTATAAACACAGCTTGCACTTTTAATTTTATGGCCGATTTAATAACGATGGTTTCTGTTTGTGCAACAAATTACGAGACATTTGAAGTTCAAGTTAAAAACTCATTAGATTATTATTAATGCTTGCCGGCATATAATCGCATATTTGTGATATTCAGTTTGCTAAATCATATCGTTGTTGGTAAACATCGCCAGTAATTATATTTTCTAGTGCGAGCAACCGTAGTGGAGAATATAATTTAATTTGGGGACATTGTTGTTTGGAATTGTACATATTCTTTGGTATTGATTATTAATTAGATTCTCCGGCAACCGCAGCAATGCTAATTAGCTCAGATATTGTTGCATTGCAGTGCCACATATATGTCATGTACTAATGGGGAGTATTAAATAAACATTTTGGAATGTTCAGTCACATACGTTCTAGCATAGCCAGCTCTGAATTTCATTAAGTGTGCTGACGAATAATTCATATAGTGAGACTTTCTGTAATTAAATTCTAAAATATTGGCACTAGAAAGGCAGTACGCTTTCACCCTTTTTACATACACTTTTATATATGTCATTTATTTCAAGAGGTTATTGAGAAAAATGACTATGATACGAACACACGATAAATTTTTCTTAAATGTACTTATGCTGAAAAAAATGAAAGCATGAGGTACGCAGGGCTTCGATCCGGAATTGGACCGAAAACCAGAAACCGAAAAAAAATCGTTATTGATGCAGGAAGGAAAACCAGAACAAAACTGAAAAGAATTTCGATTCAGTGCAGATTCAAAAGTCTACAGTTAATAAACCCCCCGCTTCAACGTCAATTTTACATTCAAAGTCTCGAATTTCAACCCAATATTTTGCTTGACTATTATTATTGTGTTGTTCACGAATTTTTTTGAAACTTCCACTTTTTTTTAGCATTTTGAATGTAAATTTATTTTCATTTTGTCCCATAAATGTCAGGTTTTAATTTAACATTTTGAAGTTTTCAAGAAATATTGACGTTTATTTTTAAATATTCCTACGTTTATCACTAGCATTTAAATCAAAAATATGTAAAATTGGTCCTTGATTATCTTCAAAAACTGTAATACGAATCCTGAAATTAAGAAAGATTAAAAAATCAACAAAGGTTGCTCTAACGCGTTTTGATAGCCAATCTATCATTTTCAGAGAGATACTAGCACCTAATCCGAAAATCTTTTTGAAGATGATGGCTTGGCTACCGAAACGGGTTGCAACCCTTGTTGGTTTTTTAATCTTTCTTGGTTTCAGGGAAACAAGGTTTGTATTTCAGTTTTCGAATATTTTCTTCAATTTCATCTTTTTTCTCAAAATTCTGGATTTAAGTTTTCAATTTTCATCCTCTTATTTCAATTGTTATAAGACATTGGTGCCTAATCCATAGCTCGCGAGCCACACATGGTTTGCATTAACTTTTGATGTGACTCGCATTGACTGTGAAGAAAAAAGCTATCCCGTTTTATTTAACCAATTCATGTCTCCAAACTGAAGTCGAACATTCTATAAAAAAAGTCAAAGTTTCAATTTTAAAATTGAAAAAAAAATTTAAAAAAATAATTTTAGTGAAAAGTTGAAGAAAAAGGTCAAAAATTCTAGAAATTATTCAAAATAAATTTGTTTTACAAAACCTAATTTTCAAACTTCAAGTTTAAAACTCGAAATGTTTAAAAAAAGGGTCAAAAAGAAAATCTAAAATATGTGGAATTTTTAAAAGTATAATTTTCAACTTTCAATTAACAATTTTATGCAAAACATTGAAAAGATAAACTCTTATAAACAAAATATACTCGAATTTTTGAGAAACTCTTATATTCAAAATATTCTCAAATTTTCAATTCTAAAATTTAAACACAAAATTTCGAGAAAATATTGAAATTTTGAAAAAAAAAATAACAATTATTTACAAAAATTTAGTTCAAATGCGAAATTTCGAGAAAATTGTCTAAATTTCGAGTTTTAGTTCAAAATTTCGAGAAAAAGTTTCAACCTTGAGATTAAGATAACATTTTGAGATTAAAACTCAAAATATCTAAAAAAAAGTCTTGATTTCGAGTTTTACGTTGAAAATCTAGAAAAAATATTAAGGTTCAAGTTTGAATTCACAATTTTCAGAAGAAACTCGCCTAGGCAAGTCTTAAAATTTCGGCCCTAGCTAAAATTTCAAACTAAAATTTTTGGGAAACGTTTTCCTCTAATAAATCTAACTTTTTTGGAAATTTAAATTATTTTCGAAATTTCAGTTTTAACCTTAAAATTTCAACCTATTGTAACAAAATGTAGTTATAAAATTCATATTAGTGATTGTGTAGGGAATTCTCTAGAAATATTTGGGAAGCGGTCGCGAGAATGAATCATACGGCAGATTAGCGCTCCAGACGTTTCCGCAAGCGGTAATCTTATCTGTGCAGAGATCCATCTAGAAAACCGGAACGGTCTAAATACGCATTAGTCAGTTAATTAGGCAGATAGTTAAATAGTCTCATAGTTAAGTGAGGACATAATGGATATAAGGCTCACATCTGTCCAGCCACAATGGATCGACTGTTGAAGGTATTCGGGAGGTACAGAAGAGCGATGCTGATATCGGACCCATATTGGAATGGAAAGAAGCTGGAGATAGACCTGAACGGCAAGAAGTTTCCGACAGAAGTCGAACTCTTAAAAATTTGTGGGCCCAATGGAAATCCCTCCAGGTAGAGGACGGGGTGCTGAAGAGGGCAAGGAAAAGCGTGTCAACTTGAAGTTGGTGGTGCCTCAGGAGAAGATTCCACAGGTTTTATAGGAGGTGTACAAACCTATGGCGGACATCTAGGGATGAACAAGACCCTGCAGAAGATTCGGAAACGGTTCTCTTGGGTTAACTGTAGGGAGGACCTCGGAAATGTGTTACCTGCGCTGCATTCAAGGGTCCTCGTACAAGAACCAAAGGGACCTTGAAGCAGTATAATGTGGGAGCTCCATTTAAAAGAATTGCAACCGATGTGGCGGGATCATTTCCAGCATCAGACGATGGAAACAAGTACATCCTAGTGGCCATGGACTATTTCAGTAAATGGTCTAAAGCTTACGCCATCCCGAACCAGGAAGCTATCACAGTCGCAAGGATTCTTGTGAACAACTTCATCTGTGGATTTGGTGTTCCCTTGGAACTACGTACCAAGGACGGAACTTCAAAACGGGGGTCTTTGAAGAGGTGTGCCGTCTTCTTGCTATAAAGAAAACTCGAACGACATCTCTTCATTTACAGTCTAATGAAACGGTAGAAAGATTTAACCGGCAAGTATCAGAAAGACTAGGACCGACAACTACCACCGTTTCTAATGGCCTATCGTGCGAAAACTCATGAAACTACGGGTCAGACTCCGGCAAAATTGATCCTCGGGAAGGAATTGCGGCTTCCGTGTGACTTGGTGTTTGGATCACCAAGGGAGACCCTTAGGAAGACGATGGGTTTCGTAGATGACTTGAGGGAAGCGATATTGGAGACACATGCCCTGTTGCGGACGAAGATCAATTTGACGACGGACCAGATGAAGACAAGATATGACGTAAACGCCAACCATGGTGGTTTCAGTGAGGGCGAATTGATGTGATACTGCAACCCTCAGCGGAGAAAAGGAGTTTCATATTTGGAAGGGTCGTACAATGTGCTGAAGAGGATCAACGACTTGGTATACAGGATCCAGCGCACCCCCAGGACCAAGATGAAAGTAGTACACCTCGACAGACTGTGCAAGTATAGTGACGAAGTGACTGATTGGAACTGATCGGGACGATCAGTCTTAAGAGGGAGGCAGCGCAACAAAATGTTTTTATAAGATTTGTATTAGTGACTATGTAAGGAATTCTCTAGCAATATTTGATAATGTGAAGCGGCCGCGAGAATGAATCATACGGCAGATAAGCGCTCCAGACTTTTCCGCAAGCGGTAATCTTATCTGTACGGAGATCCGCCTAGAAAACCGGAAAGATATAAAGACGTGGTCGTCTTTCCATTATCAAACGTTTCTAGAGAATTCCTTATACAATCACTAATAAAAATTTTATAACTACGTTTTGTTACACTATTATTTTGAGGAAAAACTTTAAATGTTTAGAGAAGCTTATAATTGATAAAAACGAATTTCAAGTTAACGAGAATATTGAGAAAAATACAAAAATTTCAGAAAAAACTAGAACTTCCTACATTTTTTTACTGTAAACTTTTCAGTTTGTAAATGTGAAGTTTAAAGTCAAAATTTTAATTTTTTGGGTTAAAACGAGTTTTTTTATAGATTTCGAAATTTACTCACGGTGTTAGTAACTCCAAATTTTTAAAATAAAAAATACCAGAACTTTCTTAAAATCTGCGGTTTTTCTTCAAATTTTGAGTTTTCTGTCAAAATGTTTAACCTGAAATTTAAATTTTTACTTTTTTCCAGAGATTTTAACTTTAGAATCCAAATATCGACTTTATTTCAACTTTTATTTCAAACTATCTAGTTTTTATGAAATTTTGAGTTAAGACTCAAAATTATTAAAAGTTGAAAATTTTCAATTTGACCCTCAAAAAAACTTCAAAATAAGAAAAAAATGTTCACCTTAATCAAAAAATTTCAACTTTAATAGGTAAATTTCGGTCATCATTTTTACGGTATTTGACTATAATCACGAAATTTCCCATATAAACTCGATATTTTAACTTGCATATCGAATTTTTGACTTTAATCTCCACATTTCTAAAAAAAGTTTTGTAAAAAAACTTAAAAGTTTATCAAAAATTTTTATTAATTAAAAGTGCCGAAGAAATTTGGAATTCTCAACATTTGCTTAAAAAATCAAAGTTTCTGGAAAAATGAAAATCTCATTGGTTATTAAAGTTCAAACTTTGACAAACGTTTTCACCTCCAATCAACATTTTGACTATTTCAAAAAAATGTTGATATTTTTCTTCTCAAATTTTATTTATTTTACTTTTTTCTAATTTTACTTTTATCTTAAGAAAATTAGAATTTCAAATTTGAACTTTTGATTTTCAGAATGTGTAATAAAATTTTGAAAATAACCTGCACATGTCTTCTCAAAATTTTCTTTTTTATCTCAAAATATTTAAAGAATTCAAAAATTTGATACTATTGTTGTTAATATAGGTATTTGATCTTTTTTTGAAATTTTCACTTTCGTCTTTAAATGTCATATAAAATTGCATTTTGTGGTTTTTTTTCTAAAATTTCGATTTGAAACACGAAATGTAGTCTTTTTCTAAAAATTATGACTTTTATTATGTTTACGCCTAAATTTCCAAAATCGGATGTTTAATAAACATTTTATTCAGATTTACTATGAAAAGTTGAAATGTTGAGAAATTTTTATTTATGAATTTAGTTTGTTTTTTTGAACTTTGATCTTTGATTGAATTGAAATTTAGATTATTTTGTAGAACTGTCAAATATCGAATTGAAACACGAAATTAAAAAAAATATCAAAGTTTAACTTACAATGTTGAGGTGTAACTTGCACTTTTAAGAAATTAGTCAAAATTAAAAAAAAAACTTTGAACTTTATGTTAAAAAAATTCTAGTTTTTATTTTAATTATAACGTTTTAGCCTTTAATTCGATTATTCGAGTATTTCCTCTAAACTTAAAAGCTCTAGTATAAGTCAGAATTTTGCAAATTAATACTTTTTTGATTTAATATTTTTGCACAATTCTGCAATAAATGGATGCAATTATTTTTATATTAGTTTTAAGAGTAGGAAAATAATAAAATTAAAGTATATTTCATGGCAAAGGCCGTTGCGGCAGTCGGTTTCCTCTATAAATCGTGAGCTACAAGAAATTTCTCGAACAGGAATGAATTTTAAACTGAAACACTGAAATGGTTTTTCATAGTTGCGTCAGCCAATTATCATCTCACTCTACTAGAACAGTTGCTTTCAGATGTCGAATAAAAGTTTCCAGGCAAAAGTTTGTTAATATATCTCCGACGTTTGCAAACACATAAAAAAAAGAAATTCGTATAAAATTCATGCAACTCTCGCTGTTTTGCCGCGGGCTAATTTCTGTCAACTAACTTTTTCGTTGTTTTCTTTTTTTATCGGTCTGAACCATCGATTCAATTGTGCACTTTTCAATCGCACGTTAGCAGGAAGGGAGGGGTAAAATCGGAAAATAAAGGAAAGAAGGCGATCGTTAAGGCTGTCAGAAGAATACGCGGCGACTGTGTATTTTTTCTGCACGAGTTGTCATTTCTATTACAATAGACAGTCGACGGCTGAAACAAGCTGCTAGCTAGTTTGATGTGAATGGTCAAAGTTAGATAGCAAAGCCGGCTGGCATGATATGAATGCGGATCAGAGCGTGTAGTCTGGCGGATCCGTTGCTGTTGAGGAAATCTCTTATATGGCTTCAATGAAATTACACGCTGATTTCACACAAACTATTTTTCTCGTTTCTGTGCGATTTACTGCTATGTCTGACTTAAGTCTTCTCCAAGTTACGATTACATTCCGAATTGATACGGCTCCTGCGAGATTTAATGCCCTGTGAGTAATTTGGCACGAACTTAATTTTTATGAGTGTTTGTCGAAGTTGGTATGTATTTTCCTACAATTTTACATCTGACATACAGAGCAAATTTTACGAGCTCCCCATAAAGTGCAAAATTAGAAAATTTCTAGCTAAAAGCAAGCTAGATTAAAAACTATAAAAAAAATTTAACCGTCCTTATGATTCGACTTCGTAAAAATGCAGAGATTATTCTCGATAACTAGACTTCTAAGGTGAGAAGGCGAGAATTTCCAGAATGTTAGAATTCAATTATATTATTAAGGTTCTCCTCAGCAAGGTGTAGATAATTTTGTTTTTGTTTCCAAAAGCACGATTTCTTTTGCGCAAATTCACCCCAATTTTCAATATTTCGTGTCTTCTCCAAATTTATATTATAAAATGTATTTTCGAATTCGATGTCAAATATTTCAAAAAAAAATTATCAAGATTTTACTACTACTTTACAAAAGGTAGTCATTGCCTCTGCATACTTCCATGTGGAGGACACAGAATATCCACCGCCAGAGCACGTAAAACGACTCATCAACTACTGCAAGGAAAAGTACAAACACTACATGGTAGGCTGTGATGCCAACTCACATCATATAGTATGGGGCAGCACAAACACAAACTTACGAGGTGAGTACCTTTTTTAATATTTGTCCCGTAATAATATAGACATTATGAATACTGGTAACAATCCCACCTGCAAAAACAATGTTAGAAGAGAAGTGTTAGATATAACACTAGTCAGCACCTTTATAAGTAACTTAATATATAACTGGAATGTCTCAAAAGAAACCTCAATGTCGAATCATCAGCACATTAGATTTGACATTCAGGCATTAATGACATGCCTTCAAACATACAGAAACCCAAAACTAACAAACTGGAAGTTATACTGTGACTTACTAAAGTCCGAAATCCCTGATAAATTACCAATAATTGATACAATGGAAGATATAGAATTTCAATCTAACGAACTAACGAACCTCATAATTAGATCGTATAAGAACAGCTGCCCTGTGAAACAAAAGCTTACAAATAGAAAATTGCCTTGATGGAAAAAAAGCTAAGTCAAATGAGAACTGAAACAAGACGACTCTTTAATAGAGCCAAACGCGGCAATGAATGGAGCGCCTACAAAAAGGCCATAACTGAGTATAATAAAGAACTCGGAAAGTCTAAAAGAAAAAGCTGGCGACAATTTTGTAAGGGGATTAATAACCTGCCTCAGACAATGCATCTCCAGAAGATCCTGTCAAAAGACCACTCAAATGGCATTGGGCTGCTTCAGAAATCTGATGGTAGCTACACCGAAAGCAGAAAAGAAAGTGTTGACTTGCTTCTGCAAACTCACTTTCACGACTGCATTGAAAGCGAAAATATCCAAGATAGCGCTCGGTCAGAAGAGCACATACATTGTCTCAGTGGCCAAATAAAAAGCCCATCAGGAAAACTTTTCTCTAAAAGAAAAAAGCAATGGGCGGTAAATTCTCTTAGGCCTTAGAAATCACCAGGTGAAGACTGAATCTTTCCAACCCTGCTGCAAGAGAGTCTAACGGAGCTTATGACTTCACTAACTCAACTATTTAGAGCTAGTTACTGCCTGAGGTATATTCCTCAAATTTGAAGGGAAGTTAATGTGGTTTTTACCCCTGCAAGGCAATCAAACGCCCAGCCTAAATCTTAAAGACCTATTAATCTAACATCATTTCTCCTCAAACAATGGAGAAATCATAGATCTTTACATTAGAAGCAAAGTCCTAATGCAGGCACCATTTCACAAGAACCAGTTTGCTTACCAATCAGGCAAATCTACCGACACGGCTTTACATAACCTCATAAAGAGGATCAAAAAGGCCCTCATAGCAAAACAAATTGCTCTTTGTGCATTCATAGATATAGAGGAAGCCTTCAACAACACCTCATACGAATCGATAAAAAGACTTCCACAAAACAAGGGCTTTGAAACAAGACAAGCAAGTAGATACAATTCATGCTTACAGAAAGAAGAATCAAAGCAAACTTGGAAGGAGACTCAGCAAAGGCGACTGCGGTAAAAGGCTGTTCCCAAGGAGGAGTATTATGGCCCCTATTGTAGTCTATTGTTGTGGACGATTTCTTTCTAAATTTACACAACTCAGGTTTTGAAACGCAGTGATATGCAGATGACATTGTCGTCACTGTAAGGGGAAAGCACGACAGAGTTATATCAAACATGATGCAAACCCCCCTAAATATCATCAACAATTGGTACTGGAAGCCTAAGAGTCAACCTAAGCAAAACAGTTATTATTCCATTTACTTAAAGAAGAAAGTTCTCATTAATAGCTCCCATTATAAACGGAGTACAAATTGACTTCTCAATTGAGACAAAGTACCAAGGTTTAATGCTAGATCAGAAACGTGCTTGTTACACACACCTGACAAAGGTTGTCGAACGTGCAACAGCAGTAAACTGCACATGCCGTAGACTCTTTGAAAAACCGTGCGGACAGAACCCCAAAATAATTTAATGTTCCTACCTGACGGTTATCAGACCGATGGTTACGTACGCCTCGTTAGTATGGTGGTTAAAAGCAAAAGAAAATACAGCACAAGATAAATTTGGAAATACAGAAGCAGTGAAAACCTGCCCAGCAGCAGCTGTAAAATCATGATAAATTTTCCCCCTTTACATCTTCAGGTAAAGAAGGAGGCAATTCTAAGGGCTTTAAAACTGGTTAGGCAGTAAATCTGAAGGAAGAACACTTTATCGGACACATGCGAATTTGTGTCATCGGTAACGATAAAATCGGTTGATACAATGCAACAACAGTCATTCAAGTGATCATAAATGATCGCCATATGAGTGAGATGGTCCAAAAACCTAAGCTACCGCAAGAATCACTTATCTGGTACACGGATGGGTCAAAAACAGCAGAAGGAGTTGGGGTCGACGTATATGGCGCAAGATATAGGCTAACAAACGCCTTAGGTCAAACTCCCACAACAGAAGTACATGTCATAGAACTATGCACTTAGGAATGTCTATTGCAGGACTTACAAGGAACAAGGATCTATATTTGTTCAGACAGTCAACCGGCGCTTAAAGTTCTGAGTAACTTTACTGTTAAATCCATACTAGTTGGGACTGTCTACAACTACTAAAACAGTTGTCCGCAACAAGGTAACCTTGATGTGGGTGCCAGCACGCATAAAAAAAGACGACCAGAGAAGGCGCAGCATCCCCATTTCTTGGACCTGAACCTTACTTTGTTATAGCAAAATGCCATATAAAAAAAAGTCCACGAATGGGAAAAGAAACAAAAAGAATCCCACTGAAAATTAATTTCAGGACAAAACCGTGTGAAAAAGTTCATCACATATTCGCACACTTAGACGAAGGAATTTCTCGACCTCAGCAAACCGGAGTTAAGGTTAATAACAGACCTTCTCACAGGACACTGCGCGCTAAGATACCATCTTAAAAAGATAGACAAAGCGAAGTCAAAAACTTGCCGCTTCTGCAAAGAAGCTAGAACACATATTTTTTACACGCAAAGCATTTTTTTACCTTGAACAGATATAAGCTACACCTACAAAGATAAGTAACATTTTTCCTAGGAAAATCCTAGGATTTTACAAAAGCTTGGGAATTTAGGAACAATATATGTCGGGATTTATTACAATAGATCTCAAAGGTCGCAGTGATTAGGGGAATGTATATATCCTGTCTGACCCATACCATATGTATCTATTATTTTTATTAATACGGGGGGTCCTCAGCGTAAGTGTCAGAGGTTCGTGGTTGCATATGATTGATTTTCATCGTAAAGAAATGTAGCACATCGGCAAGACCTTGCCACACTGGACTCGATGAATTTTTTTTTTGTCGTCAAAAGTTCTGTTGAGATGATGAACTGTGGTTCTTTTTTAGTCATCAAAAATATTAACAAGGGGTCAAATCAAGAATTTCCCACTGGAAATCATATCCAGGACTACGACAGACGAACAAAATTATATCTGGAACGCTTGAGAAAGGTCTACTTAGAACTCAGCAAATCCGAATTGAGGATACTAACCGGCCTCTTAACAGGACATTGCCCTATGAGGTACCACCTCAAGAAAATGGGCAAGCTGAAACAGACCTATGTCGCTTTAACGCAGAAGCTGCGGAGACTGCAGAACATGTGCTATGCAAGTGCGGTGTGCTTGCATGCAAAAGGCACGTCCAACTCGGATGGGCATCCTTAGGCCCCTCAGATGTGGAAGAACTCAATCCCAGGTCCATAATAAACTTCCACAAGAGTTTGAACCTGGGAACTATATAGATCAAGGTATGCACAAAAGATCTCCTTAGGTCGAGGTGCGGGGTGGACGAAAAGAAACACGAAACGACCCATACATAATCTAATCTTATCTAAGGGGGGATCCCCAGGATTTCTGCAACTTGTTCGTGACTACTTAAAGGTTAACCCTAAGCTAGATGATGAATTTTAATTTTTGTCTTTTCCAAATTTTAGGAATTTTAAAACTCTAAACGCTTGTTCCCAAACAAAGAGTGATAGATCAGTTCTTTGCAAATTTGAATTCTCCGAACCGAGATGTGTTTCAAATGAAACTATGAAAGGTCGAAATTTTAATGATTTACGAACAAAAGAGAAGACCATCTATCTCTGTTCTTGTATCCTACAAAGGCATAATAGGATTACCCTTAGCGAGTGGGTAAAAAAAAATTTTGGAACATTTTGTAAAAATTAAAACGCTTGTAGCTCCTAAACGAAAGGTCATACCTCAATTTTACGATACTATAGGAAGATTTAAAATGCGATTTCATGATTTTTAATTATTGGCTTTTGGAAATTTTGAAATTTTAACTTGAAAAATTAAATCTCGTAGGCGAAATTCCTGCGCATCCACCATTTTCCCAACGTTGCGAAATTTCGAATTCCGAATTTCTTTGGAACCGACCTCGTATTTATCGGTTTAGCCAGATATATGTCGTCTGCGCAAATATCATGTGTAGTTATTCCAGCTCAGCACCACTGCACCCAAGGCTGAAGTGGCAACAACTCATTAAATGGGTTAATTAAGTTATTGCATGGTTTATGGCACTGCATGTGGAACATGCATATTGGTCGTATTTATGTTACCAGTTAGCTAGACAACGCGGGTGTCTTTTACGACTTGTTAAGTACGCAGACCCATTATCCAATAAATTTTCATAAACGGAAATTTAATCTGATTATAAAGCGGACAAATAATGTTTTCCTGTACAGCTGTCAATGGAGGTTATAAATCCTGAAAACATTGAAACTTTAGAACGTGTGATAATTCTATTATTTATATTCGATTACGCCTAAAGTCTTGATCGTTGGCTTACGTGTCGGGTATTTTTTTATCGGAAGGAGGCCGAGGTTGTCGTATTTTTCACTTAATTCTTTATTCCCATCGAGATATGCCTGATGAATGTGTAAACGCTTGTTTAACTGCGAGCCTACACAATGAAAATGTTATTAACTTTTTTAAGTACCCACATGCGCGTTTCCTCTGTTATCTGCCAGCCAGACGAATATAGTTTGCAGGTACTTCATGCATACGCCTGCATTACCCTATTTACGCTCTTTTGTGGTGAAATAATAAGCATGCACCCAATGTTAATGAAAACCATTAAAAACGTTTTAAATTACGAATGGGGAATGTTGAAACTAAATAATTTAGAGTTGAATGCAATTTGTATCCATCAGTCGCAGAGGCCCAAAAATCAAGGGATACGAAAAATCAAAATTTTTCGATGATTGTCAATAAGTTGTAATTCAAAAAATGGGATAGAGAAAAATAATTAAAAAAAGGAAATTAAAGCTCAAATTTCTAATTTTTAGATCTTTGAACTGAACATTTTTTAGCTTCAAGATTTTCAGAGTATAATTGTAAAAAAATTTGGGCAACATTTTTCGAAATTTTTGCTCAGGTGTCTTTATTGACGTTTTTGGACTTCAATAATTTTTCCCATGGATCTCATCCTAAATGCTTCTACTATGCAGGGTGTCCGAAAATTTTACCGACAACACTTGGCAGTAGCTTCGGGAGGATAAATAAATACGATTTATGAAAAAAAGTTTGACAAAAGAATTTTTAGTTCTCAAAATAAGCTGTCAAAATTATTCAGAAAAAAAATTTCAATTCAATTATGACTCGATAACCGCTTTACTCATCATGTCAAAATTTAAAACATATTCTGAGACTGTTCAAGCTTATCATTTTCCAAAATCCTAGTGAAAGCGATATACTGGGTGGTAGTTTTCTCCGACCATCTCTCTCTTTTACTGATCTGAAATTTTTCCTTGGTCGTATTTTTGCAAAATGGCAGGGCCAACAAAAGGCAATTTTAATCCAAATAAATTTTGTTTCTTGATAAAATCGTCTACAGATAACCATTTCTGAGAAAAATGGGTCTGTTTGTGTAAGTTTCTGAAGTGGATGTATAATTAAATTAAAATGTTTCATTCAGTAGGCCATGAAACCGAAGTGTATCATAATTTTATTTTCATTGTTAATTTAAAATTAACGTTTTGGCTTTAATAATACTGGTTAACAAATTTGAACATAAATTTCTTTTGTATTTCTTAATAGTGTTAATTGTCATTTAAAATAAGCAATTTTGAAATTTTGATCACCAACGACACTTGTTTGTTATAAGTTTGAAAAATGATGGATCTCTAGAAATAGAACATAAAAAATGTACATTATGAACTTATAATCTTTGGGTTTCTAGATTATTTAGCTTTTAATTGTTCCCTCTTGATCAAGCAGTAGTAGTTAGTTAACACCCTTGAGTTTAATCTCCCATGATAAAGTTTCTCCATCATTGGAAATTCCACATGAAACTTTTATCAGTTCTTATTACTCAGAGTCTCCCAGAGCCCCCTAATTTGTAGGAATAATTTAAGATATGTGTCTAAAAAATGAATCTTGATCCCCATGTTGCAACCCAAAGTTTTTTATTTCAATAAAAGATTTTTAACCAAATATCTATGTCACTTTTATGGTAAAACAAAAAAATTCCAATTAAATTATTGAAGCATTTTCATGGTGATTTTTTCAAAACATTTAATTTTTCTTTAAACAACGAGTCTTTTAATAATTTTCTTAATTTGTGGCTCTACTACTACTACTACTACTCTACTACTACTACTACTACTACTACTACTACTACTACTACTACTACTACTACTACTACTACTACTACTACTACTACTACTACTACTACTACTACTACTACTACTACTACTACTACTACTACTACTACTACTACTACTACTACTACTACTACTACTACTACTACTACTACTACTACTACTACTACTACTACTACTACTACTACTACTACTACTACTACTACTACTACTACTACTACTACTACTACTACTACTACTACTACTACTACTACTACTACTACTACTACTACTACTACTACTACTACTACTACTACTACTACTACTACTACTACTACTACTACTACTACTACTACTACTACTACTACTACTACTACTACTACTACTACTACTACTACTACTACTACTACTACTACTACTACTACTACTACTACTACTACTACTACTACTACTACTACTACTACTACTACTACTACTACTACTACTACTACTACTACTACTACTACTACTACTACTACTACTACTACTACTACTACTACTACTACTACTACTACTACTACTACTACTACTACTACTACTACTACTACTACTACTACTACTACTACTACTACTACTACTACTACTACTACTACTACTACTACTACTACTACTACTACTACTACTACTACTACTACTACTACTACTACTACTACTACTACTACTACTACTACTACTACTACTACTACTACTACTACTACTACTACTACTACTACTACTACTACTACTACTACTACTACTACTACTACTACTACTACTACTACTACTACTACTACTACTACTACTACTACTACTACTACTACTACTACTACTACTACTACTACTACTACTACTACTACTACTACTACTACTACTACTACTACTACTACTACTACTACTACTACTACTACTACTACTACTACTACTACTACTACTACTACTACTACTACTACTACTACTACTACTACTACTACTACTACTACTACTACTACTACTACTACTACTACTACTACTACTACTACTACTACTACTACTACTACTACTACTACTACTACTACTACTACTACTACTACTACTACTACTACTACTACTACTACTACTACTACTACTACTACTACTACTACTACTACTACTACTACTACTACTACTACTACTACTACTACTACTACTACTACTACTACTACTACTACTACTACTACTACTACTACTACTACTACTACTACTACTACTACTACTACTACTACTACTACTACTACTACTACTACTACTACTACTACTACTACTACTATACTACTACTACTACTACTACTACTACTACTACTACTACTACTACTACTACTACTACTACTACTACTACTACTACTACTACTACTACTACTACTACTACTACTACTACTACTACTACTACTACTACTACTACTACTACTACTACTACTACTACTACTACTACCACTACTACCACTACTACCACTACTACCACTACTACCACCACTACCATTACTACCACTACTACCACTACTACTCCTACTCCCACTCCTACTCCTACTCCTACTCCTACTCCTACTCCTACTCCTACTCCTACTCCTACTCCTACTCCTACTCCTACTACTTCACTCATGCTGGGAAGTTTCTCACTTTTATTCGGACCTATCCCTCTAGAAAATTCTTGGTAAGCCTAATCTGATATAAAGTGGTGGTAGAAATATATCAGAGAGCTTTACAAGTGTAAATGCTTTACGGTTTTCTATTTACAAATTAAAGATCTACGTGTAGGACAAACTTTTTTTTAATTGTAATTTTTTCGATCCCTGGTATCCCATGCACATAAAAAGTATCCAAATTTTAATGACAAAAAAAGACTTCAAATGAAGAATTAATATGATCCTGATTTTATGTTTTATTTTCGATAACATTTTTTAAGATGTAAATAATATATGAACCTAAATAAAAACGAACACTATTTGGGAAGACTAAATTTCCAAAAATAAATTTTACCATGTCACAAGAAAACTGGGGGCGATAAAAAAAAAGTACGGTTGCATGATAGGGGTAACAAGTTCAAATGCAATTACCTAACAGAGTTCGTGTGACAAAATCAGTGTTGACCAGTGTAATTGGTGATTTTTTAATAAAAAAATTATTCGACTTATTGTAATTTAAACAGATTGTCTATTCATTTTGGAAATATTAATTTTACATACATTTAATTATTTTGGTATACTACAAATATTTTTTGGCTTATTTTAACAATATTAGAGATTAATTTCTCTACTTTAGGTTGTAACTGGAGAGGGCGGTTGATATTTATGGAATATTGTTTAAAGAAATCACGTTCTCTAATAGAAATACATTCAAAATCTAATAAAATTATTTACCATTAAAATGAAAAAATGTGCCTTCAGTCATAGTAATCAACCATATTGACGTTACTTAATAGCATTATAACATTTAACAACAGTTTTTTTTCCATCGTCAATTAAACACAAAGGTTTAAAAACATGACACTCACTTCACAAAGCCTAACACACTGACATCAAATTTTATAATATTTTTTTTACAATAATAAATTGCCCTTTTATTTGGCACTGCATATTTACCCAAAATAGGATCATGCTAAAAGTTCTGATGGATAAAACAGGTAGGTGGGCGGGGAAAACTACCACCCAGTATATCGCTTTCACTACGATTGTGGAAAATGATAAATCTTATTAGTCTTAACAGCATAAATTTATGTTTTAAATTTTTACACGATCAGTAAAGAGGTTATGTAGTTATAATTAAAATTATTTTTTTTCCTTGACCACTTCACAGCCTATAACTCGATGTTTTTTTTTTGGTGGAACGCACTGGTGCTTGGTTATCTTAAAAAATTGAAACACAAATCTTGTCTACTGAAACCAAAAAAGAATTAATACCACAATAAAGGTTGCTCTAAAGTGTTTCGATAGCCAAGCTATCATCTTCAGAGAGATACTGTCCAGTAGCTGACGATGATAGCTTGGCTATTAAAGCGCGTTACAGAACCTTTGTTGTGTTTTTTAATCTTTCTTGATTTCAGGGGACAAGATTTGTATTTCAATTTTTAAAATCTTTTTATCAAACTTTTTTCCGTAAATCGTTTATTTATTTATTATCCTGAATCTACTGTCAAGAGTTGTTGGTAAAATTTGCGCACAGCCTGTATAATTTAATCCTCTTTCATTTGACTTGAGCCCTGTACGATGATGTTTCGCTGAGGTATCGTAATTTAAAACAAAAAAGTTATTTTTGACTTTGAGAAATAATAATGTCGTGATCAGCTACGAGAGTTGTCGTCAGCTTCAAGCAGTAAAAAGTTGGATATTGGCTGGGTGACCCAGAAAAAGTCAATATTTCTCGCCATAAATATGGCTGGTCTCTATTTATAGACTTTGTGTTCTACTTATATTGAAGTTAGGTATATAGCGAATATCGCTTTGCCCCTTTGTGTCACATCTCTTTGAGGGGGTCTAAGCAGAATAGGCGCGGAGATTCAATAGTGGCGGAAGAAACATCTCCTAAACAAACAGGCTTGCCTTCATAAAAACAAAGATTTCATAAGGCATTGGCTTTGAAGTCCTCATTTCGAAAAGGGGTGAGAGAGGGAAAACCCTCCAGCCGTGTGCTTTCCCTCTTTCAGCGATACATATTGGTCGGTAAATGCTGGAAAATCAAAGGAACACTATGAATAACGAATTCGAGGGAATTGCAAATCTAGCAGGGTGGAACATCCGGGACGTTCGTCGGGAAGGGAGAGACGACGGCGACGACGACGACGACGACGGGGCATCCTTGTTGCTCCCCGTGGGCCGCGCGTAATTGTACTTCGACCGCTGGTTGATGTAAAATTCATGGAGACGTCACCTTAAACTACGATTTATAGTTCACCTTCGAATAATTGACAGCGGAGAGAAATAGTATACAAAATAATAGGGCTGGCAGCTTCACCTCATCTATCACATGATGGGAAGCAAAAAATTTACAGCAAAAACCCCCAATTTCCCAAATAAATTACCTCGCTCATTGCATATTATAACTTAGTTGGGTAAAAAATGAATATATCTATGTATTAATACGTGGGTCTTGTAAATAATCAAGCTTTTTTAAAAATATTTATGTTATAAAAGAAGGGAAACGTGGTAATTGTCGCACAGATGTACAGAAAAAGGGTAAACTTATATGTTATTGGCAGGTAAAATTGTTTTTGTTTTACTAACATAATTGCTGGAGATAAGCATAGATGTTCGACTGTAATTTAATTATTTGAATCACCTTATTAACGTACACGATATCGATAAATAATGCAATAGCTGCGATAAAACTGAAAGAAGAGAGCGAGAGAGCGGGAGAAAGGGAGAAAGGGAGAAAGGCGGAGAGAGGGAGAAAAGGAGAAAGGCGGAGAGAGGGAGAGAGAGAGAGAGAGAGAGAGAGAGAGAGAGAGAGAGAGAGAGAGAGAGAGAGAGAGAGAGAGAGAGAGAGAGAGAGGGAGAGAGGGGAGAGAGAGAAAGAGAGAGGAGAGAGGGGGGGGAGGGAGAGAGAGAAAGAGAGAGAGAGAGAGAGAGAGAGAGAGAGAGAGAGAGAGAGAGAGAGAGAGAGAGAGAGCAAGAGACGAAATTTTCGAAAGGGTGAACCGTACAGTCATTTTTCAAAAAGTGGCAATTTTAAAAGTTGATCAATTTTAGCTTCTCCTTTATCAAAATATGTTCGATAAGGCCAAACACAGGACGATAACTCTTTTCACTTTTAATATCTAAATTCATAAAGTTACATATTCGGTACACAAAACAAACAAAACTTCTACAGTTACTGCAAAGCAGATTAGTAGCAATAAATCCCGAAGTGTATATACCAAGCGTGCATTTAATTAAACCCCACAAGGGCGGTCTTGGAACCATTATTTTTAACGAGTTAAGCGTCGCCCGACACGAATTTCGACTTACTAGAGTGGAAAAATCATATTTATAAGGCAAAAATGCGAGTCTGCATACTATAACTCCCCTTTGAAGTAATTGAAAAATTGCAAAACAATAAACTACCGTATCATGCTCTGTACTTGTCAAGTTCGCATTGCTACTGTCATTTGCATACAAATTGAAATCCTAGATTGAATTACTCCGACTTTCCGGGCGGTACGTATGTACGACTACTAATTCGGGCGACCGGCGGCCGTTTATTTGGCCCTTTGCCACTCGTAAAACGCGCCTACATTCGACCGGAGATTCCATTCATTCAGGTTTCTTTGATCATTGTGGTGAGTTGCGGAATGACCATTTAAAAAGGATGTATAGGTACCCATACAAAACTTTTTGCTTAACATTAATAAATACGAGGGTAAATCAAATATGAACCGGAATTTGTTTTTAAAAATGTATTGGTACAAGATGCATATATGAAAATTATTAACTATTTTTCTACATAATCTACTAATTTTATTATGCATTTTTCCCAACGGAATGGGAATTTTTTAATGCCATCATAATAAAAAGAAAGAAGGCGTGTTTGCAGCCAATTGCGTCCAAATGTCTCAATAGCAGTATCATCATGGAATCGCTTACCTCCTAGAGCTTCTTTCAGTGGCTCAAACATATGATAATCGCATGAGTCGGGACTATAATAAGGGTGTTCTAATGTTGCCCAATGCAATTCCTCTAATTTTTGATGTGTCAGATTGGCTGAGTGGGGGTGAGCATTGCCGTGGAGCAAAATCACATTTCTGACCGAAAATGCGCGCCTTTTCCGTCGATACACACGTTTTGCTTTATCCAATAGCTGGCAGTAGTAGGCAGCAATAACCGTACGCCGTTCATGTAGAAAATCGACGTGTACAAAAGGCGTTGAACAGCGTTAATCTTGTTCACAGTCGCACCGGTCTGGAGAACGACGGGGCATGGGGTTCATTTTCAACTTGAGTTTGTCGTTCCAAAAACTTTTTGTTTCATTTATACACTTAAGTTTTCTTCAAACAAGTATCCGCAAACTGTGTTTCTAGTCTACGAAGCATTTTGGCAAGTTTCACACCTTCAACGGCAAGAAATGTTATAATAATGCGTTGCGCAACGTGCGGATGAACCTCTTGCTCACTCATTGTATTTGTAATTGATGAATGGAGAGAATGAACACACTTCTGACGCCCTCATAAAGACATGATAAACATTTGGGTTCACATTTGATTTACCCTCGTAACTTATTAACAATGATTGCTAAAATATTAAAATTGAAAAAAATCGAAAATGTGCATTTACAATTTTGTGGTGGACAGAAAAACCTTAAATCTATGAGAAAGTAAGTCTGAATTCGAAATTATAAAAAAATCCACTATGGGCTCTCACATTTAGGGCTCCGTATACCAATAATGGAGTCAGTAGTAAATAGATCAAATTGAACTACATTTTATTTATGCATATTGAAATTGTATCTACAATTTTTTATGTGATAGTTGTAAAATGAATATTTTTTCAAATAGATTTGCAATTGGTGTTATAATTTTAATACCACAAAATGGCTCAAGTAAAAAGCATTTATAGTCATACACTACTAGTTTAATAAATTGCGATAAAATATTCGGTCCCAACGTCTCAGCTGGCTTTGGTGTATTGTATATCGACGGCCAGGTCCTTTTTGCGCCGTTTAAATTTGACTAATTCAAAATTACGAATTTTTGATAAAAAGTTATGTTCAAAAACGGTCCAAATTTCAGAGACAGGAAAGGCACAACATTGGTAAAAATTATTTTGAATTACACTGGTCAACACTGATTTTGTTACACGAACTTTGGTAGGTCATTGTGCTTGGACTACCCACCCCCATCATGAAACCGTACTCATTTTTCTTCCATCACCTCCAGTTTTCTTGTGACAAGGTAAAATTTATTTTTGGAAATGTAGTCTTCCCAAAAACTGTTCATTTTTATTTAGGTCCATATATTATTTAAATCTTAAAAACTTTCATCAGAAATGAAAACATAATGTCATGATGATATTAATTCTTTATTTGAAGTCCTTTTTATCATTAAAATTTGAATACTTTTTATGTGAATGGGACACCAGAGATCGAAAAAATTACAATTAGGAAAAATTTTGTCCTAGATCTTTAATTTGAAAATAGAAGACTGTAAAGCATTTACACTTCTAAAGCTCCTTGGTATATTCCTACCACCATTTCATGTCAAACTAGGATTACCAAACATTTTCTAGAAGGTCTCGTTCTTTAAAAAAATACTAATTGGTTTGAAATTGGAAATTTTTTGGTTTACCGTAAGAGTGACATCTGTAGATATTTGGTTAAAAAACTTTTATTGGATTATAAAACTTTGGGTTGCAATATGGGGATGAAGATTTATTTTTAAGACACATATCTCGACTTTATTTCTACGAATTATGGGGCTCTGTGGCGCTCCAAGTGATAAGAACTGATAAAAATTTCATGCGGTCATTCTAATGATGGAAAAACTTTATCAGGGCAGATTAAACCCAACTACTACTGCTTGATCAAGAGAGACCAATTCCTAATGTACAGTTTTTTATGTTATATTTCTGGAGATCCATCATTTTTCAAACATTCAACAAACAAATGTCGCGGGTGATGAAAATTTTAAAACTTCTTGTTTTAAATGACAACAACTAACACTATTAAAAAACACAAAAGAAGTTTATGTGACATAACAAGACTTTAATTTTGTTGACCAGTGTTATCGAGTTCAAAATTTTTTTTCTTCAATTGCTAAAATTAAATACACTTTAAATGAAAAATTGGTAAGTGATAAGATTTGTGAATTTCTACCCTTTCCTAGTGAAGTTTTCATAAGTTCCCTGACAAAAAATCTTTTCCTAACCTTCAACTTTGGATGGCCTTAATTACGAAAGGACTGGTTTCGGAAAAAACTTTCCAGGAAATACTTATGCTAACTTGGATGCAGAATCACCCCATGAATTGTTTCGCACCAATTATTAACATCCTGTATATTCTGAGATTATCTTATGAATTAGCGGAAGAGTTTCGTGCACAAGTTAACTTCATGGCTTCATGCAGCTGGGGTGTATGCCGAAATGATACGTGGCATGTTCGAGGGCTGATTAGTAGCTGCTCCTTAATCTTTGTCTATAATTTCGGTTAAAAACAACCGAAACCAAAGTTGCGTGCAGTTTGGGGTGTATCCGCGCTGATTATTATCAAATTACATAAATTCCACTCGAGTACAAAATAGTCATATTGATCACAAGCTTCGTTATTGTATGTACACCCCACTTACGATGACGACTTAGAACTCCTTAGATGGGGTAGCGATATTATCGTAAATTACACTGGCGTTGTGTTATTACGTGACTCAGTTATTGAAATATTTGTTATTTTCCCCGTTACATTAAAATAAATTGCCTCTTAAACGAAATCATACACTAGAGGGCTATAATTTTTTACCGTGAAACATTTTTCAGATTTGATTTAAATTTTATTAAGTGGGAACGCAATCGTTGTTCCTCATTCAATAATCTAGCCAAATGCCAGTTGTTAATTTTGAAAATTTACAAAAAAACTAATTAAACTGCTATAACATTTTCAATGTTGAATAAATAAATTGATACCATATATTTACTGTCCTAGAACTAGATTTCACAATTAATAATGATATGGTGGATCGTCGGTGGGTTGGGCATTTATTTATGTACGTGTGCGTAATGGCTGTTGTTAATTGAAATTAATATATATTACGAGATGGATAGGGCGAATCTATCAATGTAATCTGCACAACAAACAAGTTTCTCTCCCTGCAGTTGAATGTTAGAGATGAATGATGGGCCTCAGTATTTTGACCGAAAATAATGCCACCTGGAATTACGTATTAAGTATAAATTTCGCTTAATCCAATTAGCTCTTCCTGAATGCAGCATTGCTTGCTGCACATTGTGTCTTCTGTAATTTCATTTTTTATCTTGAATACAGAATAAACTTATTGAAAAACTTTTGATAAAAATTCAAAATTTCAAGTAACAGCTCGAACTTTATTGAAAAAATCCTCAGTTTTCAATTTATAATTATGAAAGGAAAAATCCAAGCAAATAAAACTCAACGTTTATTAAAAAAATGGAAATTGAATAAAAATATCCAAATTTTGAATTTATTTTTTAAATTTTAAATTTCTGAACTCGATAATATGGGAATCATTTTAAAAATTTTGAGTTTTCCTTAAAATATTGACATTTGTTTCAAACTCTACCTTACTATTTTTATTTTTTAACTTTTTCCTGAAGTTTTGATTTCATAAGAACTCTTGTTTTTCGGGAAATTTAAATATTTTTTTGCAGTTGCGAACTTTTTTTTAAATGTCCTCGTTTCTACAGTGTATTACAAAAATTTAAAGAGATCGTGTAGATTGTAGAACGATGTTTTTTTAAATTTGTTGATGCGGTCATATATTTTGCTGTTAAGCGAGTATTCAGCTATATATCAGGTAGCATATTTGCACTTTAGCGAGCTAGATATCTGTCAGACCATTATATTCAAAAAGGTTATTTCCTATCGTTATAGGACATCATTTACATTCCTAGAAAAAGAATAAAGATCAATTACTTTTTCTAGGTATAATATTTGGGAGTAGCTGCAACAGTTTTCCGGGATAAAATGCATTTTACGAAGGATCCCGTTTTGTAAGGTACGCCTAAACAGTTCTCGGTAAAATCGTTTGAATAATTGTTCCGCAGAGAGCGGATAAACATATATTACTTTCGCATTTTATATTATTTTATATTGTCCTTTAACAAACCATTATATTGGAGAACACTTTAGGTTTGCCAATAGGCGTAGGCAGAATTTTGTGCAGGGAGGGGCAAGAATTATTTTGAAAAATTGATAAAAAAAAGAAAACCGGAAAACGTTCCGATCGAGTATATGTATTTTTTCATTTAACTACAAATAGAGCCGCAATTTGCGAGATCAGTCAGAAAATTTAATCTAAAATAAAAACCCAACCTTTCGGAAAACTTCGAAAACTATCGAAATTTCGAAGATTTCGAAAAATAACGATTTTTGAAAAATACCGTCGAAATGTCGAGAAAAAGGTTGAAATCTCCTGAAGAAAAGTGACCATTTTTAAGAGAATGTTTAATTTTGAGAGAGACGAATTTCGAGGAAAAAACTAATTTAAAAAAAAAGTTGAAAATGTTTAGAACATCGTGTTTAAAATAAAATCCTAACCTTTAGAAAAATCTTAAAAATTTTTGAAAATTCGAAAAAAATATATTTTTAAAGGTGGAATTTTGTGAAAAAAGACGTAATTTTCAGAAAAAGTTGGAACCTTAAGAAAAATTTTTCACTGTAAGTGGAGATCTCCAGAAGCATAAAACATCCCTATTTGAAATACGAGTGAAAATTTCCAAAATTAGACAAATTTTGAAAAACATGAAATTTTCGGAAATTTAAATTAAAAAGAAAATTCAGAAAAAACCAAATATTAAAAAATTAAAGTTCAATTTCAAGAGAAAAAATAAGAATCAAGTGTTAATTTCGAAAGCGACGAATTTTGAGAAAAAACCCCATTTTGGGAAAGGAGTTTTTAGAAAACCAAAATTGAATAAAAACCCAACCTTTAGGAAGAAAATGCTGAAAATTCTTAAAATGCCAAAATATTTCCAGAGGTCAAACTTAAAATTCGCAGTTTCCAAAAACACTTTTCACGAAATTTTTACTTTTTTATTCTAATTTTGACATAATATTTAAATTTCATTAAAGAAATTGAATTTACCAAAAATTTTTTTGCTCGAAATTACCCAAAAATATTTTTCTCAACATTTTTTAATTTTCGATAACTTGCCGATGTAATTTAGAGAAAACAGACGAGTTTCGAGAAAATTGAAATTTAAAGGGAAAGCCAATTTCGTGGAACAAGTCCAGAAAGTTCCAGAAACTAAAACATCGCATTTTCAAATAAATGTCAAAATTTCGAAAATAAGGCGAAATATGAAGTTAAAATTTCTGGAGTCAAATTTAAAAAAAGTCAGAATTTTAAAAAAAGATAAATATTCAGAAAAGTGGCAGGATTTTGATAGAAAAAATGATTTCCGAAAGAAGAGTCCAAAAAAAAGACGAATTTAAAATAATTTTAGGAGAAAAATTCAAAATTGTTAGCAAAGTTGAATATTGAATTTTGATATAAAAATATCGAGAAAATTTCTGAGAAATTAAATTCTCAAAGATCAAAATCTTCAGAACAACCAGATGTTAATATGTAAAAATAAAGGAATTAAAAAAAAACGAAATCTCCGAAAAGCAGTTGACATTTCTAGAAAAATTAATAAATAAAACATCAAAGATAGAAATTTTTCAGAAGAAATTCAAACTTGAAGAAAAAGTACAATTTTGACTTTATATGTATGAAAAAAATGAATCTTGAAAAAAAGTCAAAATTTTAAGAAAGATACGAATTTCCAGGAAAAGTATTCAGATTTCCGGGAACAAACAGGATGATGTTTTAGGATAAATTTCAAATTTGCGAAAAAAGATAAATTTGAGAAAATTTTCAAGTTTCGATTTTTTTAAATTCGTTTTTTCCGGAAATTTCGATTTTTTTTGCTTGAAAAACAAAAAAAAAATCGAAATTTTAGGCAAAAAGTCGAAATTTAGTAAACACTCGAAATTCTTCAGATAGTCAAATTTTGTTAAAATCTTGCAAAAAGATAAATTTTGATAAAAATGTAATTTCTAGAATTTTCTCTTGACCGCTTGAATCAGAGGTAGACAGAGAGATTTGCCCCACCCTAGGTCCGAAAATGTCCAATATCGAAATAAACGTCGAAATTTTGAGAAACAAGTTGTATTTCAGTTATAATCCATTCCAGGGAGAATTTTCTCGAAATTTTTGTCTTTTACAAAATTTCTAAAAAGTTATTATAAAAATTTCCAAATAAATATTTTTATCAAAAAATCGATCAAATTTTGAGGAAAAAGCTAAATCTTGATAAACAAGTCAAAATTTTCAGAAAATCAAAATTTAAAGAAAAGTCGAAGTTTCCGGAAAAAACGAATTTTGAGAAGTGGTAGCATTTCAAAAAATAAAACGATAAATTTTGAGATAAAAATTTGAAATTTCGACTGAAGTCGGATTCTGATGAAAGAAATCGAATTTTAGGAATAAATTTAAAATTTCGAATGATGTTTATGAAAAAAGACGAATTTTGAGAAATAAGTTGAAATTTCGAGAAAATGACAATAACTTAAAGAAGGACAAATTTTGTAGAATCGAAATTTTTTATAGAAAGTCTTCTCAGTTGAATATAAATTTTTGTTTAATTGCATGAGCCAAGGGGGGGGGGGGCAAGCGCCCTACCCTGCCCTATTCTAGCTACGCCTACGAGTTTGCCTAGCGTGAGATTTGCCAGTTTAATTTGAAGGAATAAATAGATGTAATTGCGTCAATTGAACGTTGAAGACAATTGTTTATTTTGCAGCTATCGGATATGAAAGACCTCGACTAACCCACTTAAGATCATGCCTAAATATACGCTGTAATTGAACTCTTAAGAATGTATCTCAAGCAGTTTTAGAAGTATTGAATTTTTTCTACATTCGGTGGCCTTGCCTTCATTATCTAACTGGAGTTCAGTTCTGTTTTTTCATATCAATAGTAAACTAATGAGTTAATTGTTTCATGTCATTCTCTCCAATATCCGCATGCCTTGTTGTATTTAATCAATCAACTTAACTATAATTCAGTGGAAGAAAATATGAGTTATCAGTTTATAACTGGTAGAATAAAACTACAATATTCTAGACCTATTTAATCATTTACTTTAATTAACGTAACAAAATTTCTAGAAAAAGCAAGTTTTCAACAAATGGTGGATGCGCCGGTTATTTCTAGCTTTAACATTATTGGTTCACCACACTGATAAGCTAATCATCTGTTTTTTTGTAGAAAGGAAAACAAATTGAATTAAAAAAAAACCAATTTAACCAAAAACCTAAAAACGGGGAATTTGTTTTTAAAGAAATTAAGCTTACTTAGAGATTCCGAATATTTTATTCTAAGTTTCAAATTTTTACCTATAGAATTTATAATAAAAATTCGACACTCTAGGGACTGCTGCGGAAGTGAAAACTTAAGACTAGGAAATAAGAGTGGTTTTTCTTTAATTTTCAAATTAATTGTAATAACGAATTAAAATTATCGTCGTATTAGCATAGTACTCAGTGTAGTAATGCACAGTGATACAGCAATTAAAATAATAATCAACATTGATCCACTTTGTTTGCCTAGTTTAGATGGAGGGTGATTGGAGGTTAGGTTAGTTTGACTTAATGTTTACTTATACGAGGGTAAATCAAATATGAACCGGAATTTGTTTTTAAAAATTTATTGGTACAAGATACAAATATGAAAGTTATTAACTATTTTTGTACATAACCTTCTGATTTTGTTATGCATTTTTCCCAACGGATTGGGACTTTTTTAAAGCCATCATCATTAAAAGAAGGGAGACGTGTTTGCAGCCAATTGCGCAGCATCATCAGGGAATCGCTAACCTTCTAGAGTTTCTTTCGGTGGCCCAAACATATGATAATCTCATAATGATAAATCGGGACTCTAAGGAGTGTGTTCTAATGTTGCCCAATGCATTTCCTCTAATTTTTGATGTGTCAGATTGGCTGAGTGGGGGTGGCCATTGTCGTGAAGCAAAATTCGCTTCTCTTTCGTCGATATGTACGTTTTGCTTCATCCAAGAGCTTGTCGATATGTGCCTTTTAGACTGTTACACGTCTTATTCACAGCTACATAATATTGTTAATATAAAGCATATTGGTAACACAAATTAGCGTGATGGTTACGCGAAACCATAATTTTTCCCCCTATCTAAAGTTGCTCAACGCCGCTAAAGAAATTTTCACCTAAAAACTTCTTAGATTTTTTAGTTCAACAGCTTCAAGCTTATTCTTTGAATTTTAAATAAGTTTATATTTCTAGAAAAACCTGAAGTTTCTAAAAAAGTTATACTCATTTTAACACATTTTGACAGAAAAGCCTGGAACTGAGGAAAAAATTCTCAAAATTTCTGATTTAACATTTTGTTTAAACGTGGGACTTTCATAACATTTTGAACATTCAACTTTTGGTGAAAACCTCAAATATTTTGAAAAAGTCAAAGTTTCTTTTATAAAGTTTTTTTTTCATAGTTTTCAAATTCCCCCGAATTTAAGACTTTTTCTGTAAACTTTAGTTTTTCTCTTTGATTTAAAATTTGAAATAGAAAATAACATTCCAAGTTTATATCCGGTAATTTCGAAATTATGTAAAAAAATCTCAATATTTTCGTTTTAGTCACAATATTTTTAATTTAAGTTTGGAAGATCGACTAGATTTTTCGCGAAAGTGAAAATTTTTCACAAAAAATTGACAAGTTTCAACTTGAAATTCCGAGAACAAAGTAGAAAATTTTATAAAGAATCAGCATCCAAAAGCTATTTTAAGAACTTGAAGCAGAGCAAAAATCGATACTATCGAACATTACTATCGATAGTTTTCGATTGGCAAAACTATCAATACAATCGTGTTAAGCGCACTTTCGAAATTATTGAGATAAATGTCGAAATTTTGAGAACAATTTGGAAATGAAAAAAAATTCTTTCGTTATTGAAGTCAAAATATCGACTCAGGACGAGATATTTCAGAGAAAAAAATGAATGAAAATTCAGAGTTTAAATTCGAATTGTCAATCAATCAATCAATTCATGCTTTTAAGAAATGTTTTAGAAACATTTTTTTATTACCTACTAGTATTACAACATTTCGAAACATTTTGTAATAAAATGTAAAATCTTAGCCACAAATTCTGAGGGAAAGGTGGGAATGTTGAATTTAAGGTTAAAATTTCGAGTTTACAGTTAAAATTTCCAAAAAAGTAAAAGTTTAAAGTTTGAACTAAAAAATTAACTTGTTGCATTTTAAGCTTTATCAAACCTATTTTGCTTAATTATGTATTTTTTGGTTCATATATTTATTAGTGTTCCTGCATAAAATCTAGTTATTCTCTGTGAAAAAAATTTCTTGTTAAAAAATGCAAATACATTAATCTTAAATGATTGAAACGTAACTCTGTTTTCATTGATGTGTTTGATTAATAATGTCATAATTACGGCACACATTTATGTTGAAAGAGCATATATCGTTAGCTTGATATAATTATGACATTAGACATTACATTAAAATTCCAAATTCGTGCTTTTATAAATTCCCACTTATTTCTAAACACTCTTATGAAATTAATCATAATATTACAATTAAACCCGCTGTAATCCAATTGAAAATGTCTCATTATGCATGTGGCGTTTGTAACTAATGACATAGATCCATAAATTGATAAAAACAATAAATAATATTCGGAACTCGCATTTTATAGCCGCCATACTTAAAACACTAGAGTCATTTTATAATCACTGAAAACTAAACATTTTTTTTTTAATATTTTACTCTAACTGTTTAAAAAATTGTAATAAACAGATATTTTGTTCCATTTGTTTATTGAAAAAAATAATAATTTCTAAGAAAAAATCGACTGCTGAAATTCCTAGAGCTTCAACTGCCAAAATTCAGGAAATCGTTACAAAACGACAAAAGATTTTATGGTCCAAATATTTCAAAATGACATTTATTAATGAAGAAGATGACCATTATAAAGATTTATTAACACCTACCGTAAAAAAATACATGGTACTCCAACACATCCCAAGCGATAAAAAATCTGTAAAAAAAGTCAATAAATCATGCGCTAGTGGAAAGAGTTGCGAAACAAATGTATGCGAACGTAGAATACCCATAAATATCATGAATAAAATTTCTTCATTTGCATTAGTAACACGGCAATCTTGTATAAGTTTTTCCATAAAAGGTTATTGATTCAACAATGTAATAATAACAAATGGGAAGTTCTAATTAAATCAAAGGTACATCTGGTCATGCATGTAATTTATTACATTAATGCTTCTTGTTAGGTATAATTTATATTATACATGAGTTATAATTCTAGTGTTCGTAGCTGGAAGGAGAGAATAAAAAGTTATGTAAGGTTACATTGTTAAGTTACAAATAGTTTTTGCAGGAGATTGAGGAGCGTTCCGTTATAGCAAGACGAGGAAACGTGATCTAACGTACAAGGCATTGTCTGGATCGTTTATTAAGAATTCTAGTCAGGCGATCAAACACGTGAATTCCTACAAAGAAAATATTCAGACGAATCCAAATCAATTTGGCTGTTAGAAAGAACCATTGAAGTTTCTGTAAAATCATAGTTTATATATGTCACCAAGGTGCTTTAAAAGGATACAAATAAGAATTGCCATAGTAAAAAATTGAAATACAAATCTTGTTCCCTGAAACCAAGAAAGATTAAAAAACACAACAAAGGTTGCTCTAACGCGTTTCGATAGCCAAGCTATCATCTTCAGAGAGATACTAATTCTGATTTCAGGGGACAAGATTTGTATTTCAATTTTTGAAGATAACCAAGGACCAGCCCGTTCCACAAAAAAAATAAGGAAATAAAAAGAATTGCTATACTAATATTAATCTTATAATTTAGTCGTTCGAAAGTTAATGCTTTGATTTGGAGCGTACACAAGGTCCCAGTTAAAATTGATTTCTGCTTGTAGTTTACAAGATTTTGCTAAATTATAAATTGTATTTATAATAATATGAATCTTGCCGGCAATTTTACAAATTTCTAAAATATTGATTAATTTTAGTAGAGAAGGATCTGCCAGTTTGTCCTAGGTAGTATTCTTATATGTATTCCAACATATAGCTATTTTTTAATTTGTATTTACTCTTTGCTTATTACAAATTTTACTAAAAAAGTGTTTAGATTCGCCAAACTAGAATTTGAGTACTTACAATTTGCCAGCCACTTTTAAATGTTACCAATGAAATATGAAATTTTCACAATCAGAATATTTCAAACGAAAAGAAAAAAACGTACTTTCTTATTTATAAATTTAGTTTGGATAAACTTAATAAAACTAACTTAACCATGCACAGCTTTAAAGAGGTCGTGAAAATTACAGAATGATGTTTTGTTTAAATTAGTTGATACATTCATATGTGTATTGAGCCAGTTAGCTATATATTGGGTAACAACGTTACGTCACGTCAGACTCTGTTAGACCATTGTATTGAAAGAAGCTTGCGTGTAAAATTTTGGTAAGGTTGTGTCTTCTATCGTTAAATGACGTTGTTGTCGATGTTAGATATAGACAATGAAGAAAGATTCTGGATATAAAATTAGTTTTGGAATGTTAGGAACAGTTTTTTCTGGATAAAAGTATCTTACTAACGATCCCGCCTTGCAAGATAGTTACGTCTACACCAATTTTCGTCAAAATCTCTTTCGCAATTGAGTAGTAGAAAGCGGACAAACAGACAGACAAAGACATTTTCGCATTTATATATATATATATATATATATATATATAAAGTTAAAGAAAAATTAAATAAGATAGAAGGTGGTTTGACGTATACCACTAAAAATATTAACCATTGATTTCCTTTTCAATAACTAGGGTATCTATCATGATGTTTATTATGCTATTACGCTACAGGTGCAAAATCAGGGTCTACATCGAAGGATAAAATGTCGATACTAAATATGTTTAGGTGTGCCTCAGCCTTCTGCAATTATATCTTCAATCTAACTGACAAGATTAAGTGCTTAATTATAGAACTTTGAAAAATTGTAAAGGAACGCATATTTATATTTCACTTTTTAAAGCTAAAAGAACTTGAACTATTTATTACCACTCGCGCTGCCTCAATCATTATGAAAAACGAGAAATTGTATTCTAATTTCCATTGAAATTAGAAGTACCTACGTTTATTTGTCTCAAGAAAATTATTATAAGAGCTTATGGAATGTTTACTTAATGGAGTAGCATAGTTTGGCCATAAATTAAATACTTTTTGATATGAAATAATTTTATTTTATCCACCTTGTCGATCTACAGACACGGACTGACAAAATCGGACATATCCTCGAATTACAAAATTGGAAGCAAAATGTCAAATTTTTAATGTAACCTAGAAATTTGTGTTTTTAAAACCCGGCTTTTATTTTATGTTCGATCATTATTTTCCAAGTAATTGATTACCAAAATCAAAAATCTCCTTATTATGACGATCACTCAGCGTAACATTAACAAATTAAAGAAAATTAAATTATCTAGAAGAGCTTTATGATGCAAATAGCAAAATCGGTAGGTGCAAAACCCTCAAATACTTTGAGAAAACCGTTACCTGAGTATTTCTTTAAGTACCCTTTACCTAGCCAGAGAAATTAAAGGTTTGTATTTTTGGAAGTTCCATCGTTAGCACATTTTTCATGAACAACAACCCATCTGCTGATAAATGTTTACTATGCTCCAAAATTAAATAATCCGGTTGTTTGAGCAATGAAAATTAATTTTGTGGATGCGTTGTTAGTTAAGTTTTATAAATTCTGTTTTAGTGTTTGTTAAGGCTAGCACACATCAGTAAACAAATTCACGCAACTATTTATAAACAAATCAAGGATTTGGTTTCTAAATAGTCCAGAACAAATTTTAAAATGGCCTAGGGACTTTGTCAGACGTCCATACCTGCGCAATTTATCTAAACTAATTTCTAAGACACCGTGACAAGTTAGAAAGCCACTTGTGGAATTGCTGCTTTTTCACAGGAAATTGTAGAACAAGAGATTTGTTTCCCATTTGTTTATAGACAATCGCAGAACTTTGTCTTTCTGTCTGTCTGTCTTTCTTGTCTGTCTTTGCGAGTGTGTACTAGCCATTAGAGCTGTTATTTTTGTACAATTTTACATAATTTATTTTTTCCAGACCAGATAATTGAAAAAAAAATGCAAAGGGAACCAATTATTTTCATATTAGTTCCAAGTGTACGGAAGTGTAAATAATTATACGGCGTAAGACATAAACATTTCTTCTAATAGTTTTAACACTTAAAATCGTAAGTTATATCCTGAAATATTTCTGCCACTTCGTACTTTTCACACGTCAGACATGGTGAAAGCAGAAGACCGCAATGGAGTTTTCTTAACGCACAGATAACTCTTGACGGGGTACATCCATGTACGGAACACGACAAGAGTGCTGAATTGTTCTTGATTTGCATTTGGAAGCAAAAGCAGCAATAACAATACGAACACACCTCAACACAGCTATATTTATTTAAGTTGGCATTTCCATTGTTCGAACGTGCATTATTTCTTTCGTGTCGGTGGAAGTTATTCAGGTGGAGGTCGTGATAATCCAAGTTCGCAGATAAAAATAGGAAATCCGAGGCTTATTACAATAAAGACGTGCAATTGCGTGATATAACGTTTAACATTTCACTCCCGCGGCGGATATCGTGATAAAAGTTAAATAATTGCGGGATAGTAAGTTATAGGGCAAAAGAGGGCGATGCTATCACGCCTCCTACTCCCATACTCCGCACTTAATTTCAACCATTTTAGAACCGAGCTAAGTTTATTTTCCATATAAATGGGAAATTAGCGACTTGTGGTGAAGATATCGAACAAATACAGCATACTAATATGCACTTGCATACACAAAGAATAGCATAACGTACCCCAAAGAATGATCGTTAAAATTTTAATGCGTACGACGTTGTGCAACATTGAAAAATGTACTTATTAGATTAAATTTCAAAAAGATCAATAGTTAATAAAAGTAACAAGTAAGAAGATAGTTTTTTTTGCATTAAAATTTGGCGTACATTTCAACTTTCCAGAAAAAAGTAGATATTTTTGCTAAAACGCATAAGAAATACCAGTGTTTAAGAACGCTGGCAGGGCTCTCGGCAGTAGGAATGAATTAATAGCCTGAAAAGAACAAGAACACGATTGTCAACTTCACGAATAAATGTAAAATAATCACGTGCCCTTACTTTTGCTGGTGTGAGGCTATATCGTTGCTGGGGCACCATGCTTAAGCACCCCTAACTCTGTGGGTCATAGTAACCCAAAACTACTAGGCGTCATCAAATGTCCAGACCACTCATTGTTCCCATATTCGATCTTTACCAATGAAATACCGCTGCCGATTTTATCAAATCCAATGGCACCATAAGGTATTACTGGTTGACAATATTTTGTCAGTGCCATTTAAAAACGTAACATCGTATACTTTTCCATCCTGCAAGGAATATTATGCATCTCTAGCTTCCATCACACTTTAATAAGTCTACTTAATAATTTTTATTCAAAGCACTATATTGGCTAGGGAGGAGGTTTGCTGATAAGCTCTGCAGCGCAGCAAAATTTAGTGGATTTGTGATAAATCGAAATTTCTAGTGGATTAATCTTATCTGTAGCATCCAACAGCAAAATGGCACATTGGATGTCCATAACAGAAACTCGTAATCTTCGTTTTGCATCCTTGGTGGTGAACTAAAAGATAAATTTAACGACTTTAATTAAAATTTACGAGTTGGTGATAATTTGGTTCAAGTTCTACCGCTAGTAAATTCTGAAAAGCAACAAAACGGAGAGCATGGCAGTTAAATATTATCTATTAGAAAACGTAAATAATATCTGATTTTAGTTTCGGTTTTTGTATCGCCACCACACCACAGACAATGCAAAGCCAGCCGACATCGCCCAAACATCTAATTTAAATTGCGCACCGGCAATAATAGATGAACTTCGAACAATCCCCAAGTTCATATACCGAAGCGTAAAACGGAAAAGCTACGTGTCGCTCTTTTCCTGTTCGGCTGCAGGAATCCATTTAAATTCCTGCAAAAGCATCAACCCGCCCGGCGCGCTTAATTTCTGTGTAATATGCGCCCCGCCATTACAAACTCCAGTTTCTACGACCAGAAACGTTATTGTTATAAGTCGACTTGCCTTAATTGCAACAGTGTTGTGTGTGGCGCTTGCAGCTCGCTGATATCAACTAAATAAATGTCAAAATGTGCAACACTAGGGCAAAAATACGAGCGGCGGTATTAAAGAAGTAAAGCCGCTGAAGCAGCCAGTCGGCTTAATTAAAACTTTGCTAATTCATTGCCGCTCCTACACTGTTGAGCGGAATGCCTTTCATCTAAGATATTGTAGGGTACGACCATTTTTATTTAGTATGAGCGGAGAAATGCTTATCATTAAGGCATTCCATCAACTTTTGCAGCATCCATTCGCTTTTATAATAACTATCGTCATTACAATCTATCACCTCGAAAACTCCGATTGGAAGCTGATTTTTGAAAGTGAGATTCTAAGCCATAATAACGGAACAAGATTATACCTTTGATTTCTTCAAAGGTTCTTGAGACTTCGGTTGATTTCGCACTAAGCCAGCCTAATCTTATTCCATCCAGTCCAGTCCAGCTAAATCAAGTCGGTTAATAGGTTTAAATGTTGCTACATGTGAGGAGTGAAGCGGCGCGATATTAACAACCATTCGCAGACACCCTCATGTGCCAACTTCTTCAGGACAATCGAGAGATGATTGCTCCTCAAGTACATCTCGAGTAATTTATATTTGCAGTTGTCCAGAAATTGTTACAGAAAAAGTTGGCAATTCCAAACTAAACTGAAAACTTGATATATATTAGAAAAACCAAGTTGACCTTTCAAGACTTAAAATCAAGATGAATTTATTGACATATTAACACATGCGCCTTTTCAAACAAGAATTGAAAATTTTAAATTCAAAACGAGCCCTATATTACAGTTAAAAATCGAGTTTAGGATTAAACTTTGAAAGAAGAAGGAAAAACTATGAAATTCGAAAAAAATTCAACAAAAAAAATTCACGATATTTAGAGAATGACAACCCTTTACATTGTTGCATTTTAAAATACAACAAAAAATTAATATTAGCAAATGAAAGTCAAAAAAAGTCTGTAACGATAACAATAATTTAGATGTAGTAACTAGTTTTGATCGATTCTATATTTGTAGAATTATCAGAATTTGATATTAGTTTCATGTTATGCATCTGCCCATATCTCTTCATTAGATCGAATGTGGCCGTAAATTGTTGAACTAATTTCTCCCTAACAGTTGGTCAAAGCATTGTCAAATTGCATATTTTGTTTCTGTTTATAGAAGGAGAGAAATGCTTTGGACATTTGGTTGTAGAAAATAAGCTTTGAAATGAAATTCAGGACAGTCATACAGGAATTTCGAGTTATTTCAGGCGCTTTCACATCGTCCGGGTATCACTGAAACAATTTAATCTAGGAATGTCTCCGTAAAGCTAATATACTTAATTAGTTTAGCCAGTTAAATAAAAGGATACTGTTAATATTAGACAATTTGGAATTATTCCTAGATTATCTGATGTGCTCCCACAAGAGCTCGTGAGTATTTATTTAACAACACTGTAAACAATGCAAATTTCTATTTTAATTACTGAAAATTGCTTAAACGTAATTATTTCGATTCTCTCAAACGAATATGTTAATGGCTTCGTTCGTAATTATATCGAAGTTACCTCACAACGTGTGATCCCATCTAATGCGAGAAGAATGCTCACTTCGATTCATAAAATGAATTTATTACCGACCAGCTTTCTAAATGCTCATCTAAATTAAATAAGAATGCGTTCTCTGTTACAGTTCCTTTTCCCGTATACCTCGAAACACTTTTACTTTGTTTATCACTTCAACCATTTAAAGCATTATGATGCAATTATTTATAAACATTATAACATTATATCATAGCATATGTAATACTAAGCCTGATGCATGAATTCATTCTTAGCTTTGTGTCTCTTCCTCCAAACGACTACATCTTCGAAATAACTTGCATTGGTAATCTTAGCAGTATGTGTTCCATTATTCTGTCACTAATAGTAAAAATAAATCAACATATGGATATTAAAATTAAGGAACACAAAAGCTACTTAATCGAACATCAATTTTGAAAATGATAAATTGAACACGCAGTACATTTTTATATTTCAAAAGCTCAATTATCAAAAAAACACTACAAATTGAACCACAATTCCACAGTCCGTTTTCGTTTGGCATCAGTGGCCGCAATCTTAGGATCTCAGTTTCCTGGTGGTCTCAGTCTCCTGGTTGCATTCTACTGGCCCCAGTCTCCTAGTTCCAGTCATCTGACCTCAGTCTTCTGGTCTTAGTGTCCTGCCCTCAATGTCTTGGCCTCAGTCTTCAGCTCTTAGTCTACTGGCACATTATTCTGGTTTAGTATCCTAGCTTTAGTCTCCTGATGATGTTCGTCTCGCTCGCCTGCAAAATTTAAATGCCAGAATTAGAAGCTTATTAAAAGTTATTAAAAGTTTAAAGCTAATGAAAACACTATTATACAATTAAACGCCGTTTTACCTATTAAGTGAACTAGGCAGGGCCGTGCCGTGCTATGATGCAAAGGGGTAACCGCATGAGGTGGCACCTTAAAGAGACGGCATAAGCAGCTAAATCAACATTATATTTGAGCCATTCAATAATTAAAAATTTTTACACATCACTTTTCCATATCGGTCTATGGCAAGGGTGGGCAAATGCGGCTCTGAGCGCTACATGCGGCTCTTCGTTGAGTTGAGTGCTGCTCCCGTTGAAATTTTAATGTCTTGTTTCTTTTTTTAAAACTCTTGATTATTTGATATTCATGAAAAATAAAAAGAAACTAGAAAAATGTTTGATAGTTTTTTCATAAATGTCGACTTTTTCTCGAAATTTTCATTTTTTTTTCTCAAAATTCTGCGTTTACCTTTTAAAATTCTTATCATTTTCAGAACTAACCCAGAAATTTCAAAAAAACATCGAAATCTGGAAAATGTCTCTAAAATTGTAGAGATCAAAGATGGACAAAGTTAAAAAAATTATTAGAAATTTAAAGCAAAAGTTGAGATCTTGAAAATAAGATATAACTTTCAAAAAAAGTCTAAATTTTGAGAAACCATCGAAAATTTGAAAAATAGTTGGAATATTTAATAAAAGTCGAAATTGTGAGAAAGAACAAAATTTTCAAAGTCGACATTTTGACAAAATAAAAAAGATGCAAAAACTTACCGAGAAAAAAATCTCACAATTTTAAAAAAAAATATGACATTTTGAAAAAAAAATCGAAATTTTCAGCAAGAAATTTAAAACTTTGAGAAAATTAAATTTTAAAAGATTCAACATTTTAAAAATTAAAAAATGCCACAAAAAGTAAATATTTAAATAAGGCTAAAAGTTTCTAAAAGAGTAAAATTATTCAAAAATCAAAATCTTCAAGTAAAACAAAATCTGTGAGAATAAATCAAATTTTTGAATATCGCTCGGAATTACTAAAAAAACCTGAAATTTTTAAAGTCGACATTTCACGATAAAATCAAAAATCTCAAAACATACGAAATTTCCCTAAAAGATAAACTAGGAAAATAAACATTGAACAAAATTTGAAAATATTCAAACCTTATATTTGAACTTCAAAAAAAAAATCGAAACTGAAAAAAAGGTAAATATCTTTATTAAATTTTTTTAAAAGGTAGAATTTTTTGAAAAGTCAAAATTTTCAATAAAATCGAAATTTCCAAAAGTAAAGTTTTTAAAAAATTAAAATTTTCTAAAGTTGAAATTGAAGATCAAAGTTTTTAAAATAATCAAAAATTTGAGAAAAACTCACATTTAAAAAAGTGGAAATTTTGAAAAACTGAAACTGAAATTTGAAATTTTTAATAGAAGTGTCAACATTTTCAAAATAATCGAAATATTTAAGTGAGTTAAAAAAATGGAATTTTAAAAACATCGAATCAAAAGTCAAAATATTCAAAAAAGCACAAGTTCGAAATTTGAAATCTTGAAAAGAGTCGATATTTCGAAGAAAATCGAAACATTTTTAATAAATAGGAATATTCCAAGAAGGTAACATTTTTCAAAAGCAGTAGAAATTTTGAAAAAAGATTGAATCTTTAACGAAATGAAAATATTTTAAAAAGTCGTTATTTTCAGAATAGGCAAACATTTGAATGAGTTAATATTTTAAAAAATAGCAGGATTTTACAAAAAAGGTTAAGTCTTTCAAATAAGGCGGAAATCGAAAAAAAAAAAAATAATCGACACTTTTTAAAAAGTAAACGTTTTGAAAAATCGCAAATTTTAAGGGTAAAAATGTTGAAAAAAATTAAAATATTCAGAAAGGCAAAATTTTCAAAAAAATCAAAACTTTCAAAAGGTCAAAAATTCGAGGCGACATTTTTAAAAAACTGAGAAAAAACTGAAAGACGAAGTGGTAAAAGCAAAAATTTCGGAAAAATCCGAAATATTGTAAAACTCAAAATTTTCAAAATAAAAGCCCCAATTATGGAGTGAACAATTTCAAAAAATTTAAAATTTATAAAGTATTTAAATTTCGAAAAATAAAGTGAAAGTTACGAAAGTTTCTTAAGCTGAAAGCTTAAAAAAGTCGTAAGTTCATAATGTTTAACAATAAAAATTCATAAGATTCAAAAAAAGTCGAAATTTCTAGGAAAGGTCGAAATTCTGAGAAAAAAAATTTAGAGAACAAAAAAAAAATAGAATTTTTAAACATGTCAAAATTGTCAATTAAAAAATCATACATTTTCAAAATGAGTGGAATTTGATGATTTGAGGAGAGGCGTGAGACCTTTCCTGAAATCATCAAGGCAGGAATTGAGAATTGCAAACAAACATGTACTTGGTTTTGGTCGAATTTCAACCACTAGAGATGCTAGTAATACTAATAAATAAATAAAAAATCCCAAAATTTCCGGAATGATTTCGAAACTAAAATACAAATAACAAAAGACTGTTTATAAAATTTCGGAAAAAAGTCTATATGTTGCTATTAAAATTAAACTTTTAGATAAACATGTTAAAACCAAAAGAGTCAACTTTTATTTCGAGGAAAGTATAAATTTTGATAAAAAAATCTCCTAAATTTATGAGAATGATAGACGGACCTTAATTAAAAAGTATTTCGTATTTTTTTTGAAAAAAAATATTTTTTACGTTTTTACTATTTATTTTCGTAATTTTAGGAATAAAATTGTTTAATTGTTTAATTGTTAAAAAAAAAATTGTCGAATCTTTGAGAAAGACTCGAAATTTGAAATTCAAAGCCAGAATTTGAGAAAAAAAGTCAAATTTGAAGGTACCCCATAAAGGACATAATTTCGACGTAGACTTCGATATTATGTGTTATACGATATTACAAAAATTAAATATTTTAATCGAAATTTTGAAATAATTGCTATATATGTGTTGACAGTTCTGCTTTAAGCTTACACTTAACTTTTTATTGATCATTCAACTCATGATCGAAGGTTGTTTTGTTTGTTTTAAATTAAAAAAATGTATGGGGCATTTCGAAGAGTTGCATCATACTGAGAAAATTTACCGCACATCCCTGGAACTTGCCTTCAGTCTAAGAAGGCCCGAGAGTTCACTGGAGCTCGAAATTAAAAATTCAACCCTTCAGTCGGCACTGGAAAAAGTAAAAAATAAATCACCCTAGCTTTAGTCGAAATTTTGAGTTTGTACTTTTTATTCCTGTTCTCAATTTTGGTTACGAAATCTAGACTTTTTTTTATAAAAATTTGAACATTCAAATACTCGATTCAATCTTAAAATTTCGACTTTTTGTTTCAATTTGAATTTGAATTAAAATTTTTTCTATAAATTTCGAACATTTTTTTAAAACTTGAACTTTTATTTTATTATATTTTTTTTCAAGTTAGATTCCAGATTTGAAATATTTTCTATTTTTGCTTAAATTGATTACAGTATTTTTTCACAATTTTTTCACAAAAACTTTTTCTCAAATAGTTATTGAAAATAAAATATGAATTTTGTTGAAATACAAATCATGTTCCCTGAAACCAAGAAAGATTAAAAAACACAACAAAGGTTGCTTTAACGCCTTTCGATAGCCAAGCTATTATCTTTGAATTCTGTTAACAATTTCTAGTTCAAATTAGAAAATTAAAAAAAGAGTGGAAACGTGGAAAGATTCAAAATCAGTAGACTAAAAATCTTCAGGATTGTCCTGTTTGGAATAAAATTTCAGAAATAGCATTAACATTAAAAGCTTTGGGTAAACGTTAAAAACTTTGAAATGCTAAACAATGTAGAGAAAGATTTTTTTAAATTCAAATTTAGTTTTTGCCAACTAATTTAAATATGCCATTTTTATGCCTTTGCTAAGGTAAAATATTTCTGTTTTATGTTACACATGTTAAAACTTGTTACTTACATAAAAAATGGAAATGGAAAACCTAGTAATTGCAGGGGATGCGATAGCGGAAGTACAATGTGACATTACTAATATTGCATTGACGTTGATGGGCCCCGATGAGGCAGTGATTCAATGCCATGTAATTTAGGAAGTGTTTATAATTGGATTAACCAAATCGTATGCAAATGGCACCGGTATTAATAAAGGCGAAATAAAATTACTGTGCTAAGCTGATTAGTTTAGAACAGATTTCAATATAGCATTATGAGAACGACGGAACAGGTTCGCATCTGTGCTATGGCTTTATTTCAATTATTGCAAATTGAAATTGCTAAAACTAAATTTTGATATTAATGGGAATTTCATATGAGGTTAAATTAATTTGGCGTTTCTTACGGTGCTTAATTAAATTGTGCAAATTCGACAACAAGCCCAACTTTGATGTGTGCATTATTCACATCGATGTTTCATTCGAATATCGACACTTGCGGGTAACCCGTTTAAATTTCAGTTTAAAATCAGTTTTACCCAATCATTGTTCACGTTAGTGATCCAATGTTAATCAAGTTTCGTCAATCTTGATTAGAGAGTATTAGTGGTAAATTCGAATAGTTCGAAAAAGCTCTTAAATGGGAAGTCCATGGATTATCTAAGTGTACATACTTGATATATACAAATCTTGTCCGCTGAAACCAAGAAAGATTCGATAGCTAAGCTATCACCAGTCACAGAGATACTCAGAGTATCTCTCTAATAATTTGTATGTTGTTGGACGTTATCGGTTCGAATGATTACTCTTGCGAATTGTACCACTTTATTTCTAAATGGAACTCGAAACACAATAATTGTAGGTCACTAAGACTGTTTAATTGACTTCTTACTATTTAAACTGATTAACTGATTGATTGAGGGAAATCCAACCGGACCCCCTTTATGTATATCTCTGGTTCGGGTTCTAGAAGTTTTCAGCAGATAAGGCTTATCGTTTGCTGAAATTTCTGGAACGCTTATCTGCCATTTGCTTCATTATCGCGGCCGCTTTCCCTTATCAGATCTTTCTAGAAGATTTCCTTAGATTCTAAATTCCATAATTACATTTCGTTACAATATCAATTTTTGAAGATAATCAAGGGTCAGTACGTTCCACCAAAAAAGTGTATACTTGCTGGAACATTTGTCAGTATGCGAGTTGGATACTAAACTAAGATCCAATAAGATCAAAACCGATCTTCGGTTCCCAATCTCTGAATTCGATAAATGTTCGAATCTATTTGAACTTTCCCAGAGTAACTGTTTCTACTAAATGGTTAAGTGCTGCTGGTTCAGCTGCCTATGACCTCCTACATACGTTTGGAGGGTTGCATTATTGCAGATAAGGTTTTATCTAACATAATAGTTGTAAGTCACTAACACTGTTTAATTAACTTTTAACTAACTACACTGATTAACTGACTCATTGAGGAAAAGCTAACCGGACCCCCTTTATGTAGATCTCTGGTTCGGATTCTAGAAGTTTTCAATAAATTAAGCTTATCGTTTGCCAAAATTTGTGGTACGCTTATCTGCCATTTGCTTCATTATCGTGGCCGCTTTCCCTTATCAGATCTTTCTAGAAAATTTCCTCACGTACTAAATTTTATAATTTATATTTCGTTACAGTATATACAATTTTTTAGTATTTTGACAATGTCGACATTTCAGTTTTAACTTTCTTTCTTTTTCCAAAATCTCCTCTTTTTTGGATATTTCTACTTTGATTTTCGATCACTTTTGAAAGAATTAAACTTTTGGTTTCAACACTTTCCCGATATTTTTTGTAAACGACTGGTATTGAGGATATCGACTTTTCTTGAAATTTCTCTACATTTTTCTGAAAAATTTGACATTGTTTTAAAATTACTTCTTTTTTTCAAAATTTAGGCACTTGAAAAATTTTAATCTTTTCCCTAATAATCCAGGCAATAAGCCAGGAAAAAGGCTAAAATAGATAAAAATAATATAGCTAAGTTAGATTTAAAAAATTCTTTCTGCATTCCATTTCTGATGACTCAGGGATCACTCACGATGACTAGACGAAGTGGCTCACCCCTTAATCTTGGTCCAAATGGGGCGTTTCGCTAAGAAGTTCCTAAAGTCAGGAAAACGCAAATTGTCTCGGAAATGCATCTTAGGAGATTATTTGGGTTGATGATCATAAATCCATGGTTGGTTTTCCTGGAAAACTCATTGCTTAGCCGGTAAATAAAGAAAATTCGCCAGTTCAGGTGTTTTGAGACAATGTCGTAAAGTTTTTACTCAAAACGGTGTCCTAGGGGTTTTCGGGGTCGCTAATTAAGAATCCGAGATCTGTTTTTCCAAAAAACTTATTTTCCGGTCGGAAAATCAAGAAAATTTGCTATTTTGGGTATTTTAAGACAATGTAGTAAAATTTTTGCTCGAAACGGTGTTCTAGGGGTTTTTGGAGTTGCTGGTAAAAATATAAGGTTTGTGTTTCAAGAAAATTTGCCATTGTAGGTGTTTTGAGACAATGTGGTAAGAGTTTTATTTGAAATGATGTTCTTATAGCTTTTGATGTCGTTGATTAAGAGTTTGAAGTCTGTTTTTCTGAAAAACGCATTTTCCGCTCAAAAAATCAAGCAAATTTGTCATTTTAGGTGTTTTGAGACAATATAGCAAAACTTTTACTCGAAATGGTATCCTAGGGGTTTTTGGAGTCGTTGATTAAGAATCTGAGGTCTATTTTTCTGAAAAACTTATTTTCCTGTCGGAAAATTAATAAAATTCGCCATTTTAACTGTTTCGAGACAATGTAGTAGAATCTTTATTCGAAACGGTGACCTAGGTGTTTTTGGGGTCGCTCATTAAGAATCCAAGGTCTGTCTTTCCATAAAACTTGGCGTATGGCCGAAAAATGAAGAACAACAATAAAAAATTTTGTTTTTTATCTTTTAGTAGTATAGTATAGGTATTTTTGTTATAAGAATATAGAAACAACATACATAAGTAGAACTCTTCATCGATGCAGGTATCTAAAATATGTGTACACATTTTTTCATCCATCCATTTCCAACAAGTTTTCTTTAATTTTTAATTTACTTTTTCTTTAAGAAAAACTTTTAAATAATTGCATTAAAATAATATACAAAAAAATTTGACAATGAAGAATTATCTTTACAAATAATGTGTCAAAATTTTCCTGATTTTTCCTTGTGGAAAAACAGAACTCAGATTTTTTTATTGTCAACCCAAAAACCCTTCCATAAATAATTATATAAAAAAAATTAGTTGTATTATTTCAAAATTCCTCAAGAACATTAAAATGGAAAATTTTCTTAATTTTCCGACCGAAAAATGAGTTTTTCAGAAAATCAGACCTTACGTTTTTAATTAGCGATATCAAAAACCCCTAAAATAGTGTTTTGAATAGAAATTGTACTACATTGTTTCAAAATACTTAAAATGGTAAATTTTCTTGATTTTTCAATTCAAAAATGAGGTTTTTGAAAAAACAAACTCAAGATTTTTAATCAGCGAACCTAAAGATCCCTAGGACACTGTTCCGAGTAAACATTTTGCTACATTGTCTCAAAATACCTAAAATGAGGAATTTTCTTCATTTTCTGACCGGAAAATGAGTTTTTTGAAAAAGCAAGCTTCGGATTCTTCATCAGTGATCCAAAAAATACCCTGAGACACCACAAGAAAAGGTTCATCATATTGTCTCAAAACACCAACAAATCTATTGGGATATTAAAAAAGTTTTCGACCAGGAAATGAGTTTTTCGGAAAAACAGATCTCACATTCTTAATCAGCTACCCCGAAAACCCCTAGGACACCATTTCGAGTAAAAATGTTAATACGTTGTCTCAAAACCCCTAAAATGGCCAATTTTCTCTGTTTTCTGTCCAAGCAATTAGTTTTTGGGGAAAACCAACCACGAATTTGTGATCAGCTACCCAAATAACTTCTTGGGATGCATTTCCGAGATAATTTGCGTTGATTTTCCAAACTTTAGTAATATTTTAGCGGAATGCCCCATTTGAGGGGTTGTTTTCAAGATTAAGCGATAAACGAGCGTCGAGCCACTTCGTCTTAGTAGTCATGAATGATCCTTTGGTCAGCAGAAAACGAATACAAAAAAAAATTTAAAATCTAATTCCCGGTTTATTGTCGGATTATAAGTTTTGATATTTTGAAAAATTTAGGTTTTTTTCTCGACTTTTCTGATCTTACTTAAATATTTGAACCTAAAAAAAGTTTTTCTGATTTGAAAACTTAGGCTTTTTGTTAAAAATTTTTACTCTTCCAAAAATTTTGACTTTTTTTATTTTCGTATTCGTAATTTTGTTCTTTTTTTCTGACAATTTTGATTTTTTATGGAAATTTTTACCGTTTTCAAAATGTTGACTTTATTTAAAATTGAAATCTTTTTTTGATATTTTGACCTTTTTAATATTTCACTTGGACGATTTTTTTTTAATTTAAAATTTCAAATTTTATACAATTCCAGCTTTGAACTATCATTTTTTTTGCATTTATTCGAAATTAGAAATTTTGCGAACAATATTTTTTAAAATAAATGAAAATTTTCATTAAAGTTCGACTTTTTTCTTTTCAAACTTGTTGGCATTTTTTAATAATTTCTTCTGAAGTGAAAACAAAAAATTCTGACTTTATTCAGAAAATTTGAATTGATTCTCGTTATTTTCAATTTTAAAATCTAGAGATAACCTTTTGATTTTTAATGAATCTTGAGATTTTCAAAACTTTTTTTTGTGCTTCCTGATTTATTGTGTAAATTTAATTTTTTAAAATAATTTCCAGCTTGGGTGTTGGTTTTTTCCAAAAACTTAGGTTTTTTCAAATTGTTTTTTTTATCTCGAATCTTCAACTTTTTCTTCAACGTTTCTAGTTTAAACTTTGGAGTTTTTTCTAATTCTCTCTTAATCAATATTTTATATTATTTGCAGCATTCGCCACCAGTTGCAAGCTCGTGGTAAAATTTCAAATAAAATCCCCTTTCCAGGTACATATTTTATACCGAGGACGTAAATTTTTAATTAGCGTCGTCCTCATTTAATTATATAATTCAGATAAAATTTATAACCTGTCCCATATGGACAAAAGCGGTTTATTGGCTGCAGTGGAGATATTTTTATTTTATGTTAGATTTGAAAAATAAAGTAGCCCATAACACAAATGTAGAAAGTTCACGCTAGGGTAGTTAAACTCCTTGTCATTGCCGTCGAAAGGGATTGGAAATATTTTGTCGGGATTCTACTACCTGTTTGCTTTCAAATTTAAAAGCAGCATAGGATGGCTGCTAAGTAAATGCTTAAGAATAGTTAGATGTGTTTTAGTTCTAGCTCTAGTAAAGTCAATCATCAGACATGAGAGATTATAAGATCTTATAAAGGCTGTAATTGCACTTTTCAATAACATTTGTTAAGAAAATGAAAAATTAACTTTGTATTTAAGCCACAGATGAACTCTGTGGTTTTTGAAAAGCTCATATGGTACATATTTAGACCTGAGACTTCCTAATCACTGAATAATCAAATTTGGTGAATGCGCCGGACTCAAATATATCACAAGTGTAAGGCTTTCCTTGTCATGGAACTTTGAAAAATCATATAGTAGGTAGGTAGATATTTTATTTGATGTTCGCTCCATCCTGAAAAAAGGCCAGATCGTTCAGTCGATTCGTCCGAAATATCGGGGCATAAGTCTTCATAATTTATAAATCGTACGGGTGCGAAACATTTAGCATCATCCTCCAAATGCGATTTACCGCTTCCTGTATACAAATTGAATTGTAGCTTTGAGCTAATTGGTAATTTAGTAGCATCATAAACTACATTGCGGTTTTGTTTGGTGTATGAATTTATTTCAATCCGATTTATGGATGTACGCCATAACTTAATCGCATTAAATCGCATCTAGAGCGATGTTACATCACTTATGTCTTTAACAACCTCCCCAGGATTATCGCATTATGTGTGTACATGACAACCTTAGGCGAAACAAGGATTTAGATGGCTCTTGCATTACCAGCAAATGAGGTTTATTACTTACAATCCTTGACGTGAGACAGCGGAGCGGCCGAAAAAGTAAATGGGGCACGCTCTCAGAAATGCAGCTTTTGAGAGCGTGTTTTACTTGGCAAATTACTTTAGGCTTGCGATTGAATTATGTAAGTTTTAATTTATAGCCGAAATTAAAAGTTTTCCTTGTAATTATTCTAAATCTTACAAACCATTACTTCCAAATTGAGGGAGCGACTAATGGTCACTTCTAAGCTCGTTGAATGTTTAAAGAAACGCTTAATGTTAGGTAAGCTGTGTCACAGCCTCTAGTGCACTACTGTGGTTCGGTAAATTGTTTGCAATGCTTAGGGAAACTTCAGACAGGCAATGGGGTACTGCTAGGGCTTACAATACCGAACTAAAATCTGAATACCGGTATTTGATATTTGAAATTCGAAATATCGGGATACCGGTATTAAAACCGGTATTACTAATAAAAAATTTACTAGTTATATTTTTACTTACCTCAGTTGTTATATTCACTTGTTAACAAATAATATATGAAATCCAATAAATATTTTTCTGAAATGAGTAGATATTATTTATTTTATTATATAGAGAGTAGGAGTAGATAGATACAAAAAAACGTGCAAGCAAAAAAAAGTACATATTAAATTCTATGTTACATTTTACATATAATAGGCTCGTATGGCATTATATAATTAAAGAAGCAAAAAATATAATTAAATTGAAAGTATTTATGAAATATTATTAATAACTTGCATTTTGTTTATTAAAGTATGCTCTTAAAAAACATAAACAATCAATCGTTTCATCATCAAGCGAGGACCGAATTTTCGTACAAATATAACCAGCCGCCGAAAAAGCTCTTTCTGATTCTACACTTGTCGGCACTACTGTCATTAAGAAATCATACACATTTTGTAAATACGTTCCTTTTGTTCCTGTTTTTTTCAAAAAAAGTAATTCCATCTTTTATTTTTTGTTCCAGACCTGGAATTTTTTTAAACGCAGGCACGGATGAAGTATTTAGTGTTTCGTCTATTGCTGCCTGTAGTTTTTTCTTTAATTCGTTTACGTTTACCTTGTCAGATTCTAATACTGTTTCATTACTAATTTGGGAAGATATTGGAAGGGATGTTTCTTGCACAACTTCCATATCTTCTGTATCTTCTAGATTTTCATGTGTGAGCCGTTTAGTTAAGCTTACAATTTTTTTAATGATTGTAAATTTGGATATGCGTCAGCCGTCAAAAGATTTGCATCTTTTCGGCATAATGCATCTACTGTTAATTTTACAGGAGTAAGAGCAGCAATAATTGAAGATAATAAATTAAATTCTTCGTCAGAAAAATGAATATCGGAACTAATGTCAATAAGCGCTTTTTGAATACAAAATTTAATTTCTTCAAATTTTTCTAACATAAATAACATACTGTTCCATCTTGTTTGACAATCTAATTTTAGCGCTGTTTCTTTACCTAATTGTTCTTTCACGTACTTTTGTAAATATTTATCATTTTTAGAAAGGTGAATTTTTAAATGTTTTCACTACTTTCCGAATTTTTGAAACTAGAGATGATATACCAATATGTCTAATATTTAAATTACTTGTAGTAATACTAGTATCTAACTCTATAATAATTCCATTACCATCTTCTTCGTCGATATCGTCGTCATTGTTATCATCGTCATCGTCAACATCATTAACATCGTCATCGTTATAATTTTGCTCCACAACAACAATATCCACACTCGGGTTCAAAGTTGATTTATACAAAACATCAGTAATTGCTAAATTTATGCAATGTGCCATACATTGTTGATGTTCAGCCTCTATAATTTTTCCTAATTTGACCATAACCGACGCACCGTCAGTAGTTGCTCCAACTATGTCTTTAGATATATCTAAATTAAAATCTTTCAATTTTTCTTCTACAAGGGATAAGCATTTTTCTGCTGGAACGGATCCGTAAGCGCTCGGCTCGGTATGTGTAATAAATGTGCCTGATATAGATTTTAATACAATGAAATTGTTTGTTTATCTTCAAAAAAGATTTCTTGTTATTAATTAATATTATTTTAAATTAGATTTATATTGTGCATAAATTCAATTTTTATCAACTAATGTAATACCAAAATACCGGTATTTTTACATAAATACCCGTTTTTAATAACGGACAAAAATCGTCCGGGATTCCGGTATTCGGGATCCCGGAATCCCGGTATTGTAAGCCCTAGGTACTGCCCCCGTAAAAATTTCCTTTAAGGGTAACATTAATAACAAATACTTAATTTGAAAATGTAACTTTTCTGCTATGAATAATAATAGGGTCAAGTGGGGCAATTGTAAAGGATTTTGGAAATTTGATGTTTAAAGCTACAGGTATTCTTAATGAAAGTTAAATTAGGGCATCTGTATAATTGATTGTGTTTATTATTAAGTTAAATATGCTAATATTGCGGGATATTTTGCAAAACATTCAGTTTACATTTACCCCCGCGAAAATATTAGGGTAAGTGAGAACAGGCATTTCAGATATGCTACTATATGGTGTGTCCACCGGGAATCGCCGCTATCCGATATCTGACAAAGTACTTATCTAAAAAATTTGAAAATTTGGTAACTTAGCAAAGTCAATGAGGCCAACACAACTAAAATATTCGCAAAGTTGTAGTATTTTTGGTTATACCGAAAGTTGACACCAACTTTGTTATTTTTAATAAGGCACCCTATATATTTTTGCATTTTTAAATTTTATTTGATATTTTAAGGCTACTTTGGGTAAGAAATACTGTTCTTAAAATTTATAGTTTTCAAGATAATTGGATTATTATAAAAAATTTTACAGATGCAAGGTCCCACGAAATTGATTTTATAAAATAAATATCGGGTTTCTGGAAAAAAATACAAAGAATTTCGTGGGATCTTGCATCTGTCAAATTTTTTATAAAAATCCAATTATCTCAAAAATTATAAATTTTAGGAACATTGTTTTTAATTCAAAGTAGCCTTAAAATATAAAATAAAATCCAAAAATGCAAAAATATATAGGGTGTCATATTTAAAATAACGAAGTTGGTGTCATCTTCCGGTATAAGCGAAAGTATAACAACTTTGCAAATATTTTAGTTGTATTAGCCTTGTCAACTTTGAACACACTGTATAATTTATAATGTTTTTGAATTAGGCACTTGCCTTTACTGTTTTAGATGAACTTGGTTGATGTAATCTACTGCCATTATCTTTTGTTTTCTTGGGTTTGGGTACCTGAGTCAGATATCTCTTTTTTGCTTTCTATATGTATTTTGGGAGAAGAATACAATTAAACTGAACATCTAAAATATTTGCAGCATTTACAGGACAAATTGTGGTTAATGCAAAACCTCGGATGACATTGACAGAAGTAATTCTCGATATCCAAACCTCCTTTAATACTTCAAAAAATGTTGACTCTTGAAAATAGTCTCATTATCTGCGCATTAATTGATGTTCACAATTACTGCATTCTTTTACTTCCAATTTTCCCTATTCAGTGAATTTCCTGGGGCACTTTTAAATGGTAACTCACATCATCTGTCAGCATTTATAATTTCAAATGAGCATACAATTTATTGACTATTGCTATGTAGATTAAGAGTATTTATCAATAGCTTACCAATAATTCTATTTTACAATATTCATTAAAATGATGCTAAAGCACTTCTAAACTGATTTCTAAAAATTTTTGCATCTTTTTATATAAAATGTTGTGACTCTTTTATTCTGCTGCTTAGTGCGCTAAAATTTTTACAGCCTATAATTTCCAATAGTTTAAAGTTTTCAGAGTTTTATGTTTTAAAAATTTATAGGCTGTTTCCATGTACCCCGGTTTTACAGTTACCTCACTTGACACTAAATAGGGTTTATTTTCGAACATATCATAAATTGGCAACCAATAGTCAATAATCCTTTAGGTTCAGAGCATAATTTAAAAGTTGCAATCCGCTGTCATCTAGGCGGGGCCCGCAGGTTTGATTAATTCGCATTTAGCTTTATAATGCCTATACTAGAATCCACCTGAAATGGTGACAAAGCAGTGGAGATAAAACGCAGCTATCGCAAGTGAGCATGCCGTGCATTTCACTATTTTCGCCAGTCTGAAGCATATAACGATAGGCTTCTCGTACGTCAGATATTATTATATTTTCATTGTTTTTAGCAAGGCTTTGAAACGAAACTGAACGGAAAACCGGAAACCGAAAAAGACTGTTATTTTCATCGGACGAAAACCAGAGCGAAACCGGAAAAAAATGTGGGTTTATTTCGTTTCGTTGAATTAATGTACTTAAAACAGTTTTTATTTTACCCTTAAGTTTGGAATTTTTTCTTAGAAATGTCAATTTTTTTTTCTAAATTTTACACAAATCCGTGCAACTTTGATCTCAAAATTAGGAGTTTACTTTTAGTCTCTCATTTCTATTTAAAAATTAGATAATAAATTAACAATTTTCACCTTTTTTAGAAAATATTGACTTTATTCTTAAAATTTCAAGGCAACTTAAAATTTTAAGTTTTAACTTGAATGTTTTTTCAAAATTTTTGATATTTTCTTGAAATTTCGACTTTTATTTAGAAACTATTCAAAATAATTCTTTGCTTCTCTTAAAATTTTGAGTTTAAAAATATATCCCCCGTTGTAATTTTAGAATAAAGCAGTAGCGTGTTTTTCATTTAAGTTATGGAAACAAGGCTTTATTTACAGATTTATTTGCAAAGTTTTTCTGGAAATTTGAACTTTCTTTTAGAAAACTCGAAATTTACTTCTTTCCTTAAACTTCGATTTTCTTTTTTTTATTTGATAATCCTATTTTTTGAGGTTAATAGTCAATTTTTCGATTTTTTGTCAATGTTTTCTTACAAATTTCACTTTTTTTAGTATTTTAATTTTTTTAGAAATTTTAAATTTAAATTCTTAAGATTCTATGTGCTGCCGACTTCCTAAAACTTCCTAAAATTTAAAGACGTAATTTTTTTCTTAAAATTTTCGCTGAAATCTCGCTATCTCAAATTTAACCTTGAAATTTTTGAATTTCAAGTCAAAATTTTAGGGAAAAATTATAACATTATATTCCCACTTAAAGCAAGAAATTGGGGTCGAAATTTTTAGAGTAAACTTTAAATGATAACATCTTAGAAAATATTTAATTTAAACCTCGAACGGTTTTGTTTATGCTAGGATAAAAATTTTTATTCTAAAAACTTTAATTCTTTTCCCAAGAATTTGACTTTAGCCTCGAAATTGCGATATTTTTTCAGATTTTTTAGAATTTAGAAGTCAAATTTGTGTGATTTCTTAAATATTAATTGTTTTTGCAAAATTCCTGGTATAAACTCCTCGAAAGTTTGGCTCTTTGCTCCTTGAACTTTTGTGTCAAAAATCGATTCTCAAAATGTTAAATCTCTTCACAAACTTTTCAGCTATAACTTAAGTTTTTCCTCCAATTTCGTCTTTATAATTAAAATTCGCGTTTCTTTTTTAAATTTGTCATTGATTTTGAAATTTCAATTTTTCTATAAAAAAATTAAGTTTAGAAATAATTGAAATTGCACTTTTTGTGAAATCCTTATTTTTACGCTTAAAATACACATTTAAACTAAAAATGTTGAAATTTTGCTAAAAATATTAGTAGAAGTTAGATTTTCAAATGTAAAAGTGCTAATTTGAATTTGAATACTTTATGTTATTTTTTATTTTGAATATTAATTCAAAATCTCAAAAGAATATCGAAAATTCAAGAAAAAATTACCTTTCTTGGAAAAAGTCTAAATTTTGAGGAAAAACTAAATTTATAATAAACAATTTGTCAAAATTAATCTCACAATTTCAAGTTCTGGAAATTATGAGTTTTTGAACTTAAAGTCAAAAATTCCAAACTTAAATTTACAGCCCGAGTCGAGTCTTAGCTCAAAATTTCGAGAAAAATGTCTAGAATTAAAGAATAAAAGTCAACATGTCGATGAAAAGGGCTATAGCTTGCTAGAGAAAGACTAAATTTTATTTAAAGTCGAAATTTTAGAGAAAAATAATAATAAAAAGTACATATAACTTTAAATTTGAAACTTTAAAAGAAAAAAGTTAAAATAATGTAAATACACTAACCAAAACTTTCTGAAACATTTTACCTTTTTTTTACAAATTTTAAAGTTTTCAGCAACATTTCCAGAAAAAAATTAAATTTTTGAGTTTTAAGATCAATATTTCTAAATTAAGGTATACATTTTAAAAATTCTTCTGTTAAGTTTTGTAGTTTTTTTTTTCGAAATTTTGACTGTTTCATCAAAATCTCAATTTAAAACTTTTTACTTTATATTTTTTGTTCTTTTTCATATTCATTTTTTTAATTTGATCTTTTTGACACAAAGTTCAAAACACAAAGACAAAACAGCAAAAATCAGCGAATCGAAGTCAAAACTTCGTTAGAATACCAACATTATGAAAAAAAAGTCTCTCAAATATTCGATTTTAATCCCCAAACTTCGTATATTCCAGAACTACTTAACTCTTGGGTATATAATTTAAGATTTTTATAAAAATTCCGAGTTTAAATTTAAACTTAATATTTCTGCGACCCAGTTTGGAAATATTTAACGCAGAAATGTTAAATAAAATTAATAATGATAATGTTTTTAATCAATAAGAGCCTACAATCAAATTTAAAATTTCTAAACCCGAGATTTCGATTTAATTTTTATAAAGTTAGGATTTTTCTTGAAATTTGAACCCTGTTGTTGTAATATTAAAGAAAAAAAAGAAATAACATTTTCTAAATTCTGTTCGAAAATCAATTTTTAATTCTAAAACTTTTGAAAAATCAAAAAAATGAGTCGCCCGGAACTGAACCGAAAACCGGAAAATACCGTTATTTTTGTTGGAACGAAAACTGGAACTGAACCGATATAAATTTTTTGCTGGAACGAAAACCGGAACGAAAAAAATAACGGTTCGCAGCCCTGGTTTTTAGCGACATTGCAACAATGAATTCCGTTAATAACATGATCTTACTCAGCGGTAGTCAACCTGACCACTAGTGGGCGTTTGAAGCTTTTTGGTGGGCGGTAGGAGTTTTGAGAGCAGCATTGGTAATTCTAAGAGAAGGTGGCAATTTTTTTTTTTTTTTGGTGTTAGATGGATAAAAAAATCTTATTTTTAGTTGCCAAATAATTTGTGACGGACAGTGTAGCATTTGAATTTGAATACCTTCTTTTTTTTTTCAAAAAATTGTAGCTATCCCTTTTTTTAGTATTCAACACAAATTTGTCCAGTGAGCGGTATGAACATTTAATTGCCAAACTGCACAAACGTAGGTCACAAACAAAAAAAAGGTTGACTACCCCTGATCTAACTGATAAAAAATAAGACACTGGCGCACAGCTCTAACAAGGAGAGGTCGCAAAGTGTCCGGCGCCGATTTTGCTAATTTTTGGATATATTTTAAAGGACCAAAATCTCAGAGACACATATTTTTTTTATCGGCTGATAAACGGTTTTAATGTGGTAGTTTTACCGCCTTAAAGTTGGGTCTAAAAATGCAGATTTTGATGTTTCTCACATACCAAAAATGATAATCAAATCGTTTCTTTTTTCAAAAGTTTTGTTTTGACGAGAAATAAAAGAAAAAGAAAATTTTCAAATTTTTCCATCCCCCTTATGGGGGCAAACTACCCCATTTAGAAGTTTTTTAATCATAAAAATGTAATTAAGGCAGCAAACTTTATTAAAAAAATTTTTCTTTTATTTCTCATCAAAACAAAACTTTTGGAAAAAGAAACTACTCGAATATCATCTTTGGTATGTGAGAAACAGCAAAATCTGCATTTTTAGCCCCAATTTTGAGGGGGTAAAACTACCCTTCAAACCGTTTATCAGCCGATAAAAAAATACGTGTCTCTTAGATTTTGATCCACTAAAACATATCCAAAAATTAGCAAAATCGTCGCCTGACACTTCGCGATCTTTCCTTGTAAGACTTCAAAAAAATTTACGACCTCCTAGACCAGGTTTACTGGTTAAATAAGTTGAAAACAATTTAACTAATAAAACCATGTTAAGAAGGTTTAAGAGAAGCTCCTACTGCAGACCGTTGTGTGGGTGTAATGATTTTTCTGTTTGTGTGTTTATAGTGAACCTACATTGATTTTTAAAAGTGTTGGGGATTTAAAATGCCTTCCACAAAAATTAAAGTAGTTATTGAAAAAAATATATAGATCAAAAATTTGTGATTATTCGCAAAATTTCGACTTTATTTATCTCCTGAATTTAATCTTAACATTTGAATTATTTAGTAGATTCAAGAAAAAGTCGAGCATTTGTGTTCAGAGTAGTATATTTCAGTTCAGAGTGAAATTTCGTGATCGAAAACAAAATTTTGACCGTCAACTTAAAAACTTTCGAGTTTCTACTGAAAACTTGTTAAACTTGCTATTTCCACATGTTTTGCTAAACTTTATACTAAAACTAAAAAGTTGAACAATTTTAGAAAAGGTTTTGATTGATTTTTGGATTTTAGGAAAAACGTAAACATTTTGGGTTCAAATTCTAACATTTAGAAGATAAAGACAATTTCGAAAATTTTAAAAAAATTGAACCTTTTGTTTGAAAAATCGAGTTTTAATAAGAAATTCGTGCAAAAACTTGGAAAAATCCAGAAAAGGTTCCTAAATTTTATGAAGTATAAAGTAGAAATTTTAGTAAAACGTGAAAATTTTACATTGAAATTAAAGCTTGGAAAAGATTCTGAATTTCGAGGGTAAAGTGTCAACATTTCGAAAAATAAAATTGTTTATGGAAAGAATTTCTTTTTAAAACTTTAAGTTTAATCAAGAAATGCTGTACATCTTTTTACATCTCCGAAAATAAACTCTAAATATTAAACCTTTTTGTATTACATAAATGAAAAATTTTTCTCGAAATATTGAGTTTCTTTTAAAATGCCGGGTTCTCTTTCAAAACTCTTTCCTTATACGCAAAATATAGACTCTTTTTAGAAATTCTGTTTTGGTTTTCCAAAATTTTGATTGTTTTCCCAGTTTTAACTTTTTTCTCAAAATTTCGATTTCAAATTTGCGATCTCTATTTATTGTCAAGTAGAATTTTCTCCGATAATTACAACCTTTCCTCAATTATAACGGCAGTTCAACGCCATCTATTTTCATTTTCGCTTTTTAGTCGCAGTTCGCCAATCACGGGCCAGTTTCGTCCTTCTTTGGCCTCATCAGTAAGGTGGAGTTGCAGTAAGCGTTTTTAACTTCAAGCACTAGTTAGCCATATAGATTTGTATGGCTAACTAGTGGTTGAAATATTTTCTTGAGTATTTCAAGAGATATGAATCCCATTAAGAGAGTTTTTAGGTCCCCCTTTTGTGCTTGAATTCGCACTTAAAGGACTCACATGTAAAACTACCAGAATAATCTATTTGGAACAATCTTTAGGATAAAAAATCAAGCAAATCTTTCTGCTATCACTTAATTTATCTACGTTACTAAGAGCGCCTATGGTGCAAAATTAATAGCGTTATTATTTTTAGGTGACAGGTCGTGATTAAACCTACATAAACTTTAAATGTAATTCCACGAACTAATTAAGCAATACAAATTATAAATCACACACTCAATTTCCTATCCGTTTCTTTCCACACTTCGTTGTTTGCCGTACCGCGATCATTTTCAATTAAACAAACATTTTTGGCAACCTTGATCCAGTATACCTAAGCTGAAATTATCGTGTCAAAATTGAAACGCTCGACCGGAAAAAATGGGTCCATTTGCATCGGCCCTCCCATTGTTTAGGTGCGTTAATTGGAAATCACGACCGGACTTTTACCGGATTTAAGGCCGAGGCGTTTCAAATATGTGGGAGTTGTATGTTTAATCAAATTTGGATAATTGTCTGAGCAACAGCTGCAAATGAAGTGGCATTGAGCTAAAAAAATGTGCACCGATATGTTATTAACAATTATGATTATTGTCCGCTCCGCTTGTAACAATTCGAGATTGGGTATACTTTCCTGTTCGGTACGACCATGAGATATCAACAATGGACTAATTTGTAGAATAAAACATCGAATGACACGAGGTTTAATTTGAAAAAGAAATGAACATGGAATTGCTTATTGGAGAATTGAGAAACGATTACGTTGTGTAACAATTGTTTACAATAATCGTGGAGCGAATTTATCTACTTTCGTAGCATCTACTTTAAAGTATTGCACGTTTACAACAGAATGTTGGTTCAATTTAGCAACGGCCATAAAAGACCAAATCCAAAACTTGGAACTGAAGAAAAGCGTGACACAAATACGCAATAAAATTTCGACTTTGAAAAAAGTTAAACTCGAAAGAAATTAGAACGGGTTGCTTCTTCATATTATGGAGACGGTTTCGAAGGATTTTTGATATATTTTGTGTTTCTTAGATATAGTCATTACATTGTACCTTTTCAAATTGTCACCCTGTATTTTTGCTGCTTAATAGTAAGTCACTAATTCTGGAACAAAATCCCATCATTGTTTCATTTTACCGGAAGAATTTTTACCAGATCTGATTGGGATAATCCATCTATGTAGAAATCAAATGTCTGGAAATTTATGTGTTCAATACCGACACGACGTCAGCTTGGAAATCGAACGTCCGAAAAAGTTTTCAACGCCATCACCATCCATCTTTATTTACAATATATGAAATAATAAATCTCCATGACTGGAATTTGTTTTCGGGGAGACATTTAAATTCCGTACCACTGTCACATAGAAATCAAGCATTCGTGATTTATAAGAGTGATTCGTATTGGCGCCCTCTAGCGTTGTTGTAGCTCAGGTCCGGGGTGCATATATTTAAAAGGTCGAACTCGTTACCGTGCAGACAGCTTTTCCAGCTTCATGACCGAGAAAATAAGGTTCATCCAGAGCGCAACGACACGCCACGTAAGAAACGGCTCCCATTTGAATATACAGCAATTTTATTTGACGCGTTCTTCTTGCTGCAATTGTTGGATCTCATCTCTTAACCAGATATGTTCGCGAGACGTTTACATTTGAAAATAGCGACGATGTTGTCTTGATTTCTCACGTTCTATCATCCCTCGACGTTTTATTCTATTCGAGGATGTCTTATGGAGGCTCTCGTGCGTTTTTCCACAGTTTTACATTCAATTGCTTATTTTGAAAAGCGCTCTTCTCCATAAAACTTTTTTTTATTAAAGGTTTCTCAGAAAATGCTTAAATGGTTTGGAAATAGCTTTGAATAGAGTTTAATCGGAAGTTTATCTTGTTAATTATGAGACTTTTTCTATTAGAATATAAACAGTACTATTTAAAAATATTATACAAAAAATTTTGTACTCCTCAAAATTTGATCATTAATTTAACTTAAGATTGGTGACTAAGTTAAGTTTTCGGGAGCAAATACGAATGCATTGTTACCAAAATACGGATATAAAATCATATGTCGTAGTAAAGATTGATGATTTTTTGCCTTTGATTACGATAACTGATCCGGCGCATCCACCATAACTTCTTGATTCGACATAACTATAAGATTAAGATGTTGGGACTAACTGCAAAAATTTGAGAAAAACAGTCGAAGATTCCATTTTAAAATCGAAATTTTAGAAGAAAGATACAAGATTGTTAAGTAAAAAATAAGAGACAGAAAAAGAAAAAGTCGTAATTTTGGAAATACCTGAGCTTTACAAAAAATTGTGTCACAACATACGAATTCGAGAAAATAATAGATGACATTTGGAGTTTAAACTTGTGGTTTGAAAGAAAAAGATGCAATTTGGGAAAAAACATTGAAGATTTCTTAAAAAAAATGTGCAATAATGAAAAAAAGAATTTTTGACTTTTAACCTTAAAAATATCTGACAAAAATTGCAATTTCAAGATGAAAGGCGAAATTATAAGAGAAAAGTCAAATGTTTCACAAAAATTACCATTTTTATGGTAAGTACGTACAAATTGAAAGTTTAAATTAGAAATGTTAGCAAAAAACTTACTACTTAAAGCTCGCCTCAAAATTACTTATTTAATTTATTTGTTTTAACTGGAATATTCCACTTTTTTTTTAAATTGCGACTTTGAAAGTCCAAATTTTTTAAGAGTCTTACAATCTTAAGATTTAAAATAGTCGAAATTTCGATGTTAACCTCAAGATTTTATTAAATAGGTTGATTACATAGATTACGTAAAAGTTTGAAAAAACACAAAAGCTTAAGAAATGACTGCAACTTAAAATCGAACTTTCGAGAAAAAATTCAAAATTTTGGAAAAAAATTGATAAATTATAAAACCGAAATTTAAGGTCGATATATTAAAAATAAAGTTTAAAGAAGTAAACAATTTCATAAATTCCGAAAAAACTCTAAAATTCTGGGAAAATTGTCAAATGAAGAAATCTGTTTGAAACAGGTACCTAATTAATTATAGAAAATTATTGAATAAATTCAAATGTGAAATTAACTATATTCTAAACAAAATAAAATTATCCTTGGATTTTCGAATTTACCGTCAACATTTTAAGGATAAAAGTCAAGTAAATAAAGATGGACTTTGTAAAAAGAAATGCTTTTTGCCAAATGCATTTGTAAATTTTGTATGTTGAAAGTGGATAAAGGTAACAGAAATATAATTTTCTTCTCAACAAAATTTAAAAGATGTAAAAAAAGGATGTAACACTATCCCTGTTTGAGACAATCTTGAAGAGATTTATTAACAAAATAGCAATGGATCTGGAGTTGCGAAAAAAGTAATCGGCAACGAAATCGGTCACCAACATATTTTACTCTATAAGTCTCAATTTGAAACACTGTCATACTCGTGACCTAAAATTGCATTTCCTTCATCGAAGAGAGCATCATCTACTTCGATGTAATGATTTTATGAATATAATCTACTTAACCGGTGGTAACTCGACGATATTGTTTCCTAAGAGTTTTATGCAACTTATTTACAAAATTACTTCACGGAAGACTAGTTTTACTATCATACTTTTTCTATCCAGCTGTGTTTATTATTTTTATTTATGTTGCATTGCAGTCGGTAGCTGAGTTCCACTTATTAAATAAAATCAAATTGCACGGATATCATGAAGCGTTTGCTCAACAGCAGCTTGGGAAATCTTCGCTCGATGACAAATTGTATCGATATATCAGAGCGTAATTTAATAGCTTAATTATCTTTCCATATGATACGAGAAAATTCTGATTGTGACAGCATCATTAATTCAAATAATACTCAGGAGGGGTTCCCACATTTTTTCCTATACAAGATGTACCGGTCATAGTGCCATTAAATTTAAGATAAAGTACAGTACAATGAGTATAACATAAATATGTGATTAACAATTCTTTTTCATGCTGAAAAAAACATTTTCAAATCGTAATTTAAACTTCTTCGACTGCCATGACTCCGTTGGATTCGACAGCGCTAAATAAAAAAAAAAGAATACGAAAACTGCACAATGGAAAATCGGGAGAAACAAAATATTGCTTAAGTTAAGATTGGAAGATAAAAGCACGCAAGTTATTAAATGATACTGTCAGGCACGAGGTACTGAAAAAGTCGATAGATGATTCGATTTTTCGCATAAAATTCGGCCGGTAACAATAACTAATTGCAAAAGAAAGCTAACTGAAAGTGAGTGCAAGTGTTATAAAGCGTCTGATTCTAGGGAGGTATTCCTCGACGATCGTAGTAAACATTTTGAGTTTTATTAATCTATGTGAGAAACTGTAATAGCAACGACATTTATTTAAATCATGTTGTAGGTATACCTAATTGGTTTAAATCATGTGTTGTAGCTATACCGAATCGCAGAAAAAAATTAACGCCAACAGACGAAATAAAAAAAAAATTCATAACTCTTAAACTTTATTAACGTCGCTAACAATAAATACAGCAACACATATTAAAAATTTCACGATGGTTCTACAAATATTTGCTATGACCAGACCTGGTTTCGCGTTTTAGCATCATCGGTGATTATTCCAGTAGTTTGTTAAGCCGTTGTTATGCTAACAAGCTCCATGGATCACAGACTCCTACGAATATTTCGTTTAATTCTCATTCAAAGTTTTAATTAGAGGTGTGTTCAGAAGATCAAGCTGCTCATTCATAAGTGTAAATTTGTGAATTTCTCTGGCTTCCAAGAAATTAAATTATTAATTATTAAAAAACAAAATAGTTCATATGCTATATAGTGATTAATACTCGACAAATATTTTAAATTAAAAATATTTGGGGTTTTGTGAATCCTATCAGACAGAAATTTTTTAAATTATGTTATTTTTTTCATAGACCGCCTAACCCTTAAGCAGTTTAGAAAAATAGGTGCTCTGGTGTTGGCCTATGAAACGAAACTAATATTCCAAATGTTTGAACATTGAATATTAATTTTTTGGGTGGGACGCATCTTTATTTATGTTTTAGTTTGTGTCAAACCGGTTAATTAAAGAAACTCAAGTTGTAAAATAGGTCCAATTATTTTCATATTAGTTTCAAGTGCATGGAAATACAAATACCGCCGCGAAATAATTGGATAAAGATTTGTTGTTCGTTAGTTAATAAGTGATGTTTCGCTCTCTCCAGTCTACCTTGTTAATGCACATGCTGAATAATAAACGTCTGTTGACCTATAAAGTCGTAAAGCATTTCTCGTGATCATTAGTGTTATGTTAGGGGGGTTTATGTATTGATTTGTTTCTCTTTTAACAATCGAATGCAATTTTTATTTTAGATTTTCTGGCTTTACTAAGCCTTCCGGATACATGACTAAAATTATAACATCATCACTGACACTCATGTATTTCTCAATTGGAATTTTCCTCTCTTGAGATCCCAAGGATGAAATCTTTTACAAGCGATGTAGTACTCCCTTGACCATATTGATATAATCGGTAGTTTCTGGTCTTGTTAGACCCATCCCTTAGCCTTGCATCGCTGCATACCGCTTGTTTCTATCAAATGTCAGATGTTGCGAGGGCCCCCGGAGGTGTCACGAATAGATTGTTACTCCGCGATATCTAGAGGGAGTCTATCGGAGAACTAATAGGATTCCGCAACCACGTCTCTATTGGATAACACACTAATTGAACAATTGATCTTCGTATGAAAGCTATCAACTGCAAGAGAAGGTTTTGGTCGTTTTACCCCGTCAAGTTACCGTCGCTGCTAATGGGGCTGTTGCTTTCCGAATAATCAATTCGATACGACGCGTTATAAATAGGACATGAAATGCATGCAACAAATAACGAACGAACACAATGTCTGACTATCTTAACAATACTTTTTTCATTTTTTTTATAACACACACGTTACCTCTGTTAATATATTTAACACTACTGATACTATTCTAAAAAACAAAAAAGGCGCATCTACAAAATAAATGTTGCAACGCTTGGACATTTATCGGTTATCTCGTCACCAGATGGAGTTGGTAAGGCAGACTAGCGAGAGTGAGCAACAAATGTTTACCTATCATTTCGTCATGTAATTATTTTCCATTTCCATAAAATTGAAACTAATATGAACATAATTGCATCTACTTTTTGATTTTTTTTTACTAACTCACTGGTCTGACGAAAATAAAACAGGAATTCTAAAAAATAAATTAGCGACGTCTCCACACATTAATATTTAATATTTGAACTGAGGACTAAATTTTCTAACTCTCTAAATTTAAAATATAAATAATTTAATATACTAAATTGTTTGATTTCAACAGTCTCATTCGAAAACAGGTAAATTAGACATAGTTCATATCCACAAGATAACAAGAAATATTCTCTTCCAATTTAGCAGTTTTATGTATTTGTACAAAATTAATTTTATAATGAAAATCTATTTAGACTATTTGATGTTAGTATTTAAAGCTACTGAATTCACTACAGAAGAGTATTATGTTTGTTGTAACAATGAGTTACAACATAACACTTGTGTAATGTAATCCATAAAATATTTTGTGTATGCGAAAGCATGTTGATAAATTTACATAAAATACAGAAATGGAATGGTTTTGCAGACCATCGTAAAATGTATCGTTTCCGACAATATAAACAAATAAAATATCATACACACACAAGTGAATTAACCTTCCATTTCCAAACTTTCACCGACCTTCATACGCAAAATCTTATTAAACGAGCATGCATAATTTATAAACTCGATTGTTTTTTTGCCCATAAACTTCTTTTTTAAGAGGGCAATTAAAACAATTAATTGCATTATTAATAAGCGTGATAGAAAATAAGAATATTTCAGAGAATTTATATTTTAAAAGCGGCGTGAATATAAATATAATAAAATGTAATATTTTCTCTGAGCTTTTTCAAAGTGATCGTTCTTGAAAAGCTCAAGCAGGTTAACTGTTGACTGTTTGGCTATTACGCGTTTTTTGGCTTACAAAGGGATGCACTATATTCTATTTGCACTCAGTCACATTTTTACACGGTCTATGCTTTTTCTAATATTTCTCCTTTGTTTTTTAAATTACAACATTTTTGACGAATTGCTACATCAATTTTGTGCAATTTTCTGGAATTTGCAATGTGATAGAGACTTTATTACCTAAAAGCCTCAATTTTAGTTCAATTCTGTTGTGAGAAAATAGTAATTCGAAAGGGATTTTGACTAGGAGTCGCTTTAAAATTATAAATGCCGAATAAAAATGTTTTTACTGTCAATAGTAATTCATAGTTAGTTATTTTGATGTTTAGGGGCAATGAAGATTATTCATAAATTGCAGCAATATTTACGATTATGTGGCAAATACAGAAATAGTGATGACCTTCGAAATAAGAAAAGATATAAATCAAAAGGCTTGTTAACTATCATTTACGAATGTAACAATTTAATGACGAGCGATTATTAAATGTGTTAATTGTATCAATAAAAATATATAGCCTTAATATCAGTTTTGCATGACTCGAGTTGTTCATACAATTTTCATAGTTATAGGTTTCGTATTTTCTCGGGAATGTGGTAATCTATGTTTAAAACAGATGTGTTTTTTCTATCTAAGATTTTTTTAAAAGATCTCAGATGGATTATATTTGCCATAAACCATATATTTCTATGATTTTTGTACATAGTTAACTTCTAAAAAATAAAGAGTATACTTATCAAGAAGATTTTGTCAGTATCCTGTCTAAATATCGTACATGATTGAGGTTCAACAATTTATCTCGATGTTGCATATCAACAGAAATCAAACAGAAGAAAAAAGTTGTACATATTAATTCAGGTAAATCTACCAGAAATAGAAGCGAAAAATGTTTCAAGAATATTTTTGTCAGTATCCTGTCTGAGTGTATTTTCATAAGTACGTACTTTTAAATAACCAAATATCGTGTTAGGTTTACTTTTTCAATATCATATCTGATTCTTGTATACAAAATATAAAGTGAAAGAAGCTGTATATGCAAATTGGAGTAATAAAATTACAAGTGTGATCTATTAAAATAAGCCAAATTGTATCAAATTTTTAATCTCAGTATCCTGCCTGATTCTTGCTTATCAAATGAAACACAAAAAAAGCTGTCAATGCACATTGTGGTAATACCATCACAAGCACGGATATATGAATAAAAAAGTTTACTTTCATAATGTCTAATTCTCACATATCACCGACGTACAATATTCTCAAATAGAAATAAGAAGCTGTGGATATAGATTAGGGTAAAACCGCCGTAGGCATTTTTAAATAAACGAAAAATGTGTTATTCTTCTTTTTCAGTATCCTGGATAATTACTGTTTTTCAAATAAAAGAAAAAAGAATCTGTATGTGTAAATTAGGGTAATATGACCACAAACACAGACCTATAAATAAACAATAATCGTGTGAGGCTTATGTTCTTAGTATCCTGCCTAATTTTTGTATATCAAATAAAAAATACAAGAAATGTAAATATAAGCTGGAACACTAAAAGCACAAACACGGACTATTAAAATAAACAAAAGTCTTGTCCGATTTATAATCTCAGTATCCTGTTTGATTCTTGTGGATCAAAGAGAAGAGAGAATAAACTGAAGATGTAAATTGCAGTAATATTATCATAAACACGGACTTTTAAATAAACAAAACCTATACCAAGACAATTTTACCAGTATCCTGTCTAATTCTCGTATATCATTGAGTTACAACATTCTTGATGTCATATATGAAATAGGAAAAAATGAAGCGGTCGATGTAAACTAGTGTACAACTACTGCAAGCATGGATTTTTAAATAAACAATAATCATGCCAGGTTTATTTTTTCAGTATCCTACCTGATTCTTTTGTATTAAATGCAGAAAAGAAGACGATGTAGATATAAATTGGGGTCATATCATCACAAGCACAGACTTTTAAGCAAACCAAAATCATAACTTTGGTGGAATGGACTGGTCCTTGGTAATCTTCAAAAATTGAAATACAAATCTTGTCCCCTGAAACCAAGAAAGATGTATCTTTTTTTTGTATTTTAAACCAAAATCATATTAAGTGGATTTATTCAGTACCCTGCCTGATTCTTAATTCTTGTGCACCAAATAGAAGGAAGAAGAAGCTCCCGATGTAAACTTAAGTATTACCATCACAAACGCGGAATGTTAAATAAACAAAAAAATTGTGTCGGTTTATTTTCTCAGAACCCTGTCCACTCTTGAATATCAAATAAAAAGAAGGAGAATTTGTAGACGTAAATTGGGTTAATACCTGATGTGTAGATAAACAAAAATCGTGATGAAAAACCATATTGGATTTCAATGGAAATGCGTTGTATCTAATTTCTAGCATTGTGCCAACATTCGTCTCGTCAGTCTCAATGCGCTGGTCATACGTGATTTGCCGATTTCATTCCTGAACGCTTTCAACCGCATGTCTCTGAATTTGATGAAACGTGCATAATCAATGTTTCAAAGCTGTGATCCTTCCAATTAGCTTCTTTGTTTAGATGAATCCACTCTCCTAGCTGGGGAACACATTCTTGTGTATATACTTTCGTCGCTAAATTAATTGAAACTACTAATTGGCCTCCGAAAGCATGGAGAAATAGGAGTTCTGGTTTGGAATATTCTTGGCTTCAATTACAATGCGATTAGTTGTCTAAATATAACCCCTTGCTACCCTTCCGCAATTATCGTGCCTGTATAGATCCCCGTTTGGCAGTCGACAAACTGCAGACGAGCACAATCATACTCAGGATGAATGCGGTAGTTGCCATAGTTTATATGCAGTTATCAGCCTTACATTCCGTAACTGGCATAATAACCGATTTTGAGCTTTGATGCTATTAATTAACTACCAGATTGTTCACGCGGAAGAAAGTGGCTGCTCCCAGCTCGCACAAAATTATGCCAGACATTGTGAGAAAAGCTTAAACAATAATAAAATGCTTTCGTTGCAAATTTATCACTGTTTCTCTTGCACAACTCGCAAAATGGTCAAAAGATGCTATTTATTAGATGTTTCCTTCACTTTGTTTAGAATGGACTAAATAATAATAAATAAAACAAGACAGTATCTACTACCAATTAAAGGAAAATTGGCGGAAAATTAACCCAACATAATGAACGGTCCAAAGTTACAAATAGTTCATACAAAATATAAACATTTTTGTTATAAAGAAATATAAACATTTTGGTTATGGAAAATGTGAACATCCGATTAAAACCTATCTTAAGGGAATTTTGGAAAAGTTGGGAAACATTATTTTATCCAATATCTGCTACAGACAAATTAAATACCCTCATGCTAACCCATCATCTTCAGCTTCTATACGGAGGTTTATCTCGAGAGCATTCATCGAGAATGTTGAAGGTGCCCTTTTAAACTTGGGCAAACAATCGGCAATCGTCGAATTTCCAGGTCCCAAATCAAAGTTCCCTCGATTGCATTTAATGTCGGAGTAAATAGCCAGGTGTTCTGGAGATAAGATAGCGGCATATGTCGAAATGATGGCGGAGTTTCCAATGCAAATTGGGCTCATATTTACCGTGCTAATAAAGTAAGGGAACGGAGCCAGTGTGTGTTACTGATTCGAGAGATATCGGAGATCAAATTAGCTCGTTATTCGCTTCCGGTCTGCGCCCTTCGTACAAACGAAGACCGGAGGCATAGATGTTTTTCTCTTACTTAGTAGATAATACAATGTAGAATTATGTTATTATTTTAGAAATGTTAGTAAGTAAGTAGTTGAGCTTGGAAAGCTTATTAACTGTTCGAGAGAGGATATGTAAAAGTTCAAACAAAATAACGCAATTGTAGATTTTGCAGTCTGTGGATCGTCGTTTTGTTTTTTTAAATACACTTTTAAAAAGAAAATGTTTTTAAAGAGCTTACCAGGAAGCGAATATGAATGGCGCTGCTCCAAATGTGGTAAGTTGTAATTATTAGGAAAAATTGTACTCAGGGACGAATTTCAAAATTTAAAAGCTCTATAGGAAAAAAAGTCTTCGCAGATAGAATTTATCACTGTCAAGCTGATTTGCAAAGGAATTTGCCACCTCGGACTGCCTATATCTCATAAGAAAGTGTTATAAACCTCAGAAACCTGAAATATTTTCTGGTGCTTTCAATTAGAACTAGTTTTCTATGATTCTATGACGACCTACGTTTATGGAAGTGCCACCATTGCCGATCCAGAAAGCGCTCCTAGCTGAACGCCACTTATTTTTTATCCGTTTTGTGTTGGATGGTGTTCTGGATGTTTTTTGTAGCGTCTGTCGAAAACTCCAAGTAGTTTGTCGAAATTTTATCGTGTGTTAATCCAAGGCCCATATTCTTCTTCTTATGTTGCATCTTCTATCGGAGGTTTGCTATAGTTACAGTTTCGCGTTCAAGACATGTAAGTAACGACACCAGAAAACTATCTGGTGTCCCTATTATCGGAATTGCGCAGCCATTTTTTGCTGCCTTAATTTTTCCACCAGAGGGCGAAGAAGCTTAGAGAATTTTATTTGGTTCCCCGCACTTTAAAAAACTTAATATCGAATGGTTTGTTTCTTTTAAAGCTGTGCAAATTAGTGAAGTAGGTAACGTCTGGGGCCATGAATCCCAGCCCGTAACGTATAAGGATCTTTTGGATCCTCATTCTCCCTGCTAGCTGACTTGATTATTGATGGCGCTTTGAATTATTTGTTGCATTTTTATTACACCTTTACTATATATTCATTCCTTACAACAACGAAGTCTCGCTCCAGTTTACGCCATGTTGAGAAGGACCGTAAACATTTTTGAAAAATATCATTGAAATTGGTACATCTAAATAACTTGTGCAAGTAAAGTAAGTATTTTGCAATCGAAAGCACTCTCGTTTAAAAGAAAAAAAAATGGAATACCTATCGAAATAATGTCACATAATGGTGGCAATTAACATGCTAATTTGCTTTATAGCACAATTATCCTAACGACCGCTGATGAGAGAAAATATCAACCCACTACACAAATGCCTGCCTAATAATGAATATTAAAAGCATGACTTGATGATTTTATGAATCAAATGAATTATTCACACTATCAAAAGCGTATAAACTGAAATTGAATTGTGTGCAGTGCACGCCTCCTTCGCATTCAATTCCGATTGCTTAGTCAACATTAGACATTTTTCCATCTCTTAACATGTCGATTTTTTGCGCCCGTTTGTGACTTTCTAAAGACGCTCGTTCCCGACATTGAAACGGATCGGCGACATTATTAAATATTGAAACTGCTGGGCGCTCGCTATCTCACTTTATATACGTCAAATTGTAAACTTTATGTCGCTGAAAATACAGATTAAGACCAAGGATAAAGCTCTATGTCAACAAGACAATAACTCCAACTCACTTTATTTCAAAATATCAATCACGTTTCTTTGCACGACTCATCGATTAGAAAAAAGGTATTTTATACGTTTTAGATTGTCAGGATTGAGTTATATACTTTAAAGCACGTCCTAGAGATGTGTCTGACTTTTCTATGTGCAATGAAAAATTAACTTTGACACCGATTTTCACTCCCTTAGGGATGAAATTTATAAAATCCGTCGATTTAGAGGGATATTTTTAATCAGGATACCATTATTCAGCTTGTGCTTTTTTTGGGAAAGAAATAAATAAACATTATGTAAAAGGATGTCAACGTCCCAAATTTTTCGGGTCTGATGTCGATTTTAAAAAGTTTAAACTCTAGCAGAAAAGTTTGCGTTGTACACAAGGCTGCTTAAACAGCAATAACACCAAATACTTCCCTTTTGTGACCTCATCTTATTTATCTCTAAAAGTCGAGCGCAGAAAATAAAACCTCTTAAATTTTGATAACATTGTGCTGCTGTTCGCAAGAATTTTATGACTGTCAAGTTGATATAACTTTTTAATAGTTTTTAAAACGTTTCCAAAGTTAATAGACGAATTAAATTTTCAAGGAATAGTTTGAGGAAGTCGGCCGGATATCCGGGGAAACTTTCGAAGTTTACAAAGAGGAGTTGCTTTATTTCAGGGCACCACTTTAATATAATTGCTTTCAAGAACAAAACTAGATAGAGCCGAAAGTAATTATCATATGCAAACTAATTTTCTCGGCGTTTCGTGTACTAATAATTGGTGCAAATAAAACAATAAGAGGGCAAATCGTATTAACTTTAATTAACTTGTTCAACTTGAGACTAGGTTGATGAGAATTTCTGTAAATATTTGTTCATTATGTCACTATCTTGCCACAGCAGGACCTCAATTAATTTTACTGGGATGGGGTTTTATATGCGATTCTCTTTAACAAACCAGTGCGTAATCTATACATTTTCCTCTTGTTTCAAATCAAATAAAAATCTCCAGCTAGTTTTTTATCAGTCTAATTAAAAACCAAATTATCATTAAATTAATCTGAAATTGCGCAAAAGAGGATTTTGTAGCTTCCGGCGGCTGCAACAGACGAAGAGATTAGTTCTCCTGCAACAGCAGGATGAGATAAAGTCGCGACATCAAATTTGTACAATAAATCCGAGATTCGTAACATCTAAAAAGCTGGAGCAATTCCCACGAAGAAATCTGTGCAATAACAAGAGACAATGTCGTGTACAGTACAATAATCCATTAACTGTAATCACATTATATAACGCAGTTGACAGAAACTGCTATTTTCTCGACTTCTAAATAATTCAGCAAACTGGGCTGTTTTTCCATTCAGAACGCGATTTCGGACGAGAGAAACAAAAACTCTGGGGCGTAACTTCGTCGTCAAATCCCTCGCCTGAAAAAAGACCGTGATCCGACACGATGTTTCCGGAAAAACATTCGATAAAAGCTGAAAGAGTGAGTGTTGTAGGTCCGGGGTCTCGCAGCCTGTGGCTTTTAGATTGTGGTCTGCTGGATCCAATATATCATATGTGCTTTTTGTCGGATTCCGCATAAGGCGGAATATTTAGAATTAATTCCACGGAATGGTCGGTGGAAAAACTTACACTATAAATCAATACAATGCGTCATGTGGATCGAATGAAAACTGAAGACAAAACACTTGATTTAGCAAAGATATTCTAGAAATGTTGTTCCTGGTTGTTATTTGGCGATGTTTTTAACTAAGAGTTTTTAATGAATTTCGTTAATGTTGCCCAATTCTTCTATGATTGTTCTGGATTTTCACCGATGTTTACTAGTGTAGACAATGATGTGACCAGCTAAAAAGCATTGATCCAAGGTATTGGAATTCAGATACACATAAAAAAGATTTATCTAACGTATGAAAAACGAACATTTAAAAGCAGAATTAGCAGAGCTCTCAAAACGTGCTAGAAGCCTGAAAATAATAAAAACACGAGCGTCACCGTCACGGATGGATAGAAGATTCGCACGTGACCTAATCTGTGATAAAATGGCCGGCTCCCTTGTGATGCTGGGACATTGTCTATAAAAATTTGCATCTCCGTCATACATTGTACAATTTAATTTTGAATAAAAAATTCGAGAAAATATAACGAGTAAATTACAGTTGTTTTAGCGGCACATCTGTCGTCATGAAAATCAAAAGAAGCTACTTAAATTTTTCCTCCAGCTAAAATAATAACCGTGTCCAATGTGTTGTTCCTCCGAGGCGAAAGACCGATCCAGAATATTCAGCAGGAACCCTTAGATCGAAACATCAGGGATTCCAGAATTGTATTCCAACAAAAAAAAAGGAGACACATCTAACATAAGGAAAACTACTGTTCGAGAGCGACATTAGGCAATCTCTGGAAACGCGTTAGCAGCCAGAAAATAACAAAAAGGCGAGCGTCATTCTCTCGGACGAACTGAATACACTCGTGTTCCTACCTATGATGATATGTGGCCCTATTGTATGCCGGGGCACTGTCCACTCATATTCGGCCCATACATTGTACCGGGTGGCCAACTAAGAAAGGACGCCGGCTATATCTCAGCAACGAATCACTTTACAGCTTTGGGGAAAAAATTTCAATAAGAAAAGTGGCCCTGAAAAATCGCTGGAAAATATTTTTGAAGTTCTAAAATGACCGCTAGGTGGCGTAATAGGTAAGACTGAATAGAAAATAAGGATTTTCTCGGAATTTTGCCTAATTAAGGTATATGAAAAATACATGCATTGTAATCCTAGAATATTTTCAATAGGTTTTGCTTCACACTTTTTGTTGTGTCTTTAAAAATAAAATGATGGGGAGACGTCGAAGAAATTTTTTTTAAAATACCATTTACTTCAGTTAGCCTTAAGCAAATTTAACAAATTTAGTTTTTATCGAAAGGGTGCTATTTAGTCTATCGACGGCATTTTTACGTGTTTTTGTTTTAAAATTATTGTCGCTGCTACAGTGCGTTATATAAAATGGTAACAAATTTCGCCGTTTTTCTAAAAAAATTAAATAGAATGATATCTTAAAATTTGGATATCTTAAAATAGAGAATTAAAGGCCCTAAATATCAGTAAAAATCGCAACTCGATATCTTTTGTCTAGTCGAAGATATTGACAAACGAAGTTTAAATTATAAATCATCACATAGTGTGTCTACAAAACTGGTAAAGTGGTCCTTGAAAAAAATTAACTGGGAAAATGAAATAAAAAATGCAAATTTTTAAGGTTGCAAATGTGTTTACTACCTGCTCTTCTAACTGAATTGTTATTTCCGCTTTTACATTTCTTTATAAAATAAAAAAATGGTTTCAGGGGACAAGATTTGTATTTCAATTCTTAAAATTATAAAGATTTAAACTAATGAAGAAGCATTTGACATGCTAACTAACCATTTATTTCGAATGCATGAGAATGCAGGTGATGCTGCTAAATCCACGGGTGCAGTATCCCGAAAAACGTAATCAAAGTGAAAGAGCTTTCCTTCGACTGATACATCGCATACGCACCACAGGATATTTGCATGTTGCTATGTTCAGAAGATAACGTAGAGGTGGCATCGAGCAAAATATTGTAACTGTTTTAGAATATGTGAAATTAAATCCTCATTTAAGTGCTAGAACAATAGCTAATGATTTGGGGATATGATGAACCACCGTACAAAACCAGGCCCACGTGGCAGGTAGACAGGAAGTGGAAGTCAGTTTTCTTGGCCATCTAGGCCCCCAGATCCGACTTGCCTTGATTTTTATTTGTCAGGCCATTAGAGGACTTTGTTTTTGCCAACAAGCCTACAGAAGAAAGGGCATGATCGAAAGAATAAGAAACAATATTTAGAGGGGTAGAATGGTCAATGGTAAAATTTAAAATTGCAGTGCTGTTCATTTGTCAGAGGATTCACTGCATGAAAATGATGGGCTACAATCAGTTTGAACATATAGGGCTCCAGTCAATAGAGGATATTAATTTAACATTTTTAATGTAATGCAGTGTCTTTTTTTTTTACTTTTTTGAATATCAGATTGTTTCTTCGGTTAATTTTTTTACATTATTCACTATTATTACTATTAGATCATTGTAGGTATGTTAATTACTTATTTTTATATTATGTAAGACAAATTCTAAACCTCCTCTGATTTTGTATTCTAAATGGTAAACAACGTCATCAAGCTTTTACGTTACTGAAAATTTAGTTGCCAATATCTCCTGTTAAATAAAAGATATCGAGTTGCGGTTTTCACTGATATCTAGGGCTTTTAATTCTCTATTTTAAGATATCAGAATTGACATATGTTCCTATTTAATTTTTTTTAGAAAAACGGCGAAATTTGTTACCATTTTATATAACGCGTTGTAGCAACCACAATAATTTTAAATAAATGCTTCGATAGAATAAACAACAGTCTTTCTATAGAGACTAAATTTGATAAATTTTATTGAGGCTAACTGAAGTAAATGGTATTTAAATTTTTTTTTCTATGTCCCTCTACCATTTTATTTTTTGAGATAGAAGAAAGAATGTAGAACAAAAACATATTGAAACTACTCTGGGATTACAATGCATGCATTTTCAATATACCTTAATCAAGCAAAATTTCGAGAAAATCCTAATTTTCTATTTAGCTTCCCGTATTATGCCACCTAGCGGTCATTTTAGAACCTCAAAAATATTTTCCAGCGATTTTTCAGGGCCACTATTCTTATTGAAATTTTTTTCTCAAAACTGTGGGATGGTTCGTTGCTGAGTTACAGCCAGCGTCCTTTCTTAATTGGCCACCCGGTACAATTTAATTTCGATGAAGAAACCAGATGGCAAAAAAATACTGAGTAAAACGCAGCTACTGGAGTTTATAGCATTTAAATTCAAAATTTTAAAAGGAAAATGAACATTTCTAGAAAGACAGATTTCTGAGTTTTAGACAGAAAATTAAAAAATAATACAAAAAAAATTTATACGTTTAACCTCGTAATTTTGGGGAAAAGATAAAATTTTTAATATTAAAAGATATGTTTTTAAGAGAAGACTGAAGAAGGGTTTGAAATCGAAATTTTCATGAAAAAACAGAAATTGTAAGTTTAAATTTAAAACTCGGAGGAAAAATTTTATTACGAAAATTTCGTATGTTAAACTTCAGTTTTAGATATTGCGTTTTGTAATTAAAATGGCGGTAATAAAATCAAAATTTTCAATTATAAATAGCAATATCTAAAAAAAATTCAATTTCCAAATAGAAGTTCTAAACCAAAGGCATCAATTAACGGTGTAAACTTGAAATAATATGAAAAAAGTCAAAGTTTGAAAAGAAATCTAAAATTTATAGCAAAATGAGTTATACCTATTAAACTTTATTAACGATTAAAACAACAACAGATACTAAAAATTCCACGATGTTTCTATAAATATTTGCTATGACCAGATGTGGTTTCGCAAATATTTATAGAAACATCGTGGAATTTTTAATATCTGTTGTATTTTTAATATCTGTCGTTAATAAACTTTAATAGATATGAGTATTGAAGAATTCCACAAAGTAAGAGATAAAAATGTCATAATGAGTTAAATAAAATTTAAATTTCCAAGAAGGAATCGAGATTTTAAATCTTTGATGCTAATTTTAAAGAGTAATGAAAAAAAAATGGTTTATACCAAAAATTTCGAAAAAAGGAGGCTTTCAACTTAAGATTTTAAAAAGTATAATATCTTGACCTAAAGCAGAAATTTTAAAATAAAAAAAATCACAAGCACCAAGAAAAACACATTTTTGAAGTTAAAAAGGAAAAAGTCTGAAGGAAAGAAAACGTTGAATTTGTACTCTCAGAATTTACGAAGAAAATTTGAAACAAATATCTAGAAATTTTAAAAGAATTTAAGCTAAATCTGCAAAATTTCAGATAAAAAGGGGTTAAATCTGATTTTTTTGGGAAAAGAGTCAAAATTTCATGAAACAATTTGAAATTTATAAAATCATTTTGTCAAAACTTTGAGTTTAAAGAAAAAATGGTAGATCAAATGGTTGGATCAATTAAAACAAAATTATACAAAATGTCTTAAAACCATGGAGATACCAAGACTGAATCCAGGTACACACAAAGAGAAGACACATCCAATACATGGAAAACGAGTGTTCGAGTGCGGAATTAGAAGAGCTCGCAAAACGCGTTTGAAGCCTGAGAATAACGAAAACACGAGCGGGAGCGCCATTCTTGCCGATGAATAAGACGTGCACCTACCTTTGATGGCATGTGGCTCTATTGTGACTCCAGAGCCTGCAAAAGTCTGGCCATTTTCAAAATTCTACAAATACTTTTTTAAGTATAGTTCTACTTTAAAGAGATTGAAAATTCCGCTGGTTTAGTTCGAACATGATAATAACTGATATATGACCGATTTGACCACGAACTTTGTCCGGCAGCCCCGCAGGTATTTAAACCAAGTCAGGATTCAAAATTTATCGCTTTATAGATTTATGTATTTGTAAAAGGTGTGATGGCTCTAAAACCCCGTAACGAGAACGTAGATCGGAGCCAGTGGCGATGAAATTAGATTGAAATGGCTGATAAGTGAGGTTCGAAAATGAAGTTTCAGGGATATAGGTATCGCGTAGGGAATTCCTATGTCATAATCCGATTGAGAACGGCCAATTTTGACATTTATTCAATCAGCTAAGCGATGCTGTTAGCTCGATTCAATGATTGTCCATCGATCGGTAGCCGGCGACATGCAGACGGATTTGAACGGCATCCGATGTTTACCTTTGATACACAAACGTATCGAAATTACGCCAGGATAATGCAAACATCGACCCAAATAATTGCAGCAGAATAATTCCGCCATCGTTTGGGGGGTAGCATCCGAGCGGGGTGTAATTGATGTCATCATAATTTAGGGCGCCAACATCTAAAGCTTCGCCTACAGGCGATGTTATGATTACATTTGCATTTTACGCGCGTGCCGCGGCCGCCGCCTATAAAAAAGAGCGATATTTTTGTTGTTTAACGTTTAATTAAATGAAGGTTGCTTGTCATGCGGTCGATGAAATCATATTTTTGTTCTGCCGTGTTTTGTTGTCACTCGCCAGTTAACTGAATTTCCAGCAAAGGGCAACAATAAATGAATTCTCTTTGATGTTGGGTACACATCAATTTATTACTTCGCTCGGCAACCAAAACCAATAATAACAAGCATGGAAATATACGCTTATTTCAACGTAACGCATTGTACATTTGTTTTTGCTACACTTGGATAGGCAATGTCTTTAACATAGTCTTCCTACAGAGCACCATTTCTACGGCTTCAATACATATTTTCACACAAAATACCTATTTCGAATGAGAACTAAAATTTTGAAATAACCATGGAAAGTTTAAAAAATTTGTAGTTTTATTTTTTTTACATTTGTAATAAGAAATAATTACTTGATATTTATTTTGTCAGCAGAACTATTATTTAATTCGTTAGCTTAATCAGCAGGAAAATGAAATTAGGAGATTAAGGACAGGATGCTGAAACCAGAGGACTGAAACCAGACTGAGATCAGGAGACTGAGGCCAGAAGAGTAAGACCAGAAGACAAAGATCAGGAGGCTGAGACCGGGGGACGGACACCAGAAGACTAAGATCAGGGGACTGATACAAAGGGACTAAGATCGGGGGATCTGAGACCAGAAGACTGACGCCAGGACACTAGGATTAGGAGGCTCAGATCAGGGGATTGTATGAGGAGACTGTACCAAGGGACTGACACTCAGATACTGGGACCAGGAAACTGGAATTTTTTATTTATTCCTTAAAAAAGTGCTAATACAATATTTAAAGATCTTAGAGGCATTGATTCACGAATCTTACTGCTAAAGAATTATCTGTATATAAATTAATTATTTCCTATATATTTACTAGAATTTTATTAGAATGAGGATTGCGTCAGAATATCGCTTACAGATAATGTTATTACCAGAATGACTAATTTTTTAATGCATTTTGGTTCAACAGGAGACTGATTTGAGTACCTCAAAATCTTCATAAATTTCAATGGTGGAAAAGGGAAATATTTAAGTAAATTTTTTTCTACAGATCAGAATGTTGCAACGTAATTTGCACGTTCTATATTAGTAAATTATTTCAAGCACGGAGGATCGAAATCGCGATTATTTAGCAAGCTATCGATATTTCCTAATAAAAATTAATTAAAGAAGGCACGTACCGCTTTCCGCCCAGTAAACGGTTTTCGCAACACTGAATAATTTCAGAATGCTCGTGGATTACACGAATTCGCGTTTTAAATTCGTCAAGGTAACGGGTGTTGATATCTTATTAATTAAGATGCTCAGGTACTTTAACGAATTAAATGGAATTATTACACGTTATCACACTGGTAGCTGTTACTTCATTTTCAGTGTTTTCATGTTGTAATCTCGGTAACTGGAACGATTAAACGAGGAAACAATTACGAAATTACATGCGTTGTGCTAATTCGAAATGGACTTATCCGTTGCTGAATTTTGTACATTTATAAAAAAAACATGCGATAATTTCTCAATTATTTACTTAGTAAGTCACGACGTATTTGCTTAAATTCTCTATCTTCAGCACTGGATTTAATTAGGAGTTTTTAAAACATTCGTTGCATGCAAATATAAATTTGATTTAAAGCTGATTTTTAAAAATAAACGATCCTCTTTTTGCTGATATCGGCGGGGTAGAATTATTTTTAATTTCGACATCGAGAAATCGATATTTCAAAATAATAAATCGCAATTACTATAAAGAACTCGGATGCCTTTAAATAAAATCTTTTAAAGAAAAATAAAAATTTTGTGAAAAAATTCGAAATTTCCATAAAATACGTTTTTAGAGGCAAATCGAAATTGGAAGAAAAAAGTTGGTAATATCCATAAAAAATGTAGATTATACTTGAATTTACCAGAAAACTGTCGAAATTTTTAGAAATACTCAAAACTTGGTTAAATAAATTTTTAGGGAAAAATCTAAATTTTGTAAACAATTTTTATTACTTTTTTTTTTTTTTTTGGTGGAACAGACTGGTCCTTAGTTATCTTTAAAAATTGAAATACAAATCTTGTCCCCTGAAACCAAGAAAGATTAGAAAACACAACAAAGGTTGCTCTAACGCGTTTCGAGAGCCAAGCTATTATCTTCAGAGAGATACCATTTCTCTAAAGAAAGATTAAAAAACACAACAAAGGTTGCTCTAACGCGTTTCGATAGCCAAGCTATGATCTTTAGAGAGATAGTATCTCTGTGAAGATGGTTGCTCTAACGCGAAACGCGTTAGAGCAACCTTTGTTGTGTTTTTGTGTTTTTTAATCTTTCTTGGTTTCAGAGGACAATATTTGTATTTAAAGTTTTTTATTTCACATGACTGGCTAAGAATTTCTGAAAAAATATAACAGTTAAAAACTAAATTATTGATACATATTCATTACTTATTAAAAAAAATTAAACTTCATATTAGTGGAGTGAAATTTGCAAAATTTGCTTAAATAGTAAACAGAAAAAGTTAATTTAATGATATGAACTTTATACGTAAAAATAAACATTATACAACATTTGAAATTTGGGGAAAAAACTTCATATTTATGAAAAAAAAATTATTGAAAAAATGTCAAATTTGCATAAAATAAATTTAGAGAGAAATTTTAAAAAGTTGAAAGTATGATAAAAATTGTTCGCGAAAGGATTTCTTTTGATCTTTTTTTTCGAAATATCAATTTACATATTTTCTTTAAAAATTTACTTCTATCTAACAATATTTTCAGCAATTCCTTTTTACTTAAAAATTTTTTTCTAAAAAATTTAAAGAAATGTCCAGCTTTTTCTTACAAACTTCGACTTTTTTAATAGAAATATTAAACATTTCTTTTCAAAATTTTGACTTTCATTAATTTCAATTTTCCTCAAGCAGTTTTTATGGAAAAGCAGTGTTTTCAAAATTTCAATTTTTTCGGATGTTTCATTGAAATTAAAAATTTTTCTTCTTTTTATTGTTTATTTTTTCTTCAAAACCACCCCTTTAATAAAGTTTTTTTTCTCTAAGTTCATTTATTAAAATTTTGTTATGTTTCCTTTTTTAAAAGAACAATCGATATTTCACGAAGACACTTCAAATTAACATAAAACAAATTTAGAGAAAAATTCACTATTCTTTAAATAAAAAAGTAAAAATAAAATAAAAAGTGGAAACGCCCTTTTTTCTCGAATATTTATTTTATTATAAACAAATTTACAAAACCTCCAAGTTCTGTCTTAAAATTTTGACTAGGTAGGAAATGTTGAGCCTTTTTATATAAACGTCGACTTTTTTTTATACAACTTTTTTTAGAGAAATTTTGTTTTCCTTAAAGTTTCTATTTTTTAGGAAAATTGAAATGGGTCATCGTGATTGTAAATTTTTGGTAACATATTTAATTCATAACTATTAAACTTTATTAACAATTAAAACAGCAAAAAATATTAACATTTTTTATAACAAATTTTTAGTTTAATAAGATTATTTTTTTCTGTAATTATTTTTTAGACATTTCAAGGTTTTTTCCAAACTTTTGACTTTTTCTATCGAAAGTTGGAACCTTTTCCTGAAATTTGGTCTCAGAAATATTAGATTTTGTTGAGCTTTTTTTTAAAAAAAATTTTGTTCTCAGAAGTTTGACGTTTTTCGAAAATTTAGGGTTTCTCATAGAGATTAAAACATTTTGGTAATTTTTTTTAGGCATTTATTTAAAGAAATTGTTAATATTTTTTCAGTTACCAATTTTTTCATAACATTTCGATTTCTCTCAAAAAAAATTTTGAAATGCGTTCTTAGTGTTTTATTCGAATTTATTTATATTTTCGTCTTACCTCTTGTAAAAATTTTCATTTTCCCAAATAATATTCTTACCAAAAAAAATTCTTAAGGTCTTGACTAAAAAATGTATGAGATTTCAAAAATTTTCTTTAAACAAATAAGATTTCAAAAATTTTAAGAGTTTTTGAAAAATTTTTCTTTTGCTAAAAAGAATTTATGGGGTTTTAAATTTTTTTGTAATTCACATATTTTTTTAAGACTTTTTCTGCATTTCTGCAAATTTTTACTTTTCTTTAAAATTTCTATTTAATAATTTGCGTATTTTGTAGAAACTTCGGTTTTTCTCTATTATGTTTGGATTTATTTTTCTCAAAAAGGTTTGATTTTATATTTCATATAAATTTCAAGTTGTGTGTCTATAGAATCAAGAAAAAAATGTTAAGCTTTTCTGAAAATTTTGACCGTTTAAAAAAAATTAATATCCACATTTTTCTCCAAACATTTTCATTGCAAACATTTGGAATTTTTTTTTAAATTTCGATCTTGAAATATTCACCTATTTTTCGAAATTGTGATGTTTCTCTACGTTTTTATGGAAATTTTGAGTTGTTTTTCTAAGAAAATTTTTACTTTAAAAAATTTCTAAAAATTTGGAGTTTTCTAACTAAAAAGTGTTTAAAGAACTTCAGAGTTTTTTTTGAAAGTTTCCCCTATTCCTTTAGAAAAATACAGTTAAAGATATTTTTACTCAAAGTTTTTATCAATATTTTTACTTCTCTCTTTTTTCTAAGAAGAAATTAAAGACCGTTTAAAATTTTTATTTTTCTCCAAAACTTTTTTTACATAAAAATGTTGAGACTTTTTAAAAAATTTTTAAATAGGTGTTTGTTATCGAAATTTTGACTTTTCTGTGTGAAGTTTTATGAAAATTTTAAGTTGTTTTGTCTAAAAAATTTGGACTTTAAAATTTTATAGTTTTCTGGCTAAAAAGTATTTAAAGAAATTTTGATTCATTTAAAAAATTCCAATCTTGGTCTAAAGAAAAAGTCGAACCTTTTGATTGTTTTTTTCAACATCTTAATCATTTACCATTAATTGGTTTTCTATATTCGAACGAATTTTTTTAAACCTTTGATTTTTTCTATTTTGCAAAATTTAGAGTTTTTTGGCCAAAATGTTATATTTAATACAGGGTGAGTCAAAAAGAATAAAAGAGATACTACATACCAACATATCACGATTGAGCTCAATACGGCTTATACTAATGTCGCTGGTTAAAGAGATACCGGATGTTCAAAGTTTAAATTTTATTCTGAAATTTCTCAATAATTGAGAAATGCTATATTTAGGAATTTTATGTTTTTCGGTGTAATAATTACGAATTTTAGGTTTGCTTTGACTCTACTCCTAGAGGGCGCCAGTTTTACATTATTATTTACGTAAATTCAAACATATTTTTTAAATCTGTTGAGTTATGCTCAAAGCAGGTTGAAATTATAAAAGAACGATCAATTCTACAAAGAAAAGGTAGTCCTGTTTGGGTCGCCTAAAGCTCTCGTTTTTTGAGTTATTTGCATTCAAAAGGTTCAATGTAATTTATTATTATTTTCTTATTTTAAAAAAATATGCAAAAATACGGACAAAAATACGGAGAAGGAATCAAACCTTACAGTAAACAACAATTAAAATTATTGGTATTAGGGGCAATAACAAACTTCAAATCGAATGTTGTAAGTGTCTACCACTTACTTCAATAAATTTTAAATTTCACTTTCTTAAATGTCAAAATCAAAATTTCCCTATTATTTTTAAATGTATTTGCGGCTTCTTGGATTATTTACCGCAATTCCTAAAGATTATTTCTTTCTGAAAAACGAAATTCTTCAAAATTGTAATTGTGTAATAAAAAGTATTATATCTGAGGCTTAAAAAATCGTAAAAAAATGCATTCAGACTTTTAAATGCAAATATCTTAAAAACTGATAGTTTTCGATTACTCAAACAGGAGTACCTTTTCTTTGTAGAATTGATGATTCCTTTATATTCTTTATTTGTTTTAAGCATAACTTAACAGACAAAAAAAATATGTATTTATTCATATAAATAATATGGCGCATCTAGCGCCATCTAGAAGAAAGGTCAAAATAAGCTTAAAATTCGTAATTCCTAAACATAACATAAAACATAAAATTTTAATTTTTAGATTTATAGGATCAAAACGCTTTTAGTTATTGAGAAATTTCAGAAAAAAATTAAATTTTAGACGCCGCGTATCTGGTAAATCAGCCACATTGGTATAGGGCATATTGAGCTCAATCGTAATATTTTTGTGTCTAGTATTTCCAGTTTAGCGTTGGCTCATTCTTTCTTACTTACCTCGTATATTCCAAGATTTTTTTTTAGGTTGACTGTTGTCTACAATATTTTTACGGAAATTTCGAGATGTTTTTCTCAAAAAAATTGACATTAAAATAGTTTAAAATTTTTTTTGAGTATTTCTGAAAATGTAGCCTTTTTCTAAAATAAATTCAAAAAATTATGGGATTTTCTTAAAATTTTGATTTTTATCCAAAGTCATTTGCGTATAAAAATTTTAGTTTTTGTTAAAATTTCGACTCTTTTATTCACCTATTTTTCAAAATTTTGACCTGTTTACAATTCAATTTTTTCCGAAAAAGGTTTGTAATGTTTTTTGTCGCATTTCTCTAAAATGCTTTTATTAAAATTTTGAGTTGTTCTCTAAAATTTGCATTTCTGTTCTAACTTATAACTTTTTCGAATATATTTAATTTTGTTTTGAAATTTCCAGTTTCTTTTCCTTAAAAAGTTGACTTATTTTCCTAAGCTTGAACTTTTTTTTGCAAAGTTTTTTTAAAGTGGCTTTGAAAGAAATTTTATAAAAAATTTGTCGAAATGTAAAAGAATGTTTTCATACCATTTCATGGAAATGGTTTCCGTTACGAAAAGAAATATCGAAACATAGCAATATTTTTTGTAGCTGGCACATTTAGTTAATAATTTTTTGAAATAAGTTGACTATTAGAAGTGATAGGAATTTTTTGTAGTTGACACAGTTAGAAATTTATCACACAATACTTAAAGAAAGTTAGAAATCAATTAGACACATTAAATTACAGCAACAATTGAATTATTAAATCCTGAGGTTTCTGCACAATAATTTTCGATATCATTCACAAAAAAAAAACTAAAATTTGATCGTATTCGCAACCGAAAATGGACACATCCCAGGCAGACCTTGCTCTTCAAATTTCTCTTGGAACTTACGCAAAACCGCAGCCGAACTCTCGATGAATCTTAACAGTTCAACGGTTGTTGAGACAATAGCTCGGAATGCTTTTGACCTAGAGAGACAGTACCCAGTTGGATAGGTTCTCCGGCGGTGCGCTAAAGAAGAAGGCGTATTCTGTTTAGTACAAGTGCGGCCACCAAGAAGTCAACTTCAAGCAAGAGTGCGTGTTTTCCGGTCTGTCATCGCGAGCGACCGGTGAGTACCATTTTCACTTTTTCTTTTCGCACACCCTACGGTGACGCTTCTTCCTGGGCTTGTCGTCTGTTTCTCCCTTCCCTTGAAAATCGGGCGAGGCCATCGAGCGATCCTTCATCGTGAAAGTATCTCGGAAGACGTCCGGAGGTATCGATGAGCGGATAAGCGCGATACGGTGACACGGAATGTTAATTTTCCGGATGAATGTCCGCCGTTAATTAAACAAATCGTTTACTAATGAAAACATTAGAGATGCAATTAGATAATTTGTTTTATTTAATTGGCTTTGAGAGATTCTCTTCCGGGATTTTATAGGTACAATATAAAGCAGTATTAGCTAAAAAGAAGAACAGATTTTTTTTAAATAAATTTTATTGATTCTTAAGCTAAACGTCTCTTAACATAAATACTTCAAAAATTATTGATTCTTACAATTTTAATAACATAATAAATTTAAAAAAGGCAATACTTTGTAAAATGACTTATTTTAATATTGGAACATGTACAATAATAACATAAAGATAAATTATTTTCGACATTTTAATTTTAATATTAATTTGGCAAAAAAAATTATACAGATTAAAGAACTATACTTTTATCAGATGAACTGAAATAATAAAAAACAAGATTTTTGATTTTAAAATTATTGACATTTCGTTAATAAAGTTTAATAGTTATGAATTTAAAATTATTAAAATAATGATTATCCCTAAATATTTTCTATATTTTTGAGTACTAAGGATTTTGCAAATTCATTTAAAAATATTTTTGCTTCCATTAGTTCTCAGTTCTTATTATTTTTAAGCTTTTTCTAAAATGTTGAAGGTTTGTCGGTAAAGTCGATAGAATTTTCAATCAAATCTTAGAGCATTCAAATTTATATTATTTTTTTTTAATTTTATAGTTTTAATCTAAAATTTCTGTTGCCTTTGTTTAATATATAAGAAATTTTGATTTTTAATTGAAAATGTGGTTTTTTTCTAAACATTTCAATTTTTTTCTCGAAATTTAAATTTTCTCCCAAAGCCTACTTTTCAGAGCTACAATTAGGAAAAATTTTCTAGGCAGAAATCTTAATTTGGAATTCAAAAACCTTAAATCTACATGCACATTGGAAAATTTAAAACTGAAAGCAAAAAAATCAAAAATATTGGAGTTTTAAATAAAAATAAAATTATAATTTTTTTCCAAATCTTGAATTTGAGTTTATATGCAAAATTTATGACTGAAAGTCAAATATTCAAAAAAAAAAGCTGAATATATTATTCACCGAGATAATATAAAAAGCCGAATGTTTGAATTTTGTTTTCAAACGAGTTAACTGAAAATCATTTTCCTTGGAACTTCAATTTAAAATTATTATTATTTTTGATTTTGAACTGAAAATTTAATCTTTGTTTTTTGCTCAAAATTAGGACTACTATTCCAAATTTCTATTTCTTGAATTTTTAACTTTCTTTTCGAAATTTTGGGTTTAAAGTCAAGGAATAAATAAGTTTCAAGACTGGTGATAAAAATTTAAAGTTTGTGGAAATCTGAAACACTATTTTTTAGGTATTTCGAATTTTTGGTTTTAAAATGAAGCAAATAATTAAAATTTCTTGGGATGAGCTGAACTTTTTCACAAACCGAAGTTGACTACTTAAAATTCTGGATTCAAAGATAGCAAATGTTTATATTAGTTCCACAGCTTTAAGTAGGACCAAAACAGGATCAAATGATGTGAAATTTACAGTTTGAATTGGGATTGACACAGATTTGAATGTTGTAAAATTTATATTTGTCAATGCGATTGAATTTTGCGTATTTGCAGGGTGAATTTTTTAAATTTGAGTGCTTAAATGCCAAAGGATTATTTTTGTTAAAAATGCTAAGGAATGTTAATAATTTCATAGCTTAAAATGGAATCGAAACAGGATAAAATGCTGTAAAATTTATAATTTACAGCTCGACATAGGATCAAAACTAGTGCCATAGGCGCAGCTAGAATAAGGCAGGGTGGGGCGCTTGCCCCGCTGGCCCCATTTCCATTTCTTCTTCAAAATTCGTACTTTCCTTGAAATTAAGACGTTTTTGGATAGTTTTGATTTTTTTTACATTTCGTGATTTTGACTTTCTCTGAAAAACTCTTAGTTTTTATTAAATTTCGAATTTTTTCTCGAAATTTTAATTTTTTTAATTCCGATCTTTTTCTCAAAATTTCGATTTTTTTTCAAAATCCGTATTTGTTTTTGTGTTTTTTAAATTAGTTATTTTTTCGAAATGTCGATAGTTTTCTCAAAATCCGCCTTTTTTAGAAATTTCGATTTTAATTTAAATCCAATCCTTTATGTTCATAAAAATCTCAACTTTTTCGTCGAAGTTTGTTTTTATCTCAAAATTTGGATTTTAAAAATTTGACTATTTTCTCAAAATTTAACTTTCCGTGCGAAATTTCTATTTTTTGTGGAGGTTTCGCCATTCTCTTCGACAGTTTTTTCTAGATTTATGATTTAGTTAATATTTTTTCAAAACTCGTTTTTTTTGTTAATTTTGATATGCGACTTTTTCTTAAAACTCGATATTCTTTGAAACACTTCGAATCCTTTTTCAATTTCGAAGTTTCACTTGAAATGTCACACCGATTTCTCAAAATTTCGTTTATTTCTCCAAATTCCGTTCACTGGGATTTTTCTGAAAATTTCAACCTTCTAGAATTTAACTTTCCAAAAATTTTGACTGGTTTCTTAAAGTTTGTTTTTTTCTCGAAATTAGGATTTTAATTTCAAAATTTGATATTTAATATTTCTGGAAGTTTCGAATGTTTGCTTAAAATTCGTCTTTCTATCGAAATATTGATTTTTTTCCCGTAAAATTAATTTTTTCTTTTTCGGCAAAAATTCGAAATTTTGCCTCTATTCTCAAAATTCTTTTTTTCGAATGCTCTTTAGAAAATATTTCTTTTTTCGAAAGGTCGCTATTTTTCTTAATTCTGGTATTTTTCTGAATAATTTTACTTTTTTAAAAGGCTTTAGATTAGATTTTTTGCAAGGTTTTAGATTAGACTTTTCAAAAAATTCAACTTCTATTTCAAAATTTGCCTTATTTTCGAAATTTCTACTCGCAATATTTTATGCTTCTAAAATTGTAGACTACTTCCCCGAAATTGGCGTTTTCTTGAAATTTCTACTTTCTCAAAATTCGTTTATGTTCTCTAAATTCGATCGAAATTATAATAAAAAAGCAAAAATGTTGGAAAAAATATTTTTGTGATTTAGAGAAAAATAAAAATTTAACTTTGTTACCGAAAATGAAATATTAGGTTAACATTTAAATAAAAAAGTAAAAATTCCGAAAAAATATTTTTGGAAAATTGCGATTATTTTAAATTTGGTTTTTTCCGAAAACCGAGACTTTTTTTTTCACAAAATTCAACCTTTGTAAATTCTAAAATTTTCGATTTTTCGACATTTTTCAAGTTTTCCAAAAGGTTATTTTAAATTTCATTATCCGAAGATTCTAACTTTTTTTCGAAATTCGTCTTTTTCAATTTGCGATTTTATTTTCTGAATTTTACTTTTCCACTCTTTCTTTTCTTCTCTTGGAAATTTGGATATTTCATAGAAATTTCGATCATTTTCCCGAAATTTTAACGTATTTTTCTAAACTTATTTTTCTTAATGTTTGGCTTTTTCTGGATTTTATTTTTTTAATTTGACTTTTTGAATTTCCACTTGTTTCTCCAAATTCGTTTTATTCTCGAAACAATATATGTGCCCCTCAAAATTCGACGTTTTGTTTTTGGAAATTTCTACCACCTCCAAATTTCGTTTTTTTCTCAAAATTTATTTATTTTTCCAAAATTGTATCGAAGTCATAATAAAATATCAATATTCTGAGAAAAATATTTTTAGAATATTTTGAGAAAGGGCTGTCAAATTTCAATTATGTTAAAATTTAAATACAGTGAAATTCTGGGAGAAATATTTTTGTACATTTCAATTTCTTCTCCTTCGTCTTACTCTGGAAACTTCGACTTTTTATATTAAATTCCAGCATTTTTCTAAATATTTCAAATGGTTTGAGTTTTATTTTAAATTCAATTTTATGACATATCTTTTGAAAGTTCAGCTCTTTCATGAAATTTAGACTTTAATTTGTAAATTCGAAGTTTGGGAACTCATGGAGTTCAGTAAAAATATGCAATGCAATATACTCCGCTGAAAAAATTTTCTGGTTTTGTTTTTTTTACCATTAATTTTTCAAAATATTGCTACCCCCAATGAACAAAATCCTGCCTACGTCCATGAGTGATGCACAAAGCAAGATTCCTTGTTTTGCTGTCTAACTTCTTGTCTTGCCTTGCTGAGCAAGACAAGAAGTCAAGAAGTTGGTTTATTTCTTGTCTTGCCAATTTCTTGCTGGTTTAATCATTGTCTTGCTAGCAAGAGTCTTGCTTTTTCTTGTTTTTGCTGGCTTGTTTGTTTTGCACATGAGTAACAAAAAAACACATTCAGAATTAATTGCGACATGGTTAGTTTGAAAACTACATCATGTATAAAATATTTAAACACAAAAGAAAACCATAAATTGGAGATGTGGATTCCCAGAAGAAAAACCCACCCAAATTTATAAAAAAATTAAAATTATTAAATGAAAATCGAAATTTCTGAAAAAAAAATAAAATTAAAAAATAATCCTTTTTAATTTAAGCTTTAAATTTAAACTGGAAATTTCGAAGAAAAAATTAAATAGAAAAATAGAAAAAATAAAAACCTTTGGAAAATTTGAAATGATTTAGGAGAGTTTAAAAATATAAAAGCAGAAAATGTTATGTTGAAACTGAAAATTTTAATATTTTGAGAAAAATTAGAGTTTTTTGAAAAATTTTTAACTTTTTCTTAGTCTGCATTTTTGATTTTAAATTAGTGCAATGTTTTTACTTAATTTTTTACTTTGGAGTCGACTTTTTTGGCTTTAAATTTAAACTTTTGACTTTGCTTCCGAAATTCTTTAAAAAAATTCATTTCGAACTTCAAACTCTTGAGATTAAAATTTCAAGTTTCAATAATAAATCAAAATTGAGCTGAAGTTAGTAGGGACAAATTTTTTAATTAAAGTATAAATATTTAATAAACATCAGGAGAAAGTCAAAAATGTGTGGTTAAAATTTTAATTTGGAGGAAAAATCTAGATATTGAAATGAAAACTGAAATTTAGAGGATAAAGTTGTAAAGTTGAGAAAACATTTAAAATTTCTGAGCAAAAAATCAAAGTTGAGGGAAACATTGATTTTTTTCTTAAATTTTGGATATTTAAATAGTGTCATTTTGAGAAAAAAAAACTTAGCATTGAACTTTTTTTTCAGTTTTGATGTTTTCTGGAATTTTTTTCAAATTTTAATTTGAGAGGGGCGCTTTGAAAAGGAATTGTGCATTCAAAAAGGTTTAAAAAACACTATTTTGGAGGTTATTTCAAGAAAATACTGAAAAAGCAAGTATTTTTGCTTTTTACTAAAAGAAATTCTTGTCTTGTTCTTGTTTACAAATGTCTTGTCTTACTCTTAAAGCAAGAACAAAACAACAACAAGGAAAAGCAAGACAAGAACATGGAATTCATGAAACACCAATCAAAACAGAATCAAATGTTGTGAAATTGTCCATTCATAATTCATATGGAATCGAAACTGGATAAAATGTTTTAAAATGTACAGTTTACCATATTTATTTAAAAGTTTGTTCACGTTGCCACAAAATTAAAGGAACTCGAGGAAAACTTTAATTTGCAGAATAAATCTAGAAATTCAAAATTTCTAGAAAAAAAAATCGAACTCAAAATTAAAAAGACAAAAATTTGCCTAATGCTGGATAGGAAAATTAAAAATTCAAACCATAAACTCAATATTTTGAACGAAAAAGTTAAAATCAAAGGAATTAAACTTTATCTTAAATAACAATTTTGTCCAAAATTTGACCCTAACGACAATTGAAATTTTTGAAAAATTTAAAAACCTAAGACTCTAAGATTATACAAATTGTCGAAATTTTGAAAAAAAATTGGAACCTATATTAAAACATTCATTTAAAATTCAAACTTCGAGAACAAAAGTGTGAAAATATCGAATTAAGGTCAAATATTTAAGAAAAAGTAAAAGAGTAGAAAAGGGGATAAATAAGGATTGAAAGTGTAAACTCTGAATTTTGAAAAAAATGGTCAAAATTGAGCAAATTTTAAGACTTGAGTTTAACTCGAGAAATAAAATTTAAAATTAAACAAAGATTTTCATATGTTAAAATTACTAATATCAGAATGACAGAAAAAAATAACGAACATAATGTTGAAACTTTATGAAAAAACGGTTTGGACTAGACCCTTTTTTGGCATGAAAACCTACTTCGATAATTCTGGACATGTCTTTTCAGGAATCCCAAGTTCTGGTTTTATTCAAAAGGTCCAAAGCAGTAGAAACATATGAGCTATGAGCTACGAATCTATTTTTAAATAAATAATAAGATTAAAAGGCACAAGTTGGCTCTTAAAAGGTATTCTTTTATCATTGGGAGTTGCGGAATTCTCTTAGATTATTCCTGGCGAGTTCAAAGTCAGCTCTAAGCTCGAGAAAATCTCCTTGTCCCCTCCGCGCCACTCAACCTCTTTATAATCCATCTAAAAGATTTACAGACTCGAGAGAACCGAAGTAAACTTTTTCGTACATTAAAGTGGAATCTTTTGAGACATTTAATTTCGAAATCCATAAATTGATCTCGAGCCCCCGATAGAGCGACCGTTGCACCGCCGCCGCCAGAAGAGATGCACGGAACAATTCCGATAAATCGGTTCTCTTTCGACCATCCGTTATAATCGCAATCTGCGTCTACGTAGTTCCGTGGGATGTTTAGCCATTTCGGCGTTATTTATTAGTCAAATATACCAATTTGTTATCGCGCCAATTTAGTTCTCGGGGGCGCACGTCCGTTATGTCTTTTCGAGTTGTCACGGTGCAGACTTATCGATAGTCAGGGGGTGGGAAGCGGTCCGCTGGAGACCGATTTCAAGCGGTGTTACCGGAATTTCACATCACACTTACAACCCCTGCGAGCGCAACAAGACAACTTTTCCGCAAATAACGAAATCCGTAAAAGCTGAGCTTTTTCTTTTGTATTATTGATTTCGACTGGTAACGCCAATTACTCCAAATGGTTTGGCAACGAGACGTAGCGAATTAAACTCGACTGATGGCTGCTGGATTGTATTAGCAATTTTAGATATTTCCTAGCTACTCGATTTTTCCATTAGCTAATAACGAGCTCTGGGTTGATTTGAAATAAGGTTCTTAGTATATTATTATTTTTTCTTCGATTCGATAACGCATAGTGAGGGTACATGGCTGTAACAGAGAAACGATGGAGAGGTTTAAAGTCATATGCTTTGAAAAACTTTAGATTAAATTTCCCAAATTAGAATTATAAATGGAATTTATTATACAATCAAGAATGTAAATTTAACTTTGATTTAATTAGATTTTGATTATCTAACCATAGCTGAGAGGAAAGCTGGAAATAACAAATGATATAACAAATTTATCCTTGATGGCATATTGCCACCATATAGAACCTAGTGAGTGGTCGCAATGACAATTAATTCAACCATACTCATGCAAAACTCAGTAGAACAATTATCGGCCTTAAAAAAAACTGCGAACAACACTTTTTTATTTTGTTTGTATTTTTCACCTTTTAAGTAATTTATATTTTTATTTATTTATTCATAGAAATTAATATTCATAATCCAGAGACTATACCAACATTTTTTGAAACATTTGGATCGTGCGTATGTGCTTATTTTGTTGTTTATATACTTTTCTATTTATAATTACTTAAAAATTTATTATTTGTTTACACAAAAAAAAACTGTTAATCAAAAAGGTGGACTATCTACTAAAGCATTTTAGTTTTCTTGTTTCTTTCGAATGAGCAATATTTCTGTATCTTAACTTTCCAAATCCTTGTTTGCTTGATCATTTTCGTATAAACTGTCATGTTTATCTCTAAACGACATGTTTTTACAATTCTCAACAATATCGCCAGTCTCAGGCTCTTCAACATGAGCCGCATCGTCGACTTCTCGTCGTCAGCTGAGATGAGTCGGGTTCATTCTTCATTCCTAGAATCAAGGTCAAAATTCTGTTAATATTCTGAGAACATTACGTATCTTTCTTGGCAATTAAAATTTATTAACTGTATTAATAAAGAGTAGACTGGTGTAGATGCACATTTTTTGGTCTTTCCAAAAAATGTATAAGCTACATTTAAATAATGACGTAAAACAAAAAAAAAATGATTTACTTTTGTTTATACAACTGCTGACTCGCTGATAGAGGTACGGAAATTGAGAGGAATTTTCAGTTATAGAAATTAGCCTCTTTCTTATAGAGGGTTCTACTTTCACTTATAGAGATTTTGGGGGGTGACCATGACGGAACCTGTCAATTACTTTTACTCACAGACTTTTCTTGCTTATCCAGTTTTCGCTTATCCAGATTCGACAGTATTTGAATCTCCTTAACAACGTGCAAGATGCCGCTAGATAATGCGACAGATGGGACAATTTTTTATCATTTGTTTCCATTACAATCGGGAAAAATAAAACATTGTTTATGTAGAAAATCTCGATGTACATATGTGAAAGATGAAAACATGGATCTACATTATAAAGTGATACCGTTTAGATTTTATTTGCATATTTTTAAGCACTTGCCATAATTTAAACAATATGATGTCTCTCCAAATAAGGGAGATGAGGGTTAAAAGGGTAAACCGTATATCAGGAAGAATTACCAATCATGCAGAATGTCTGAAAGTTTTCATTATTCGAAGATTGCGCTAAATCCTCACTCTAGTACTAGTTGTTGGATTGATTTGCATTTTTATTGCCTCACATAACTATTAAAAGCTTTTGCTTCCACATGTCATCACTTCCATAAAAAACCCATTATTAAAGGTATTTTGTATTAATATTTTAATAGTTACATTTCCCAACATGTCATTACTTATTAATAAGTTATTGTGATCACGCTTTAGGGCACTGTGGTGAATTTTATGTCTTCCTGGTTCAAAGTGTTTGAGTGGTATCCGAACACTTGCGGAAGATTTCATCGACATGAAAAGCATAAATACCCATATTTAATAATTACGTAAGGAAAACTCGCTGCGTGTGTGTTTTATGATGATTTCCATAGACGCTGAAACCTCTCTTGTATTTTATCGATTCCGAGAGAGATTGTAACAAGAAAGCTCCGCTATCGGAAGTGAAAGCATCTAAACGGTTCAATGGATTGTAATTTAAAATAATCCAACTTACATAACCAAATGTTTACAAATTCGCCTCACAATCGTTTAAAAAACACCGATTTTGACCGTTGCTCACAGATTCTGTAAAAGTATGTTGGCCTAATAAGTGATATAATAGGAAAAACCGTAATTTACTGTCGAAGTTAATAGCAATTGGCAATAATACTTATTTATTGATCAGATTAAACCGCTAGGAGTTATGAAAATCGGCTTACTGTGTTATTAGTCTTACAATTATTGTCACTTGTGCAACGAATTTTGAAAAAAGAATGCGGAAGAATTAAATTAAGCTCTTGCTCTTCAAATAGCGTCACAATTCCTTACAACTCCTCTCAGTCAAATTGGCAGTTTATAATTCGATGGTAAACAATAAACAGCAATAATAATACCGTGAAGAAAATTTTAATCTAGATATCTATCCCTAAAAAGTTTCGCACGTTTTTTTTTTAATATTTACTGTAAAAGGAGGGAAATGAAATTTATTTTTATCATTCGAAGGATAATCTGTCATAGATGTGCGGAAAAATGCATACCTTATACAGTAAACGGCTACTATTTCCGCTCTGCTACCGAGCATTTGCGCAAAGTTTATTACTAAACAGTTGGCATTATTCTGCTGACAATTTGGAGCTAATAAATTTGGTTATATTTCTCTAAAATCATTGTTTTTTCAAATTTATCGTAATTGAACTGAAATATTGCCTGTAATCCAGTTCGGTGCTGTTTAAAGTTTCAAATCTCTACTCAGCGGAAAGTTAGTTTAAAATTTATTGCAAGATTTGTGCGAAACAGACAGGTACGAAAGTGCCTTTCCGTTATGGAAACAAACAAACAAGAAAGCGAAATTTGTAAACGCAAAAATTGATGCGAATATTGGAAATATTTGAAAATAAATGCTCTATTTTTGTTATCATTTTTTATAAAAAAAATATCACACTTAATACTCATTGTTGCACTGCAAAGTGATTAACATTGAAACAATTAAATTAATTAAACTAAAACATAATTTAAACAATGCAAAAGATACAGACATCGAATTTTTCATGCAGTCAATTTAACTTGCATTTAGATATTGTAGACATTCGGATATGCCCAGCGCAAGTTAAGATTAGAAATTGTCGGCATAGGGTAATTAGCAGGGTGGCATATTCCCACGAAGTAGGTCGCGGGTTCAGTCCCCGGTGTCGATCGTGCAGTTTTTATTTTATTACATATTTTACTCATAGCTACATACTAGGTGACAATTTGAAAAATAGCAATCGAGAATATCTCCTAGACAAAAATGCTATCATTACGAACTGAAATACATATCGGTGGATTAGAGAGGGAACCAAAATGAAGTACTTTTTGACTCAGCCTGCCTCACCCATTAGGGTAGCCATCGCAACCTATTATTTTTTAATACGGACCTATCTTGTACGGTACATTATTGGAGAGCTTGTTGATTTCTCTTTACAGCCTTTTAACAAAATATTAAATCCTGCAATTAGTTTTTAAGATATCGAGGTTTAAAGTAAGCAAAATTTTTTGAAAACCAGTAATTTTAACAATTTTACCACAAAATTCTGACTTAAAAATCTCAAATACACACCGACAAAACCAAAAAATGTGTTTTTTGACTCACCTTCCCCCTAGGAGCTCACCCCTTCAATTAATGTTTCTAAAAAAGAACCCATCCGGTATAATACGTCGTTGGAAAGGCTTTTTTATTCCTGTTTACAGACGTGGAGAAGCTGATAAACCATTCCAACGAGGTATTACTGGAAGTGGTTTTTATTTTAGAAGAATTAATAGAGGTGGCAAGCCTCTAAGAGGGGAGGGGTGAAAGGGTGAGTCAAAAAACAGATTCTTTGGTTTCCCCGATGTGTGTTTGAAACTTTTATGACAGAATTTTTTGCCTAAGATAATGTTGCTTACTTTAAACATCGATATCTCAAAAACTAATAGTACGATTTAAGATTTTGCTATAAGACTGTAAAGAAAAAGCAACGAGCTTTCCAACAATGGGCCAAATAAAGTAGGTTCATATTTAAAAAAAATATTGGGGTGGTTACCCCCTAAGGGGTGAGGCAAGGTGATTAAAACAGATATTCTTGAGAGTAAATTTTCTCTAAGAGATATTCCCGATTGCTACTTTTCAAATTATCACCCTGTGTATTGTTAACATTAGAGCACGTTGGTAATGCAGCATTAATGCTCAATGCATTTCAAAAATGGTTAGAATTCAAGGAAAATTTTAGAAAAGTCATACCGCTTTAAAGATGTCGACATTTTCAAAGTAGACATTTCGATAAAAATTTAAAATTTTAGGAAAAACGAGCTATCTTCAGGAACAAGTTATCATTTTTAAGAAGTCAAAATTTTAAAGCCAAAACTTAAAATTTCATTTTTTCAAAAAAATATCGAAATATGTAAAAAATGTCCAAAAAAAATTATTGAAAAAGTAGAAATTTTGAAGAGAAAATCGAAATTTATAAAAATTATGAAAATCTCGAACACAAACATTTTAATTAAGTTTAATATTTTTTAAAAAATTGAAATTTTTGGAATTAATTAAAATCTGGAGAAAGTTGTACTTCCGAATAAAACCTAAAATAAAAAAAAAACAATTAATATTTTCAATAACTTTATCAAATTTGATATTTACAAGAAAATTCGAAATTTGTACAAACATGTTAGAATTAACAAAAATTATTAGAACATCGAATAAACAAAGACGAGATTTTTAGAATGGTCGAATTTTTCATATAATGTGGGAAACACAATAGTTTTATGTTAAATAGTAATTTCCAAAAAAGTTCAATCTTTCAAAAAAGCCCAACATTTCAAAAAAAGTCTAAATTTTGGAATTAAAACCACAATTTTGGAAAAAGTGAAAGTTTTTAAAAATCCAGAATCTCGAGAAAAGGTGGAATGTTCAAAAAAAAGCTAAAACGTTTAGCTAAATCAAAAGTATTTTTTTAAAAAAGGGCCAAAATTAAAAAGAAATACATTTTTCAAAAAAAATCATCACTTCAAGTTAAGATTTTTTTTTAGAAAGTGTATCTCTTTAAAAGGAAGAGGTTTTCAAATAATAGAAATTTCAAAAAAAAATTTGAGGAATTTGATAAAATATGATATTTTACAAGAAAAAATTAACATTTTTATTAACGTCAAAATTACCAACAAATGTGAGGAATTTGTTTTTAAATCCGAAATTTGGAGTGAAAGCTTCTTGAATTTTTAATGGAGTCGAAATTTTTAAAATTGAATTTCCAAAAATAATCCAAAAATTTAAAAGAAGAATTAATATTTATTTTCAATAAAAGTCTCAATTATCATTTGCATTATAACAAGTAGAATAAAAATAAATGATATTTCGATAAAATATAAAGTTGGAAATATCAAAATTTTTAAAAAATGTTAAATTTAAAAGATATTAATACTAAAAAAATATTTTCTTAAACAAAGACGTTCTTTAAAAAAGTAGTTCTAAGTTAAAACTTTGTATGTAATAAAGCGACGAAATTTGCCAAAAAACGGAAATTTCAAAACAAAAAAAAATTAGAAATAAATGTGTATTAATAAAGTTAGAATTTTTATAGTGATCATTTTTAGAATTTAAAATTAAAAAAAATACTATTTTTCAAAAAAAGTCAACATTTGGAAAAAGTTTTAATTATAAAATTTACAATTTAAAATGAAAATAATTTTTTAAAAAAAGTTAAAATTTTCAAAAAAAAAAATGAAAATTTTGAGAAAGGTTAAAATTTTGCAACAAATACTTTTAGAAAAATTCGAAATTTTTAAAAAGTGTTAAAAAAAATTTCAAAAAAATCCAAAGTTTTAGAATAAAAAAGTAGAGATTTAAAAAATCTAAATTTGAAAAGGTTAAAATTTGAGAAAAGATGGACAGGTTGAAAAAAAAGGCGAAGTATTTAAAAAAAATTGAAATTTTCAAACATTATTTAATAAAATTCTTTAATTTAGAATTAATTTAAAAATTAGAATTTTGCAAAAAAGTCGAAACTTTTAAAGTCAGTTGTTACAGAACGGATTAAAATTTTCTAAAAATTTCCAGTTTATATTTAAAAAAATTGAACTTTTAAAAAACAAAAATTTTGAGACAAAGTCGGAAAGTTTAAAAAAAGTCCCAATTAAAAAAAGTTGAAAAGATGGAAATTTCCAAAAAACTTAAAATTGAGAAAAGTAGAATTTTTCTGAAATCAATTTTTTTAAATCAAAAATTGAAAAGAGTCAAAAAATATCGAATTTGTGAAAAAAAGTCAAATATTTTAAAACAAGTAAACATTTTGCTAAAAATGGTAATTTAAAAAAGTAGAAATTCTGAAATAACGGAATTAAAAGACAATTAAAATTTGCAATTCAAAATTTCGAGAAAAATTCAAAATTTCGAGAAAAATTCAAAATTTTGAAGTCATAATTTTCAAAAAACTCATGTTTTGATAAAAACTGCAATTTAAAAAAGTGGAAATTTTCGAATATTAAATTTTATTAAAAAGTCGTTTACAAAGGCACAATTTCGAAAAATAGTCGGAATTTTATGGTCGAATTTTTTAAAAAAAAAACAACATTTTAAAATAGTAGAAATTTTGAAATTTTAAAATTTCAAAGAAGTCGAAATATTCAAGAACAAAGTCGAAACAGAATGAATAAAGTCGAAAAGGTTAGTAGTAAGTTAGTAAGTAAGTCGTAAACTTTATCGTTAATAGTGCGAACTAAAACCGGTCCGGAAAAGCCAGTATTTTATCCAGTTTGTGTGAAATTATATTAATTTTTAAATCTAGCTTGTGTCATGATTCGTTCTCTTTATCAAGAGGTAAAGCAGGATAAAATCTCCCCATCGCCGACGTAATTATTAATTTTAATTTAAGTTGGAAATTCTGCAATTTGTGCCCTACTGAATCGAAAAGCTGTTTGCTTTGGCTTTATGGATTTGTATTTGAAAGGATACATATTGTTTGTTTGCTTTATTCAAAATTAACAATAAGGACAAATTGCTTTCGAAGCGAACGCAGCTTTTATTATGTCACAGGAGTATTGCCTAAGTTTATTTAATTTAAAACTTAAAGAGAAAATTGGCTTCAAAATTCACAATTACCGGGATAATGAAAACGTAGTAGGCAAAGAAGTGGGTACACAATTGCGCTTGAGGCCATCGCCAGATGCTTCTATCAAAATTCTTGTTAAAAGTTCATTTGCAACACAAGAATTTGTAATAACTGCATTCTCCCGCTTTTGATTACTTTTTCGACTCGGCTCTACGTTCATTATTTTGCACCCATACGGTTTATAAAGAACTGGGGAAAATGAGTGCCACGGAAAAATGTTCGCTTAATATTTACTTCTTAAATTACCTAACAGCTTTGAGTTCCAGTAGACGCAAGTTATGAAAGTAAGACCAACTTTTTTCCTAGTATTCATACACGTTTTTAATCATTGCGATCATGTTTAGCTGATTGATCAGCGTTAAGATTTGAATCAGCCTTCTACGCCGTTTTAATTTCAGAAAAAAGTTAACATTTTGAAATATGTATTTTAAATTTCGAAGAAAACTCTAGGAATTTTTAAATGGAAATTAGATCCCCATTTTTTTTATTTGCTATTTCAAATAAAAGTTTTTCATTTTTTAAATTTCAATTTCAAAGTATAATTTCGAAAAAAAAGTTGTAATTTCCAGATTTACTCCATTGCATTACCACCATTACTACGACGGCGAGGTCATCCTGCCTAATAAATATAAATGGATAGATTTATTGAGATAAATTTATTACAAAGGTATTGTGAGTAATAATAATGCTTCTTATAAATCAAACTATTGTTCGCTTTTATGTCAACATAAACTTAATCAAATTAGATTTCTAACATTTACATAAGCTCTCATTTGTCGCCTGAAAATAAAACCGAAAACATGAATATTTCCTGGTTGAAAGCATTCCTTAAGCTGACAACTTCAAAGATATGGTGCGCTCTTTATTTGATTTGTTCGATTTTTTTGGGTTCAACTTATCTGTACTTACGATTCAGCTTGGAATTTAGGCAACTACACGAGGGGGTCACGGTAACCACCCTCGTAATCCACTTTATTGACCACAACTGCAGATTCATCATTTTACTCGTGTGCTCACTGTTAAGCGCCTTGAAGCGCGGACAGACGCAAAAATTATTTAGTGACTTCGATCAAATCGAACAATCACTGCAAGAGATTACATCAGAGGATCAATTTGACACTAAAATCTGGCCAACGACATTTTTTATTCTCACAAATGTAACATCAGTATTACTGTTGATTTTAACCTCATTGATTGAAGGTAAGTGCTATTCATTAGGGCATTGGGGTAATGCCTGTTTTACTAATTTCGAGTTAATTAAAGTTTATTTAATTAAATAAATTTGGACCTAATTAAAAGCAAGGTTAAGTGGTAATCAGGATCATTTTAGGTAACGGTCTGACTGTGGAATTTCGCATTGTGAATTTTCTTACAAATTTTCAAATAAGTTTTGCTTTCCTGACGATTCTACTATGGTTATTGCATTTGGAAATGCTATATGTATATTTTAGAGCATTTAATAACGCCGTGGTCTTGCAAACGATTCAGAAAAAGATAGAAATTTTAGGAAAATGTGGAATACTCTACGACGAGCTATGCAATTGTACCTCCCAAGTCAACCATATTTATCAGCTACACCTTCTGTTGTTGCTATCTGAAATTTTTGTATTTATTCTCAGTAAATGTCTCACGATCTGTATCGCCTTAGAGAAGAATCAAAGAACGTCGTTCAGCAACTGGCTCTTCTTACTTATTAGCGTAATCCTTCTTCTCGAGATTATTTCGCCTTCTATTCGGCTTGCGAACGAGGCTGAAAGTTATAAGTGTAACCTACGAAAGGTTTACTATTGTAAATCAGACGATGGAAGATGGGACAACTTGGTAAAGTAAATTGGACAACCACGCAAGGTGTAATCCAATGAAGTTTTCAGGTTGGTTCTCTGCTACTCCAAAGCCATCATCAGAAAGTCGAGTTGAACGCTTGCAACTTCTTCGTGCTAAACGAAAATTTGATCTACTCGGTAAGCTACGTTGTGCTTACACATGCATAACTTTAGCGTCTACATTTCAGGTGGTTGGTGCTATCGTTACCTTTATTGGTGATACTCTTGCAGTTCGAGATTAATAAATAGATCTTGGTGGTGTCGATATCGGAAAAAAATGATCTATGATATATTTGGCGTTGGCAGCGATTAATTTTTTAAGTTTGCAGAGAGGTCTGCGATGAACAAAAAACTCGGTTTCCGAGGTCGCATTTCCTTTTATTCAACAGCCATCTTAAAGAAGGGAATCAGACGGTTTTTGGTTATATATTTATAATTCACATTTCCAACCCTTACTTCGTGAAATTCTTGAACATTCATAACTATTAAACTTTATTAACGATAAAAACGCAACAAAATTTCAAAATTCCACAATTTCACACCGGACCAGGTTTCGCATTACTGCATTACAGGTTTCGTATGACCGCCGATGATACAATAATGCGAAACCTGGTCCGGTGTTAGCAAATATTTATCGAAAACTTGTGGAATGTTTAAATTTTGTTGCGTTTTTATCGTTAATAAAGTTTAATAGTTATGAATATATCTTTATAACCCTAAAGGTGACTGGCGACTTTTCACGATGTCTCTTCCAGTATCAGACGCAGCGTACTGGTTGCCGCGTCAAGTGGTTTGGTTGACGGGTCCCATTCGTATATTTGAGCTGCTACGATCAGACTAGCAAGCCAGCTGTCAAGGTAGTTTTTAAAAAGACTAAGTATTCAGGGAGTGATGGAAATTTGTCAAAATTAATTTTAATACAAGAGGATGAAGAACAGATGTTATTCATCATGTTTTATAAAAACAAAAAAAAAAAACTTAAAGAGGAGTAAAGCAGGATATTTTATATTACTTATTAACCACTTAATGGAGGATAAGTAAAATTTAGAAAGTTTTTTCGTTTGAATATAGATTTCACCATTTTTACAAATTGCACGACAGCGCGTCTAGACTGGTCTATCTAGTTGTCAAGCAGTAGGGGCTGCTACTGGCTCACCAGCGCCAGCGTCTGAAACGCTCTAGCGAAACCAAACTTACATAATCGTATTGAAACAGTCACACGCGTCTGGATGCAGTCGTGAGTCGTAACCACCAGACGTTTCAGCTAAACCATACCTTAAGGTCAACGAATAAAACCGTCAGAACGTCAGAAGTTTTCTTGTAGAACATTTTTTTACAACATTAGTTGACAACTCTTTTCTATTCAAGTTATAAACAGAAAAATACCAGAAATCTCATTGTTAGATAAATATTATTGAGATAGTATAAATCTGTGCCGGCTCGTCGGGGTAGGCAAAGTAGGTACCCTTTAATAATTCATTTTTATTATTTCTGAAAAAGAGACCACCTTCAATTTCTGTTGCGTCAGCTGTACAAACTAAGGCATTTTTCATTCCGATGTTTGCTATTTATATTGCTTTCCGTCCATGACTCTGACCATCGAATTATGAAGTTGGTAATATGGTAGATGGCAAATCTAGGCAGTAGGCGGTCATCCCAATCGCCTTCATTCAAGAGTCTACAAAACAGCGAAATCGTCACGTACAACAAATGTTACATTTTCTGAAATAACCATCCTTACAGGCGGAAGTTTCGTTCGTCTTCGGTCATCGTCGCTTGAACCTGTTAAGGGTGCGATCCTGGTCAAATATATTGTTAACATCTTAGATGCTTATGCTTAGATAATTCCTTGTCTAAGGTAAGAAGTTTATTACGAATAAAACTCATTTTGTAATTTGTGTTTTGCTTTACGCTGCCTTTTGAAGCTGGGAAAATAACAGATAAGCACTTTAATTTATTTTGATTCATTTTTGTGCTATTTTATGGTTCTACTAAATTTAATTGAGAAAAAGGAAAATCCAGTTTATGATATAAATTGTTGTTTACTTGAAACTCTATTTTCCGCCGCCTTAATGAGGGAATTCGAAGGAAATTTCTCACAAATGTGCGATTCATTGCTTAACACGGTCATAAACAGGATTTCGTTCAGGGAGGAGGACAGAAATTATTTTGAAAAGTTGATGGGTAAAAAAACAAAATTGAAGAATCTTTCGGTTAGGTATACCGCATATTTTCACCAAACTGCATGAACTTGAGGAATCGAATTTCCAAATTAAAGTCTAAATTTCGAAAAAGAGTAGAACTTGGAAAAGAATGGATTTAAAATAAAACCCTAATCTTTCGGAATACTATGAAAAATGCTACAATAAAAAACAATTTCCAAAAGTCGAAATTTGTGTCAAAAAACTCGCAATTTCCAGAGTAATGCGAAGGAGAAAAAATTGAAATATCCAAAAATATTTCTCTCAGGATTTTACTTTATTTGTAACATAATCCAAATTTACAAGATAGTTTTCTCGAAATATTCTAAAATATTATTCAGAATTATAATATTTCATTAAAATTTTGATCCAATTTTGGAAAAATACACGAATTTTGAGAAAAAGCCGAAATTTGGAGGAGGTAAAAATGTTCAGAAACAAAAACCGAATTTTGAGGTTATGTTGTTTCGAGAATTAAGATGAATTTGGAGAACCAACTGGAAATTTGGAAAGTCAAATTTAAAATAATCAGAAAAATCCTTCAATTAAGAAAAATGAATTTCGAAAAATACTTCAAAATTTCTTGAAAATTTCGAGATAATAATCAAAATTCATAAGAGAAGGAAAGAAAAAGTGGAACAAATAGAATTATAAAAATAAAGTCTTAATTTCGAAAAAGACGAATCTCGAGAAAAATAATTTTCAGAAAATCAAATTTAAAATAATCTTCTAGACAAACTTGAAAAATGTCGAAAAATCGAAAAAACTCAAAATTTTCGAAGGTCGAATTTTTTGAAAAAAGCCTCAGGTTTCGGAAAAAAAGCAAATTTAAAAAAATCGCAATTTCCCAAAAATATTTTTTCCAGATTTTTTACTTTTTTATTTAAATATTGACATAATATTTAAGTTTCGGTAAAGAAGTTTCTCTATATAAAAAAATATTTTTCTCAACATTGTTGCTTTTTTATTTACATTTCGATCTAATTTAGAAAATATAAACAAATTTTGAAAAAGTAGAAATTTCAAGGAAAAGCCAATTTCGATGAAAAAAGTCCCTAATTTTAGAAACATAAAATATTGAAATAGAAATTGATAGAAATTTCGAAAATAAGGCGAATTTTGAGATAGACGTTGAAATTTCCGCAAATTCTAACTTAAGTCTAAATATTCAGAAAAAGATTAATATTAAGAAAAATATTCGAATTTCGAAAAAAGACAAATGTTAAATAAAATAGCGAAATAGCGACCATTTCAAAAAAAAAATTTCAAAATAATGAATAAAATAATGAGTTTCTCTCTGAAGATGACAGCTTGGCTGTCGAAACGCGTTAGAGCAACCTTTGTTGTGTTTTTTAATTTTTCTTGGTTTCAGGGGACAAGTTCTGTGTTTCAATTTTTCAAAATAAAAACTTAAATTGGAATTTTTGGTGAAAAGAAAAATTTTAGGAAAAACCTAATTTTAGGAACAAAAGTCGAGATTTTGATAAAAAGATGAATTTCAAGCAGACAGTCGAAACTTTCAGATATATCAAATATCAAATTTTGAAATAAAAATTAAGATATCGAGAAAAAACCGAACTAAAAAACACTCAAAGGAAAGTTAAATTTCAAAACGTTGGACTTTTCAGGAAACTAGGCGAAATTTTGAGAAATAGGTTTAAATTTTAAGTGAAAGTTTGAAATTGAAGATTCGATATTTTTTAGATAATGTCAACTTTTGAGAAAAAAAGTCGAATTTTGCAAATAAAGGCAAAATTAACAACAAAAAACGAATTTTGAAAAAATAATGCAAATCTAGAGAAAAAAAAAACAAATAATGTCGAGAAGAGAGACGAAACCTTAAGAAAAAAAAATGAAAATGTCCCACATTTGGAAAAAATCCAAATTTTTAGATAAAGACGAAAAAGTTGAGATTAAGTTAAAGTCAACATTTCTAAAATAGGCAAATTTTGAGAAAATTATCGACATTTCGAAAATAAGACTAATTTAAAAAAATTGCAAAAGCAAATACAGATTTTGGAAAAAAATTAGAGAAGACAAAATTAAAAAAAAATATATTGCGAGAAAAAATTAGAAATTTAATAGAGATTCGAAATTTTCGAGAGAAAGCCAAAATGTAAATGTAAATTTTCGGCGGCTTCGGGAGCCAGGAGGGGGCAAGCCTCCCACCCTGCTCTATTCTAGCTACGCCTATGTTGCTTGATATTTCAAAATCTGACAAAAAACATAGTCAAAGTTTTTCTCACGCTCATTTAGAACTCTGTGGTATGATGTTATATGGTATTTAATATATGCAAAGTTTATTTTATCGGCCGGGTTCGCTCCTTGGCCGGCGTAGAACTAATGTATGTTTCAACTGAACACTCTTAATCATGAACAAAAAAAATGTATAGTTTTAATTCAAGGTGTTAAACAGAATATTGTTTTAGTGGCTACTGTCGCCTACAGTTCCAAAGATATATTGTAGATAACGATTGTAGATATACAGGGTCGACCATAAGTCGAAATAAAATAATTCATCTAAAATTAATATACGTGGGTGCACAAAAAAGTTATGATGATTTAGAAATATGGAGGATAGCGCAGGTAGCGCTCCCTATCAGCTATTGGTAATATGTTAGCAAATTAGAGTTTGTCGACTTAAGAAACCCCCTTGTGCCAAATTTGGTGCCTATATTACAATTCATTATATAATTATACGAAAAAATTGAATTTTTTTTTCAACTTTGACACCCTGTATCTCCGTTAATATTAACTTTTGGTATAAGGTAAATGTAGCTAAATCACATTATTTTTATTCGAAAAATCCACCATTGCTCTGTGTACCATTACTTATGGTCCACCCTGTATTTTAGATAACTATTTACGGAAAAAATAATAATAATCAGGAAATAACACCATCTATGTAGTGTTTGAAAGTTTGAACTCACACAAGTAAATAAATCAAAATGTTTGGAATATTTTAAAATAAAAAAATATGTTTTTATAAAGAAATACATTCTTAAACAATTTAGCAATTTAGTTAAAACTTAACTTGTCAAGGATAGTATAGTTTAGTTGGTTAGGGCTGACTTGCTTGCGTCGCTTGGGAGGTCGTGGGTCCAAATCTCGTTGCTGATGACGCTTTCTTGAAATTCAAGCTTCTTAGGCGCGTTGAGCAATTTCTCATAGGAGATAAAATTATTATTTGGCGTCACCATCACACTAATTTGAGTTACCAACATGGTCTAATATTAACAGTAGAGCATGTTGGTAACATGCTACCATAAGTTTACTCCCTATTCAAAATCACTCACCGTGTCTTAAAAAGTTTTCACTTCAAAAAAAAAAAAAAAAGAAAATGCTTGGAAAGGGAAATCATCCGAAACAATGAGTGTCATGCTTGATCCTTCTACGTTATCCATTGTCTATCAAAGTTGTTTCTTAAAATTATTGTTATTGTAGTCAACAGTTTCAACCGGCTAGGAACAAATGAAAGCATTATTAATTGTTTAATTAAGTCTGCTACTTTCATTTTCCCGGAGCCAGATTTCTTTGTTCGGCATTTATAACTTTCAATTACACGCGTTTCATGTTTGCGTTATTGAGAGATCTTCCGAGATTGATGCGATAGAGAATACATTTGGGCCGATGGTAAATGCGAGATTAAATTTGCCGGAAAATGTATCCCCATTGTTGATAGCAGAATGGCTTGTGAAGAACGAGAATCGATTACATCTTATGGGACAATAAATATCAGCTCTCAAAAAAAGAAATATTAAGAAGGAACAGTCAACAGCAGATGCGGCGCGTAGAAAGTGAACCGTGACTGGAAAGATACGCGCGGAATTCACAAAGAGATTCATTCCTCGATTCCTCCTGCAAGATTGTTGTGTTTATGGCAGATGCAATATTTAATGGTTGTTGGATGTTTGCAAATATTGTCACGTTTCGTTCGGAGTCTATGTTTACTAATTTGCGGGTTCGTCTCCGCCGCTGCCTATTGGATCAATAACGGTTTATTAGAAATCACAATTATTTTAATTGCTGGTATGCAAAACATCAAAATATAATAAGTTTAATAGGAGAAAGTTTTGTCTTGACAGGTTACAACTATATGAAGAATTGATGGGGTAATTACAATACAGCTGACTAATTTTCTCTGCTCTCAACTACTTTTTTCAAGTTAAAAGTTAAAAGATAATAGATATTGTTAGCTTAAAATTTTATTACCAATAAGTTTTAAGTTAAAACTAAATTTCAATAAAAAAAGTCAAAATAGCAACCTTACGCTAAATATGTTAACAATTTTCTCCAAATGGTTTCTAATTTAAAATTTTTCGAGATTTCTCAAAAAATACAAAATATGCGCAAAGTTGGAAATTTCTAGAATAATGTGAATTTTTAAATTAAATGTCACAATTTTGGACACAAAGTGTAAATTTTGATGAAAAAGTTGAAATTTTAACATAAACTGCAGAAATTTTGAGCGAACAGCAAGAAAAATATCACAAATTCGATTTTAAAATTTTGAAATTGAAACTTTGAATAAAAAAAAAATCCAAAGCACAACTATTAAAAAAATTGGTTCTCAAACTTCTAATTTCAATAAAAAAATGTTGATCTTCATCTAGAATATTCAATTTATTCAGAAAATTTCGCCCATATTTTTAAAATTTCTAGAAAAGATCGAATTTCTGAAAAAGGTTTTGTCAAAAAATTTTTTTCGAAGTTTTAAATTTCTGAATTCTGAATTTCGAATTTTCTCCTCGAGTTTAAAAGCTGTGAATAAAAAATTTAGTTTAGAATTTTTATAAAAATTTGAATATTTGACTTTTTGCTCAAAAGTTCGAAATTTTCAAAAGAAGCCGAAAATTCTGAAATTAAATTCAAAATTATGAAAAACGTTTATTTTTTAAATTATTGTCACTTTTTAAAAAAATCTGGCCTTTTTTCCTCGAAGTTTAACCAAGATTTCAAATTAGATTTGGAAATAAAGAAAAAATTCAACCAAGAGCGAGTCGGGCTCGCACAATTAGAGTTCCGTACCAACTACTACAGACAACAGTCAGTAGACCAAATTAAATCACTGTTACCTATGTATGAATTTAGAATTATCTAAATTTTCTTGTTACAATTTAAAAATAAAAATAAAATGTCTATTTTCAGATATACACACTTTTCTCTACAATCAATCCAAATATTTATGGAACTGATAACTGTGTTGATAATGTCTCAGATAAAAAGCATTCATTCGCAATAAGCCGATGACTAAGACAGTTTATGAGATCACCTCGGATCGCCCTAGAATGTTCGATTAAAACCGCAATTACTGCGTTGCATGAACCAGTGCTAATTCCGAAAATATTCATCTAAATGAAATAATAGCTAATAACAGCTAAATCAATTTTTGTATTTAAGAAAAATATTACTAATTGATCAAAAATCCTTGAAATGCAAGCACCTATTTTTTCATAAAATATTTTTTTTTCTCAACAACTATTACAATAGCGAAAAAACTTGCTGTTTTCCAATATGGCCTAATATCTACTAACCCTATTAAAACCTAAATTTCATTTTTAGAAACTTAGGAGAACAGGGGGAAGGGACGGTCTTTTCTGATACATCTTATGGTCTTACTCCTGGATTCTGTCATTTGATATCCAATTTTCTCGCTGACAGATTTCTTCAAGTAGTCGATGGCATTTCATCGGAGACATTTGCGATTAATGCAGGGGTGCCTCAGGGGTCTGCTCTGTCTCCTACTCTGTTTTGTTACACATAAACGATCTCTCAGCTTCAACTTCCAATTCCATCTGCAGCTATGCAGATGATAGTAGCCTTATGTGTCATCTTTTTTTCCGACAAACCTTTATCCGTCGCTGCTTTAGATCGACTAAGGCAACAGCAGATGATTAATCGGGATCTTGAAATCATTTTGGAAAAATCTGCTTCAACGCTTCAAAAACTCAGGCCGCGGTTTTCTCTAAGAAAACATCAAGGGATAATGCAACAAACATACTAATGGACGGTAAAATCGTCCCGATGGGATCTAAGCTGTCTATCCTAGGAGTGAATGCAAGCACTAACTTTTCTTAAGACAATCATGTGCGGGCCATTGCCAAATTCCGCCTCTCAGAAGCTAGGATTTCTTTTAATAGCTAAAAAGTACTTCACATCTCATCAGCTACTCACACTAAACAAAGTTCAAGTAAGGCCAACACTAGAATACTGTTCTCATGTTTGGAGTTCAGCCCTAAAGCACACTTTAGTTCTTTGGAATTCAATTTAAAGAAGAGCAATTTGCCTAATTGATGACGAGAATTTGACCGATTGTCTCGAAACACTAGAGCACAGGCAGTTGGTTGGTGACTTGTCTTTTTTCTACAAGTACTATCATGAAAGATGCTTACAGGAACTAGTAAGATTTATCCCCCGAAGGGCAAGATATCTGAGGCATACAAGACAGTCGGAGACAGCAAATTCCTATGCGGTCCAGCTTAACACATTGAGGACTTATATCTACGAAGACTCTTTTTTCTATAGAATTTCCAAGCTATTGAACTCGTTACCTAAAGGAATATTCCCCAAAATTACAACTTATCCTTGTTTGAGAAGGTGATTCATCGCCATCTATCTTTGTTTCCGCATCCTACTCGCGGTGCTTTGATAATGGAGTTATCCTTTGCGAATGGATTAAACTTAAAAAAAAAATATCTTTAAGACGATTGGACTGAAAATTATAAAAAAAATACTTTAGGATACTTAGAAGTAGTTCTTTCAAACGATACCTCACACGATATATTAAGGAAAACTTAATTTTTCAGAGACCAGATTAACCCTCCATCTTATTATAAGATATTCTCTTTTTCTATTCATTGGTTGGTGGTATTTGCGTGGGTCATGGACAACTAACGCTGTGCAAAATTTGAAATTGCTACGTTACATAGTTTTCGAGGAAAACCTCTTTGTGACAGATGGATGGATGTACACGAGAATCAGATTATAAGGGTTCTGTTTTTCCTTTTTAGGTACGGAACCCTAAAGATGCAATTTCAAATTTAAACTCGAATTTCAGAATTGAAATCTAAATGTTAATATTGAAGATGGAATTAATTAAAATGGACATTTTGAGATTAAATGGAAATATTCTAAAAAAAGCGTCATTTCAATTTTCGATCAATAACAACGTCTCGAAGTAATGGGCGAAATTTCCACTTGCGAGTTGAGTCTTTAGAAAAAAAAAGTTTAAAATATTTAGTTTAAACAAACATGTTTGTAAAAGGCACGAAATTGTGAGAAATTTTGTGAGTTACAAAAATCGAGTTTTATTAGAAAAGCTCGAGGAAAGGGACAAAATTTCATGTTCTTAACATTCGAGAAAAAATTGCACAAAATGGATCGCACTGTCAACTGTTAGTTTTGCAACATTTGATCCTATTTCGATATCGCTGTGAACCCTTAATTTCAGATGCTATGAATTTTTTTGGAATATTCAAAGCAATGTCAAAAAATGGTTAGCTATCATTTAAATTATAATATAACCTAACAAATGATAATACGTCAGGAGGCATCAACATCAGTAGAATTATGGGAGAGAAATGGAAGATAAATTAAATTCCTAGATACATATGTAACGTGTAATAATACCAGAACACGAATAATTTAATTAATGCACATTTTAGAGTCCTGCTAGATCAAATATCAGACGTCTCACTTTATTACCATCAGGTTCATTAACATCAATTGACATTAAACTAGATTTATAAAGGTGCACTTCCATCATTCGCAGCAACCCGAAAAGACAAATAGTTTTAATACCTCGAGGTATATCTATATCAATTACGATAACGAATGTTTTCTGACACGACCCAGATCTTTGATTTGATCTGGTCCATGGTCAGATTTAGGGTCAGAGAAAGGTGTAGCGAAAACGAATCTCAAAAGAGAGAGTTTTGCTGAATATTGATAAATAGCCGACGTGCAACTAACTGCCTGTAAACAACCAAATGGCAGAATAAATTATTTCCGCTTCTGTTAGGCTGTCGTACTAGACATATGCTGTCGGAGCTAAGAAATGCTGTCGAACAACCTCAATTATTCGTCGAGGAAATTCCACGGATTATATTCCATTGAGTTGAATCTGATTTCAGTTTTTTTTCTGCTTAAACAAGAGTCTTTGTAATTCAGGCCAAAACGGCAGATAGAGAAACGTGCCGTCAAAGGAATTTTTTCCTCATATCGAATATTAAATTGGATTCGAACGCCGAAGAATCATGATGTGTATCGCGGCACAATCTAAATGTTTGATGTGATTTGGGATCATCTATGGCGCGTTTCGCGAATGCTGATATTATGTACCGGAAACAAAACATTCTGGGAAGTGCAGATGCCGCACTGGTGCATTAAATTGCTAAATATTAAAAATGTTTTGCGACTGAAAAGCACTTTGCATTTCTCTTGCATTTTTACTACACTAGCCCCTGGATTCAAGCAGCTACTCTCTACTACATTACCTTCTATATTAATAAGGTTGAAGCGTCTGTGATTTTAGAATAAGTATCTTCTTGTAAGCTTAAATAGTTTTCTATATGTTGTAGATGTTATTAGAATTTTTGGCTATCTGTTCGTTTGTTTATCTAGGTCAGTCTCGGAAACCGCTAAACATCTTTTGATAAAAGCAGATTATCCTCTTCATTCTGAATTACCAAATCGAAACAATTAAAACATATTTTGAGCTGTTCGGTCGCATTTCGGTTCATTTCATCGCATTTCGAGCGGTACGTTCGCATTTCCACTTTCGCATTTTATGCATTAAATTAGGTTGCCTTATTTTCGAGCTATGACTACATTAAAATGCCGTAACTATTCGAGCTATGAATTCATAACTTAATTTTGGATTTTTAGCTAGCAAACTCGTAAAAATTCAATCCAATTACTCCTTAACTAGCGAACTACTCTTAGAAGAGTTAGTTTGTCATCAAAATTATGGAGAATCGTAATATTTACGATCATGGCTTCTACAACCTTGAAATGCACCTCTGAAGTGCTAGGTTGATTAGTAAAAGTATTTTTATCGTAAAATCCTGTGTTTGTTGAATAACTTTGGCAAAACCGAAGTGAATCAAAGGATTTTAATGTAATTGAAATTTGGGTCACTGATTCATCTGATCAACTGCTATCACGGATACCATCACATTAAAACATTATCGTAAATCATGCATCGACAATCCCTTTTATTAACACTGTAATTATCACGCCCAGTAACTTTTCCCAAGCCTAGATGAAAACAGGAAACTTATATAACAAGCAATTTACATAAAAATGTGTTTAAGAAAATCTTCGGCTGTTTAAATGGTAAAATGAGGCAATATTTTACGATCGCGGTACTATTGATTCTAACACTTTATTTATGAAGAATTTGAATTTAAAAAACAAATGGAAATCGGTGATGTCATGGCAAAAAATTCGGGGAATAATTAGATAACTCGCTAAGTGGTCTGTGTTTGTTTTCATTCTTGAGCGTTAAGAAAAAAATTGCAAAGGTCGCAGGTCGCAGGCGACTCATTCTTATTCATGTAATTCGCAACGCTCTTGTCCTTGATGGCCATTCTTAAAAATACATCGAACCTACCATGATGAATAATCTTGATTTAACGACGAAGATTATGCAGACATATTATTGGCTTGTGCGGATGTCAATAAATTAAGATGTCTTTAAGATTTGACCACCACTATTTGACCACAAAAAAAGATCTTTCAAGTTACCAGTAAGCTGTTAATAACAAAAATCATCTTTGGTATTCCAAAAAGTACATCGAACTTTGATTTAAAAAAAATGTCTATTATCGTTGTTTCATGTCAATATACCAGGTCTTCAAGTGTCTTGTGGACTTAATTAAGAAGGATCCACGCTTTATAATCCAAAAGCAAATAAGTTTTTGTGGTCATAAATATACAGTACAATTTCCCAGCTTGTAGCGTGTTGTTCAATGACGAGCTGGTAAAGAATGAACTCAAATTAAGCTTAAGCCAAATGTTAATTATCAGTGTATTTAAGAAATGCATGTGTGCAAGAGCGAGCTAATTGAATAGCGCCATAAGTTCCTTTTAAATACCCTCTCAAATGTCTTGTCATAACAATAGTTGTGATGTTTCCAAACATGCACGTTTCAGGGGGGAAAATTATTAGGTTGTAATAACCTTTAACTCGGGAAACAATGGAGGATGGGAACTAATTAACTTAAAAATTACCAAAGTTGGTCAACGTTTGCTTTCACAGGTTTTGTGTAGAATTCGTTAATTGCTAAACAATCTTCTAGGGAAGTTATAATTTCCTTTGTAATCTTTTGTTAGATCTCATCTCACTTCTCCCACAGATACTATGTTGATCTAATTGTCTGGTCGTTTACAATAAAATTGGAAAAGAATTGCAAATTTACGTTCTTTGATGAATCTGACAATGAGTAATTTTTAAGGATTCCCTCGTAATGAAATTTACTTTTGACTTCTATGGCAAAGCTGAATGACAGCTGTCAAAAATTTCAGTAAAAGAACGTCTTACTCCAATGCCTGAAGAAAAATTAAATTATTTCGAAGAAGGATCACTTACTAGTGATTTCAATTACAATTTATTTTTGGCTAAATTATGCCTCAAGAATATCAAAGAGAGCGGCAAGTGGAAGACATCCAATTAGGGTAAGGTGTATAATTGATCGTGTTTTAGAACGTTACATCGTAGCCCACTGGTTGAGGAAACTCAACGCAGTTAGGTATGACATTAAAGCGATGGAACTACGAAACGTTTTCCTATACTACCTAGTAGTCAATTTGCAGAAGGGTTGCCTACGTCCACCTTTTGATAAAACACCACCAACTGGCCCAATAGTTGACTTTGTTCATCTTTTGGTAGATCATGCCACTTATCTTGTATTTGCAGTGACTTGATCGCGTTTTAGCCTAAAGATGAACCACCAAACTTGAACAGCTATGGAGACTTCACTAATCGGGGCACTCTCCAAATCAAAGGTACCAACGTTGTATCGTTACTCCCCGGATGGGGGAGAGTTCTTATCAGAGCAACCTATCCCTAGAAGAGGAGCGTTTTGCTATTTAGCGGTCGTTTCAAGAAAGTCTAAATAGATCATTTTTAGGAAATGAGAACATTTGTATTATCAAGTTTTGGGTTAATATATTTCTCTTGTACGATTTGTTTATTGTATTGCTGATGAAATGAGATCATTTTCCGTTAACTGCGGAAGAGACTTGAGAAACTTGAGTGGATTGCTCAAATAAACAATGACATATCATCTTCCAATCTAATATAAACTCTTCTAGTCAGCGGTACCAGTGTTCTTGGCAATTCATTTTGTTCGGGGGTTAAACCAACTTATGAGGTATCGTATTCGAAACAACATAATATGCGATATCGATATCAAAATGCAGAAGAAAGTTATTTTTAAATCGCAAACAGTGAGAAAAATTTAAAAAAAATTGAGCGAGTGTTATAAAATGGCTAACATTCGAGATATTTCCCGACAATGATTAATCATTAGATACAGACGTCTTGAGATTTATGAATTTATGAGGAAAACAGGTAGTGCCGTCGGAAATTGTTTAACCAAATGCTGTTTACTGACTAGTTTCGTAGACGCATCTACCTAACCCAATCTATCTCAAAACTCTATATTATACAAATTTACATTGTTAAGTTTTCAAAAAAATCTGAAATTTGTGAATGATAAAGTTTTTGAAAAAAAGTCGAAATTAACAATGGTAGAAATTTTCAAAAAACTTTGAAATTATTAAAAGTTAAAATTTTGTAAAAAAGCCCCGACTTTTGAGTAAAGATAAAATTTTGGAATGTAAAATATTAAAAAAAGCCAAAATTCTGAGCTAAGTAATAATGTTGATAAAAAAGTTAATTTTTTAAGCTACTCATCTTTTTCTAGAATCTTTAACTTGGTTTAATAGCATTTTTTGATTATGATTTCGGTGCTTTAGTAATTTGAACAAAGTATTTGTTTCATAGTTGCTCTATTTTAGGTTTCTAATGTAATATAACTTTCTTTTGGTGCTTTTTCGACGTATTCTCTTTTAATAACGTAATAATTAAGTACAATGACCGTCCTCAAACAAAAGTTGTTCATCCAGCGCATCTGTCTGCTTCAGGGAAATTAAATCTGAAAAACTATTTTTGAAGTCATCCAGCTAATTTAATTCCCTTCTGAACTATCTATCACGGATTCTATCAAGTGGAAATGCAATTTGTATGCAATCAGATCATACGTGAGGCTTGCAATCGGGAGATGCTGGAGATAATGATCCAATTAGAGGGGCCAGTTCTCGGAATATGGCTTACTTGTAACATTGCTGAATAATTTAAATTTCAGTAGAATCGTCTGCCTATTTAAGAAACATTGCATATTCCAGCTTCCTTATCTTGAAACGTTCCAGCTTTCCGCTTCGCAAAGGAACGGCTCTCAGATATTGATATTTTTCGAGAGTTGACTTCCACAAGAACTACTGAAGGAGTTTTAGTGATATTTATTGAATAGGCGGATTTTTATTCACTTTTCTTATATGTTACTACTTTCTGCAATTGCACAGGTTGCATCGACTAAAAGTATAAAAAAAACACAATAATAATATAAGTTTCTCAGTTACTTTTTGCCTTTTTATTTTTTCAACAAGGTGTTTTAAATCGCTAATATCATTAGAAGTTTAAGTAGGGTGAATTTGTGGAGAACTTCTAATTAAGCACACAAAACAGAAAAAAAGCATTTTGCGCTTTACATACGCGCAACTAGTCTGCTAAACTGTAAGAGATTCTGTTGATCTTTCTTGACACGGTTTTATTAGTTCTCGAATTGCTTCTTACTTATTTAATCAGTAAATCTGGTCTAGAAGGACCTGCATTTTTTACTCCTATCCTGTTACATTAAATTGTCCTTTTCTTACCCAAAATCGCGCTGTCATACGTCTGTACTTCAGATGCCTACTTGTAGAACCAATGCTTTTGACAACTCTCCGATGCTTGTATATTACAATTGTTTCTTAGTTAATAGTATTTTAGACATTTTTTGTTGCAGTCTTCAAAGGATTAAGAGTGTATTTTTTCATTGAATATTATGTACACTTTGTAATTTGTAAATTGTCTTTCGTATTTTTTGTTTTGTTTTTTTCTTTGTGTATTTTTGTACATTGATATATTTCCACTGCTATAATTTAATGTTTTTCTGACCGAATAGAGTAAGTTAAATAAATAAGTCAAATAAATTAATGTCATGAATCAGAGTGTTATCTCAATTAGATCAATTATGTTACTAGCGGAATTCATAGTTGCAGTGTCACTAAAAACACAGAAAATATAATAAAATTTTTCGCACGCGAATACTATCATTATACGCTTCAGACTGTCGAGAATGGAGAAATGCACGGCAATCGGCTGTCCTGCTAACTTGCCAAAGTTAAGTTCTATTCATACTACTTTGCCACCGTCTCAGTTGGATTCCGGTATAGATGTTGGAGGGCGTACAAGTGAGATGTTCAGGGCCACAGGTCCGGCCTAAGTGCCAACGGATTTCGACTGTTAAATTAGTCTCTGAGCCTCTAATTGTTACTTTCTAGATATGTTTAATAGTAAGTACTATTTATTACTAAACATATCAGAATAGTTACATACAGTCAAACACATAACTTTGTTACAGTTATTTTCAATGGCGAACAAATAATTTAGGTATAATTTCCAGCAACGAGATTTTATAGCGATTGCGAGTGATATGTTGGAGTTAACTGTTTTCTTGACTTTCTCGGAAAAGTAAATCTCTTTTCAACTTTTTTGATTTTTTAACAAAGAGTTACATTAGTTCATGACGATGGCAATTTCGAGACGTCGACCGACGTCGCGGGTTAATATCGCAAGAAGGCAACGTTTCTGCGGCAGACAGGACTTATTGATGGCGCTTCTCGGTGAAATACAAACCCGACGACATCTAAAATTACTGTTAATAACGGCCGGCAGTGGCGGCATAATTATTCTAATGAAAATTTAATGAAAACTTAACCATCGACATTAATTAAGTTTGTCGCTCTCAGAAAGAATTATGCAACTTCTGCTTCGAGCTCTACGTTTTCATAAATCGTAAAGTGGATTTACGAGTGGTGATATTTCGCCTGAAAACTTACGCCTTCTGGAGCATTTGGTCAGCAAATTTTCTTTCATTTTTACTTGGGTGCTGACAAATTTTTTTTTTCATAATCTGAATTATTGAAAGGTAAAAACACTTGGACTCGAACAAAAATAGGCGCAGAGAGATAAAGTCTCAAAAAAACACAAGTTAAAGCTCTAAGATTCTAGTTTTTAGATTTTGAGTTCAACATTTGGTAGCCTCAGCAGATTTTGGATAATTACAAGAAAACCACCGACCAGTTTTTTTTTTAATTTTTGCTTATAATTGACATTGCCAACCCTTACTTCGTAGAATTCTTCAACATTCATATCTATTAAACCCTATTAACGATTAAAACAGCAACAGATATTCAAAATTCCACAATATTTTGGACCAGGTTTCGCTTTACACCATCATCGGCGGTTATACCAGCAATTTGTTTAGCCGTTGTTATGCTAACAGCTCCATGGATAACAGATTCCTACGAATATTCCGTCTAATTTGATTCTCGTCCAAAGCTTCAAGCTGTAAAGCGAAACCTGGTTCCGTCTTAGCAAATATTTATCGAAACATTGTGAAATTTTTAATATCTGTTGCTGTTTTAATCGCTAATAAAGTTTAATAGTTATGAATTTTGGCTTATATTTAAAAAGATCAATAGAGTTCATTAATTTTTTTTCGTGATCATATTCTAAAGCTATTCTAGATAATTTAATTTTGTTAAGTTTAATTAATCTCCCAGCCTTGCACAATTATATGTCAAACAGTTATCCTTGTTCAAAACAGAAAAGTTATTTTTCAATTTATTAGCTGGTAATTCGCGAAATGTTAATCTCACGTAAAATGCAGGTTAAGCTTTAAAAAGCCTAATGTATTCTCTACAAGTCTTAGGCAGTTAATGGTTTTGGATAAAAAAAAATAAGATGGGAAAGTTTATTTAAAAAAATTCGGTAACAAATTCGGTAGAGATATTCGCTTAAGAGCGTTGGTAGAAGAGCGTAAGAAGCACATTCGGAGTTTAAAAATAACGGCAAAGCGACCGTCAGCCTGACGGAGTGCATGGTATTCAATGTGCCTACCTTTGGTGCTATGCGGCTCCGAGAGAAACCGTCGACCAAATAAATCTTAAAAATTTTTGCTAACTTTTGAAAAGATCCACTGATTTTGACATTTTTTCCATCCATCCCATAATAAAAATATTTCAAATATATGCACTTTAATTTGATTGGTTTTTGAAGTCTATACGATTACTTTTGGCTGAGTTATCGTTATTCAAAATAAAAAGTTAGTAGATTTTTTAAAACTGCTAAACATTCTCTTCTAGTTGTAGTTATTGGTTTTTGATTAAAAAATATTTTTTGGTTCTAGAAAATTAATTGAACAAATTCGGTAATTAGGGATATTTGTTTAAGAGCATTAGTAGAAAGGCTCTAGAAGCACACTAGGAGCTTAAAAATAACAAGAGTATGACCGTCGGTCTTATAAATCGCCCGGTAATAAAGTGTCCCTGCCTTGGTGGTATGCGTCTTCATAGAGACCAACAATCGGCGAAAAATGTTTTCAAATTTTTGCTTACAATTACAGACTTCAGAATTTTGTCCAGCGATTAATATTTTTAGTACGGGAAAATTGATTGAAAAAGAGGCAACAATTCTGTAATTAGAGATATTCCTTTAACTGGACATAACTTTGGAAATAATTAATATGCTAAGGACATTGATTGTGATTTTTTAACCTTAAAGGATCCCGACTACGATCTTTTTGTGGTTGGGATGATTAAATTTGTTGTTTTTGCTCAGAATCATTTTGGTGACCACATTTTTACTGTTTTATTCATTTTTTTATGTGCAATATTTTTTTAACAATACGTAATCCATTTTATTCATATCAAACGACATTATTGAAACATGGAAACATGCAGTTTGGGGACATCACGATCAAATTATATAAAAAAGTGAAACTGAAAAGTGCTGGTTATAAAAATATACGAGGGTAAATCAAATATGAATGAGAATTTGTTTTTAAAAATTTATTGGTACAAGATATATATATATATATATTTGAAAGTTATTAACGATTTTTCTACATAATCTCCTGATTTTTTCATGCATTTTTCCCAACGGATTGGGAGTTTTTTAATGCCATCATAATAAAAAGAAGGGGGCGTGTTTGCACCCAACTGCGCACAAATGTCTCAACAGCAGCCTCATCATGGAATCGCTCACGTCCTAGAGCTTCTTTCAGTGGTCCAAACATATGATAATCGCATGGTGATAAGATAAATTTTGATGTACCAGTTTAGCCCTGAGTTCGTCCTTCCAAAATTTTTTGTATCATTCATACACTTGAGTTTTCTTCAAAATAAGTATCCCCAAACTTGCTTCTAGTCTACGAAAAATTTTGGCGGGCTTTACACCTTCAAAGACATAAATTGTAATAATAATACGCTCCGCAACGTGCGGATGAACCTCTTGCTCACTCATTGTATTTACAATTGACGAAAAGGAAGAACGGAATTCGCTTGAGCGCAGGAAGTCACATGATATGCCCACCTAACATTCTAAGAGTATGCGCACACTCCTGACGCCCTCATAGCGATATGATAGAAATTCCGTTTCATATTTAATTTACCCTCGTATAGTGTGTTGCAATGAAAACTATCCCAAATAATTTTTTAGATAGTCATTTTTAGAAAATACGGAAAAGGCAAGGCAATAAATATACACAGGAAGACGTATTTTTTCATATTTATACCGAATATAATTGTCAGCCCTACACCCCCAGCCCAAACCCTTATATTTTTTTAAATACAACCCCCCATATTTTCTTAAAGTTTTGAATTCCCCTTGATGAGCTTCAGTGATTTAGTTTAAAAGATAAAAAGCATTAGATGTTTAAACTGAATTCCGCTGATCTACATATAATCGTGTAATTTAGCTTCAAAGGCATCCACAACATTATTTATGGTGGCATACCTGGAGTCAATTTTTAACATTCAGCAATAATAATTCTTTCTGGTAATTTATCTTTAGATTTTTGTTGGTTGTGTTGCTTAGATCTTTATTTTTAAATAACAGAACTAACAGAAAGAAATCCTTTGAGGGCAGATCAGGTGACCTAGGTGGCCACTCCATCATCACATATCTTCTATCTCTCTGCCTCTAGATATTTACGTACAGACCGACTTAAATGTCATTTTAAAACATAAACAAATTTTCAGATAGCTTTTTGTCCTCTTTCTACATAGCTTCGTTTTAAACTGCTCTTTCTGGTTTGTGCATTCTTTTAGCCATATACCCAGAGACTCTATTTTCATAAATTTTTGCATCAATTCTATTACATACTTTTATGTGTTGACTTTTCTTTTAGGGAAAGCAAAATTTAAAAAATCAGCTTCTGGTCTTGCTTTGTTTCAATCCATTCTTGGCTACTGTAAACCATTGTAACAATGTAATGATTACTTAATAGTGATAATTTATACTGTATGTGTGAAACACAGACGTTAATGGTTTAACAATTGTCATTACACGGTTAATGCTACGCTCCCCTTGTTAAGGTAATTTTGAAATGCATTTATTTATAACTCTCCAATTTAGACAAAAAACATTATACATTTTTGAAACCTACTCGTCAAGAGGAATCCAAAACTTTAAAAAAAATATAGGGCAGAAACGGTTGGCCTGGGGGCGCAGGGATGACAGTCACACTCAGTATAAATATGACAAAATATGTCCCCCTAGATATATTTATTGACATGTCTTTGCGTTTTTTGTTTAAAATGACGACCTAAAAAGTTATTTGGGTAGATAACTTTCATTGAAACGCACTCTATGACTGTTTCACAAAAGAATTTATTTAATACCATTTCCTTCGTTTCGTATGAAAGTCAAAACGCAAAACTTGACTGAAATCGTATTGGATTTAGCAACCAAAGAAACAAGGCATTGACTAATTGCACCATTGTGACATCTGCAATCTGTGAAGGGGGAGGGGGAGTGTTCGTGCCATGCTATTACGGTTTGAGTATCTGCGTGGCGAATCAATGTATTATTCAATATCTGTGGGTGTTGGGCTTGGATTATTCTAGTCATGTCCCGTCGCGGTTTTTATGTAAAAAACGCACCTCATATTGTTTACGAAATCGCCAATATTCGTGATTCGGACTAAGAAATGCCCACACCCAGTTGGTCTCCGATAACGCTCAACTATTATTAATGAATCTGTCGCTGTCGAACGACAACGAAATTTGTACATGGTTTTTTAAGAATTTTTTGACAAAAACGTGGTATTGCATATTTTTGATTATTTGGGATAATGAACCATTGAAAAAGAAATGTATATTTTAAAATTTTGATGTATTTCAAATGACCCAATCTCATAAACCATGTTAGGCATTAAGTGCTTTTCACTTGATACATCTGTAGAGTTAAAAAATTTTGCAGAAAATGTCTGTTCGCCCTTAGCTTCCAGGTTTTTAAATATTTAATTTAGATTTTAATAGCGTTAGCGGATATTGGGTCATATATTATTTTAAAATGCAGATTCTTTTCTATATTGTGATAGCTACTGAGAGAAAAAATATTAAAAAAAAAGATGTGTTTACTTTCTTTTTTGACCTATATGGTATTAATCATTATCAAATAAAAAACATTAGTTAGCTAAAGTATATAATGCAGATCAAATTTGTCCTTTGCATTATTTTAATTTGATGAATATTTTCGGACTTAGCACAGATTTATTAGTTACATGCAACACAGTAATTATGGAAGAGTAATGTCGTTGGCATTCAATGCATTAAATTCTGGATTCGAGGTGGGTTGCTTAGAGTTTAGGCCACCACTTAGGCCACTCTTTCCGGGCCCATTGTGCTATCTCCGAAGTTGAGGTGTCCTTGGTCATTCATTCAGCCACTCAACCTTGTTGAGAAACTGGATGCGCCTCTCTTTCAAACTGACCACACTAGGCCAGAAGTCCCCCAGCGTGGATCCTCTGATTGATGCCAGTGTCGGACAGTGACACATCACGTGCTCGACACTCTCATCTTCTTCTAAACACCCCCTACACGGGTCGTTCATAATTCCTATTCTGGGGAGGTGTTTGTTTAATCGACAGTAAACTGTCCTAATCCCTACAAGTTTTCTGAGGTTATCTCTTGAACGTTGTAGGAATAGTTTTGCCCTTTCCCTGCACGATATTCTAATGAATGCGTGAATCTGTCGGCATGTTGTTGTTGTTGCCCATTGCGCTTTGTGTTTACGATGGATTTCTTCGTTAAATAAAACTCTTGAAAGTTGTGGGAATAGTTTTGCCCTTTCCCTGCACGATATTCTAATGAATGCGTGAATCTGTCGGCATGTTGTTGTTGATGCCCATTGAGCTTTGTGTTTACGATGGATTTCTTCGTTAAATAGGGATCTTACGGTTGATCTAGCCAGGGGAAGGATAGGTTCTGGTCCAACGAATTGTTTGTCCGAACCCTTCTTCGCCAGTTTGTCAGCGCGTTCGTTTCCCCCTTTCCCAGAATGTCCTTTGATTCATATTAGATCAATTGCATTCTCCTGTGATAGCCATTCTAAAGCTTGGTGACAGTTCCATACCAGCACTGAGTTTGTTTTCACATTCCTCAGAGCTTTAAGGGCTGCCTGGCTGTCCGTCTTTATTTAGATATATTTTTCTGTAATGTTCAGTTGCGTCATTTGTTCGGCGCTATATAAAATTCCCAACATCTTCGCTAGGAAGATTGTTAAGTATTTATCTAACTTAATACATACATTTAAGTTCAAATGTTCCCAGAAGATTCCTGTTCCAGTGCCCGTATTTGTTTTCTATCCATCTGTGTATGTATTTACGTCTGGGGTATACAATGCACTATAGCCGGTTGAGTTGTTGGGACCGAGACTTTTATGACTATCCTTTAAATTATTTCTACCCGAGTTTAAATCATTTTTACTTCAAAAATTTTGTGGTGTTAAATTAGGACAGTCACCACAATGTTGTGATCGACTGTATGAAAAAGTGTATATCTAAAAATAGACAATTTCTTCATTTCTCATCTATCATACAGTAACTACAACACCATTTCATTTGGTCTATTGACTCCTCATATATTTTCGAATTTTAATCTTTTGTAGTAAATTTTTTTGAAATTTCGTCTTAATCTTAAATTGCTTTACTAAAACAAGGCTTACACCCAGGTAATGTACGATATAACTAGAGTTACAAAGGTCACTACAGAAATTAATTGACAAAATTTATGTTCAAAATTCTGGATTTTTTCCAATATTGGAATTTGTGCCAAAATGTTTCTAGAAGCTCCGATATCTTATTGCGCAGTTAGTGTTTTAGCAATGAGTTGAAAAATATTCGCATATTCACATAAAGAACTCCCAAGAACTATACATTAGGATTAAATAGGCGATAATTTACAATAATACGTTAAATTATCTAATTTAACGTATTTTTGTAAATTATCGCCTATCAAATATATCGTTTTTATAGATACATTAATGGTGTTAGTTTCCCCATTAAAAGCCCAATAAAATTTGTCTAGTCTTATTTATTTATGTATATTTATGTGTCATGTGGATTTTTTTCTCGATAAATAATAGGGCTTTGCCAAAAATAGGATAATCCACACGCTCGCCATCTCTTTGTTGGTACGATTTTGCATATGTCACGGTTAAGGACGCAGTCGAACCAGTTTTCAAAGATATGGGCAAATCTCTTGAACACGGAGAAAGTGGTTTCTGCGGGATTCCGAGTCGACTTCGCGGATATCCAATTGTTCATATTTCTCGGTCAATATCAAGGTTATTAGGGGAATTAAAACCGATTCCTGAACCGAGTTTAGAATGTTGGGAATGGATTTGTGATTTTTTATTTGTTTTCGACGTCTTTTAATGTTATGTGAGTTTGTTTGTTAAATGTTGTTAATTAGTAATGTGCTGAATCGTAAGCGGCTTATTTACTTGCAAGTTGCGCAATTTAATCCATTATTAATTATTCGAACTTACACGTAAGCCTACTTAACACTTTCCCAAGAATATACAACTGTCATTTTATATGAAAATAGTCATTTCATTCAAAGCAGTTACAAAATGCAGATAAACGATAAGTTTCTGGTAATTTATTTGAAATATTGGTGATTTGCATTTTCTACAGAATTATTTAAGACAGAACTGAGAGAAAATTCGAGAAATCTTTTGTCAACGAGCTCGTTAATTACTTCTTATTTTTATGCACAGTATAAGTTGATTCATACAAACATACATCATATATACATACATACATACATACATACATACACACATACATACATACACACACACACACACACTACATACATCACACACATACACTACACTACATACATACACTACACACACACACACACACACACACACACACACACACACACACACACACACACACACACACACACACACACACACACACACACACACACACACACACACACACACACACACACACACACACACACACACACACACACACACACACACACACACACACACACACACACACACACACACACACACACACACACACACACACACACACACACACACACACACACACACACACACACACACACACACACACACACACACACACACACACACACACACACACACACACACACACACACACACACACACACACACACACACACACACACACACACACACACACACCACACACACACACACACACACACACACACACACACACACACACAACATACATACATACATACATACATACATACATACATACATACATACATACATACATACAACATACATATACATACATACATATATCTCTCGATTCTTAACACTCTGAAGTGTATAATGATAGCTTGTCCGTGGTTTTACTGATATTGCAGCTATGAATTCTGTTAATAACACAATCGATTTGATAAAAAATAAGACACTGATTCATGAGATTAAGGGAGAAATAAAACATCTGCTTCTTCGTAGTTCTAAGTTTCTAATTGAACAAGCAAAAAAGAATTCAAAAACTTCTAAAACCGTGTCAAAAATGTTCAACAAAAGCTATTACAGTTTAGCTGAGTGGTTGTGGCGGTGTAATGCGCTCAATGCTTTTATGGTGTTATGTCCTTAATGATAAATTGTTCAGCAAGTGAACATGAACTTCTATAAACATTTGCAGATTTGGTATAAAAGTAAGCAGACATAAAGTAGGTAAAAAACATCTAATTAACACGATAGATTACCCATAAAATTTGAAAATGTATCAGGTAAAAATTTCCTTTGGCGGATCCCTAGACCCCTGGTGCCCTCCAGATCCAAACGCTGACCATTAGCCACTGCACCAACGATAGAAGGACTGGACAAAAAATGATGATTTTGGGCTTGACCCTGACCATGCATTAACCTAGACGCCTATTAGCATATCCAAAGTCACACAATTTTCTGCATATGTTTTTCGACAAGCTTGTGAACGCAATCTCTCATTTTGAATGCAAAAATATTAAGTAGTAAGAATGGAATGACGCATTAAACGCCCAATCATAAATGTGGTACACGCTAACATTATGTAAGAAGAATTGCAGAACCTTCAAACTGATTTTTTCCAATTACAAGCTATTCATCTCTATGATTAAGTTAGTAGAAGTTAACCTTGACTTCCTGCAAATGTATTCGTATCCTGCTAACACACATAGAGTATTAAACTTTATAATTTGCATTATTTTCCAAATATGTCCGAATGTCTATGATTTAAGAACATATAAATAAAAAGTTAAACTCGTTCTGTATAATGATTGTAAATTTATACCTATATAGATGCGTTTCAATGTTTCAATGCTTATAAAGTGACACTTTATGATTGTATAAGTAAACCACATTAATATTTAAAAAACCTGTTGGATTTCCTGGCTACTGAAGAAGTGTTTCTGAAAAGGTCGAATTCTCCAAATAGACATTTTTGGTGTCAAAAAAAATTACACCCATCTAGTCGAATAATACTTTTTCTTCAGATCCTACACTGAAAAAAATATAAATATATTAGATCAAGTTGATCTAGAGCCAAGGAAAGTTAGCACTTTACAGGGTGCCCCACCGGGAATCGCCGCGATCGATATCTGGCAAAGTACCCATCTAAAACATTTGAAAATTTGGGAACTTAGCAAAGACAATAGGACTAACACAACTAAAATATTTGCAAAGTTGTAGTATTTCCGGTTAAACCGGAAATTGACACCAACTTTGTTATTTTAAATAAGACACCCTATATATTTTTTCATTTTTAGATTTAATTAAATATTTAAGGTCACTTTAAATAGCAAATATTGTTCCTAAAATTTATAGTTTTTAAGATAATTGGATTTTTATAAAAAAATTGACATGCAAGGTTTCACGAAATTCTTCGTATATTTTTCCAGAAACTAGGTATTTAGTTCATATTTAGCTTGTGAGTAGAACACATAACGAAGCTATCTTGCACAACTTTCATAGGTCCAAAAACATTATACTGAGTGTTGAATTCAGGTCTGCATATTTTGGTATATCCAAACAGCGATAACTTTGTTATCTCAAATAGAACACCCTATATTTTTTTAGCCTATCTTATGTAGATCTTAGTTATCTTTCACCTAATATAAGCTTTCTAGGGGTTGCTTTTAAAACTTTTAGAAATAGTTGCAATTGTTTACTTTTTTTTGCCATTTCACTTAAATGAACTCTTATCGGTTCACATATCAGTGACGTTATAAGTAGAAATAATTTCTATCGACAATTATACTGTTTGAAAACCATTTGTCAAATTATTTATAGTTGATTTTATAGTGTGTGGTGAAGCTAAAATGAAAACATCCCTGACCATCTGTTTTAGTAATGAGAATTATTTTAAATTGTTTTTTATTTTCTGATTATGTAACAGAGTAATAGCATGTGATACAGTGATAAATTTGTGGTTCGATATCCAATAAAGTCTCCATGAAATCCAATAAAGCGAATGGTAGAAAATCTCACCAATTTCGACTCCGTCAAAGAGAAATCAGATAGAAGAAAATCTGTTAGTGATAATAAAAATGTCGAAATAGGATTTCCAATTATGTCAACTAGTTATGTTTTAATTTTAGCTTCATCACACACTATGAACTACTATGAGTAATTTTACTGATTGTTTCATAATTTAAATGTCGATATCGATTGTTTCTTTTTTTAAGTGCATTTCATTTGTTTCTACTTATTATGTCACTGACATGCTACTCAGTAAGAATTCAATGGCCGTGAAATAAAAAAAATGTTAAAATTACAATTACTTCCAAAAGTTGTAAAAGAAGCTCCCGCAATGCCTATATCAGTTGAAAGATAATTTAAATCTGCATTAGATAGGTCAAAAAAATATAGGGTGTTTTTTAAACTATGAAAGTTGTGAAAGATAGCTCCGTATGTGTTCTACTTATATGTTAAATATGCAATAAATATCCATTTTCTGAAAAAAGATACGAAGAATTTCGGGGAACCTTGCGTCTGTCAAATTTCTTATAAAATTCCAATTCTCTTAAAAATTATAAATTTTAGAAACAATGTTTGTTATTTAAAGTGGCCTTAAAATATTAAATTAAATCCAAAAATGCAAAAATATATAGGGTGTCTTATTTAAAATAACGAAGTTGGTGTCAACTTCCGGTATAACCGGAAATACTACAATTTTGCGAATATTTTAGTTGTGTTGGTCCTATTGTTTTTGATAAGTTCCTAATTTTTCAAATGTTTTAGATAAGTACTTTGTCAGATATCGATCGCGGCGATTCCCGGTGGGACCCGCTGTATAGACTAAGTCCGAATTGTTCAACAAAAATGTCAAATTTGAGAAAAAAAATCAAAATTTTGAATGAGTTAAACATTTGAAAAAATCAAAATAGTGGAAAAAGGTCCACAATTTTGAAAAATATTCCTCTTCTTCTCTTCTTCTTCTTCATTCTCTGAGGTAGGCTTCTCAACCTGTTCTGGTCTTCAATGATCTTCTGGTATCCAGCATTCTTTCCATCTTTTCATCGGTTCTTTTTCCTGTTGGTTTCAATATCTTCGCTCGTTTGACCATTCTATTTTCATCCATGCAGTATTTTCTTTTGTCTCTTAGAAATCTATATATGTCCTGTATGTCACTAAATCCCTGTATCTCTTCATACAGAGATATGTGCAAATCTCTCAGTGTTTTCCCATGTATTGTTTTTTATGTTTTCATTTTCGTGGTTCTCATTATTTGCGTTGTTATTTTTGTGTCTGATCTTGCTTTTACCCCATACGTCATTATAGTACGCACTGTAGTTTTTTATATTTGGATCTTCCACATTTTTAAAAGAACTTGGTCAGTCAGATTATATAAAAATGTTTAAAAATAAGAAAAAAAAATAAAAATTAAAATAATCGATATTCAAACATAAAAATCAAATTATTGAAGAAACCAAAAATTCTCAAAAAATGGCGAAATTCGGAAAGGGTCGTAGTGTCAAGAAAATACGAAGTTAAAAAAAAGAGGAAAAATTTGAAAAAAGTCCAAACTTTCAAAATAATTAAAAATCTTAAAAAAGTTCAAACTTTTAAAAAATCAAAATTAAAAGAAAAGTAGATTTAAAAAAAGAGACAAGGGTACAAACATTTCGAAATTTTCACGAATAAATTTTGAAAAAGTCAACATCGTGGATGTATCGCTTTACATGTCCTTAGAATGTACGTAGCTTAATTATACATTCCCAGAATAAAAATCGAATAAATACAATCACACATTTTTAAACTTCATCCACTGTTGGATTAGGTGGAATAATTTCGCAGAGCCCTGACTGACATCAAATTAATAATTTAGATTTCATGAACCTGTAAAATATAAATTGTTACATGGCTTTAAATAGCCAACTTACATTACTACAGCTACAGATCTGAATTATTTTGCAACATGTCAATGCTTGTTTTCGTTTCAGTTTCAGAACATTATTAGATTCTACTCGAACGTTGCGCTCGGTAAGTTAATGTTGAAAAATAATGGCAGCAGCATGTTACAATAGTTTATAAATTAAGCTGATTTCACAAAAACCAATTATACAATATCATGCATGTATGTCAACGTGACTACGTTATGAATACATTACGTATCAGAATATAGTTCCAACATTGTGCGAGACAATTTTCGAGATGATTGCGATTGCACAAAGGTGTTTCAATTACGTTAAAAAATGTATTTCACGACTTAATTCGTCGTGCAGAGACTGGATCCATTAAATTAAAACATGCATGGCGTCTGTTGCCATTGAACTTGAAATTTCAGAAAGTAAAACGCGGTTTGTTTACGATCCATCCAATTATTCGACTACTTCAAGCGGTTCAAAATTCCTGTTAAAACTACTTTCTTAATTACAATTTTTTCCTACTCGTTTTTAGGAAGCGATAAAAACTCAACGTAACATATGATTATCTTCGCAACGTAGTGGATTAAATCGCCCACTTTTCCACTTTTCCTTCGTTTTGATGCACTCGATAAATTCTCCTGCTACCCTTCGTACCAATAAAATTCGGCTCGATGATTTTCATAATCTAATATCGCCCGGCCGGGGAGTGTATTGAGTTTGGTGGGAGCAACAAGAGATGAAAACAATAGGAAGAGTTCATAAAATTCGCGTTGGAAACGAATTTTTGTTTCGCGCCCGCGGGTCTTCGACGAAAAATCGTAAATTTAGGGCAGTTGTGCCAAAAATTCTTTCAAAGAGAAATATATTCTTGCGTTTATGTTTCCTCCTGCTCCGACTTACATTTTTTTCATCATACGTTTTACGTAACTGGTACTTAAAATAACCTTGTGGATAAATATTCAAATTCGCTTTTTAGTTAGTGAGGTTTTGATTTCTTCTTCGATTAACTTCCTCGTATTACTTTTTTGAATAAAAATACAATAATCAGTTTTGAAGAAGCCGTTGCACTTTTCAGAACGTTACTCGCATTTGTGTATGAGTGTTATCTCCTAAGTTATTGATTATCTGAATCAAAAATGACTTTTCTGTTTTGAACGAGGATAATTCAACGAAAAATCATCGTTCTTGGCTAGGAGATCAGTCGAATTAAAAACAATTACATTATCTAGAAGAGCTTTATAATTACATCACTAAAAAAAATGAATAAAGTCCGTGGGCCTTTTTAAAGGTAAACAAAAATCTGGAAAATCTTTCTTATGATTAGTAAAAAAACTCCCGACTGTAAGAAAATTTGGACCCAAGATCGAAAACTTAAACTGGCAGGTTTAATTTGCTTTTTCTGCATAATCATTTGTCTTTGAGTTACAGCATTTTTAAAGGATACCTAAAAATATGGAATTTTTTTATTTCGCCTAATATCTGTACCTAAAATAAAAATTATTATTTATTGTTTTTTTATTTAACTCGACCACTCCATATAAAAATTCGAATAACATAAAAAAGGTACAACTTTTTTTTAACTTATTTTTTATTTTTCGTAATGTAGCACCAATTTTTTATAATTGAGTGCATCTCAGATAAAATTAAAGAGTTGAAATATTATTTTCTATCAATTTTTGGCACACAAAATGCGAAAAATATTCATATTTTACTATAAAACATTAGCTAAAAAATCATACTTGTTTCATCTTTTTCACTTATTTCGTTAAAAAGATATATAAAGAATTAAAAAATACCCTCATTTTGATTATATTATCATCCCAACAGTAACAGAAGTTCAAATTCTGCCTTGTCGAATCCACTGTATTTATTTTTAATGACAAAAAAGTTCATGAATTCTACAGAAGCTTCTGTCGACTAAAAAGAATCTTGTGTACCCTGTCTTGCCGAGCGAGTCATCTTCACGTCTGCAAATTTTTTCTTTCCGCCCCATAAATAAGAAACGACTAAAGAAAAAGTCCATCGTAGACAGTCACGGACCTCAGACAAACACTCTGCGGCCCTCAAAAAAGTCTATGGATCTCAGGTCAAAACCCTATCTACATACTACACGATTTCTAACACATCAGTTCGCTACAATACAGATGATTTGTTTTAAAAAAATAAGACAATGAAAAATATTAAACATAAAAGGGATTACGCTGAAAATTCCTCTTGTTGCCTTTCCTATTAGCTTAATAGTTTTTCTTGATAATGATTTCATAATTACCAGGTTCTCCAGTTTTGGCCCAATTTATTTATAAAATCTTGTAAATTCTTCTACAAAAAATAACAAAATATTTATTGGAAAACTGAAAATCCATGAAACTATACCAATCTGTCTAAAATCGAACCTAAAACCGTATACTTTAATCACATAATGTCTTCATCTCAATAAAGGGAACTATGAAGTACATCTCCAGGAAAATGGGGGTGTATAACTGCGACGGCAAACAGAATGTCAACAACCCAATTAAAGAGATGTTATAGTGGATGATTCAAGAGACCGATGCCGCCTACTTCGACTCACATGAAGTTGCTACATTATTTCAGCCATTCCCTCGGGATAGCGTTGATTTCGAACTTGCCTTCAATTTGCCGCACGTTTAGAACTGTTTCGCCACGAAATTTATATGAATTTTATAGCTGGTGGCTGTTTGAGATGAAAACAACAAGGATATATTTGCCTTTTAAATTAGGACAAGATTGTTTATCTTCAACGGCGATGTTTGCCTTATTTTCAGGACTGTGTGGTGGTTTTAATGAATGCCAGGCAATTTCGCGTTTCTGACCTGGGGTACTTGACATAGTTAATTTCGAGATGCGCCATTTGCGATTTTTGTTTATAGTGGGAATGCAAAATATGGAAAACATAAATGTTGTTGCTGGTTCGGGACAATTTATTTGCATGTTTTCGATAGGTTCATTTGCAGTTGAGATTTTATCAACACTGGAGGCAACTTTGTTATATCAAATGGGCATTCCACCAAAGCAAACACACAACCTGTTTTTAATTTAGTTATATGTGTGTTTGTTTACCGCATTTCGCTATTGGTTGGAGTGGTTTTATTGGTAATATGGCCGTGGAATATAAACCCAAGCAGTAACATAAATTTAATCGAATTAGCATAATTTCTCGGTTTTGGTTAATCTCTTCGTTGTTGGGTTAATGGCCCTAAAATTTACAGCCACGAATGCAGAGACCGATTCAGATGATTTTTTTTCTTAATTAAACATACTTACTTAAAATTGCATAAATAATATTTTAACAAATTGATGTGATATAAATCGCGAAGTATGTGGAAGTTATCCGAGTATTTTTATCGCGATGACTCATGTGCAGGTGTCTAGAAGTCAAGAATATTAGTAGAGGTTTCCGTGTTGGAAACGTCCAGAAGCAAGTATTTGACTTAAATATTAATGATTCATTCAATAGGGGGATCTTTATATTGATCGTTAGAAAATCGTCTTCTAATCGAAATTCATTCAAACCAGTTCTATGTATCAAGAAAAAACAAAATTCAGAAAAAAAATTGAAACTGAATCACATTCTTAGTTATATAAAGAAATGGAATTAAAATAACATTTGCTGGAAACTTTCTGTTATAAAATTGAAAATTTTGCATGAAAATAAAAATTTTAAAAAAATCTTCGAGATTTCATAATATAAGTAGAAGTAGCTGTAAATTTTTGGTTTAAACTAGAATTTTAGAAATTACAGTTTTTTCAACTTTCATTAAAATATTTTATTTCAACCTAGAAATTTGAGCTACAATATCGAAGTTTTATCGCAAGCCTCGATTCAATTACGAGTAAGAAATAAAACTGTCGGGGTAAAAAACGAAGATAATAAGGTCAACAGTTCGCAATTTTGGTAGTTTAATATAATAAAAATGATTTTTTTTAGAAATCCAGTATTTTCTCATACATCAGTATTATCTTTTAACTTCAAATTCCGAAAAAGACGTAAAATTTTACAGAAAAAAAAATGAAGCAAACTCAAAATTTCTAGACAAAATGTTTCCCAAACTTTCGGTTTTAAAATCGAAATTTCCCATTTAAAGTTGAAAGCAGATTTAAATTAATTAATATTTGCTCATTACTTCTAGTTTTAAAATCCAAAATTTGAAATTCAAATATAAATTATTTCAATGGTAAAGTCAAAATTTCGACGAAAAAGTACGAGATTCGAGAAAATTTCAATACAGTCAAACCTCCCTATAACGAACCTCTATATACCAAATTCCTCTATATAACGAATTTTTTCATGGAACGTAGCATTTTAAGCAAATTTACATGTAATATTATCTCCATTTAACGAACAGGATACCTCTTTACAACGAATTATTGAACCAAGATTTAAGGTTTAATTAGTTTTAATAATGGCTTCCATTCAGAAAAAGTTTCTTATTCCTCATGCTAATGACATTTCAAAGTTTGATTCGTTTATAATTGCCTCTCCTTCAAAATAAGTAAATACTCAATTTTTGGGATACTCCATGCTAATGATTTTGTTTATCTCCTAGTATAAAGGAGGTTTACAGTTTGAGAACACACCTGAACTTGTTTGAAAAGCGAACATTTTCTCTTTAAACAGAAATAACCGATTTTTTAAATTAAATTTAATTTATTTATATATGTGTGTTCATATATTTTTCATTAAATAAAATTTTACATGTGATTTGTGCATTTTTAATGCTACCTCCCTCTAAAGAAAACCTCTCTATAGCGAATTTTTTTATAGGTTCTTGGAATTCGCTATAGGGAGGTTTGACTGTATAAGAAAAAACATTTTTTTTAGAAGTGTTGACATTTGTTTAAAATCTTTACTTTAATCTGAGAATTTTCAATTTAAAGATATTTCAACTTATCTTCCAAATTAATTTCCCGTGAATAGTTAAAATTAATAAATAAAGTAAAACATTTTTGGGTAAAACTTGAGGCATGTAAACACATTTTTTCTCTAATTTTCCATTTTAAAGTTGATAAAATTGAAAAAAACTTGGAATTTATTAAAAAAATTCTAGAGAGTTAAATAGCTACCCAATGACTATTATTAACATTTTCAAATAAAAAGATGCATAAAAAATAAGAATTTAAAAGTAAGTAGAAATATCATGAAAACAAATAATTTCTGTCGGAATTATGAAATTAAACCTAAATTTAAGAGAACATTTTGCTTCACGTTATCTTTTTTTTACAACTTTGAGTAGAGGTTGTATTAAGATAATGTAATCTTGAGCTCACGTGACCTTAAGCTCACATTGTCTTGACACAACGCAACGTTCAACTTACATGAGCTTGAGCTGGAATGATCTTGAACTTAAGTTACCTTAGGTTCACGCGACCTTCACGTGACCTTGCGCTCATGTGATCCCCATCTCACGCAACCTTGAACGCAGTGACCTTAAACTCAATTGACCTCTACGTAACCTTTAACTTAAGTGATCTCGAGTTAACATCATCTTGAACACACGCGATTTTGAGCAAAGTAATCATGAATTCAGGTGACCTTGAGTTCATTCTTGAACTTACACTCGAAATCATATGACAATGACGTGAAGTTTATCCCACGTGACCTTAAACTGGTGCGACCTTGAACCCCTGTGAGTTTGAAATCATGTGATCTTGAGCTTACGGGACCTTGAGCCTATGTGACCTTGAGCCCACGTAATCTTTAACTCACTCAATCTTGAGCTCAGGTGATCTTCAACTCAATCGATTTTGAGCTTACATGATCTTTAACTCACTCGATCTTGGGCTCGTGAGATCTTGAACTCATGTAACCTTGAGCACATGTGACCTTAAATTAATGTGAATTTGTGACTTTCACCGCAGGCGACCTTGATCCTTGTCGTCATGTGACCTTAAACATATTATGTAATCTTAGCCTTATGTTATTTAATCTAATATTAGACTCGCGTTACCTTATCTTTGTGGACTTTGAGATCAAGAAAGTAAAGAAGTTCGAAGCAAAGCTAAAAATTTAAATTTTCGGAAAAAATGATCATTCGAGTCTGAAGACTAGTTTTTTTTAAGTTCAATCCGCTCGCAGACGGAAATTTCTTTTAATATTTTCTGTTTAGCATTTTCAATTTAGAATTTCGAGTTTAAACTTGAAGTTTTGGGAAAACAATCTAAAAACATTAAGATGAAAATGTTCAGCAAAAGTTCAAAATTCAAGTTTAAATTCAAGACCTTTGGTTAAAACAGTTAACAAACAGTAAGATATATTAAATTAAAGTCCACAAAAGAAAATAATATTTCCTGATCGTTTTATTTTAGCAACTTCTGATTCTAAGTTAGCAAAGTAGTCGAATAGTGAATAGTGGCCGCTGATATGTGAATATAACTTTAAATTAGGGGATCAAACTATAGTTTTGAACTATGTAGATTGTTTGGCAGGCCGAATAGCCCCCGTCTTAATTTTACCCCAATCTGCATTTCGCACATTTACCCAAGTTTGTTTGTTAGTTAAGTTCTGGTCACAACTGAATTGTACTTGTTAATGCGGTCATTTGTTAACAAGAAACGTTTTATCAAGTTCCGAGTCGACAACAAAACGAAAAATTTACCTAATCGTTGAACAAATGTTCAAAACGTCGTAATAATTCAGTTGGTTTATCATTAGTGTCTCTGTTAATCCCTTGAGCTATTTACATTAATAACGATCAGATCAATTAATAGATCGCGAAATATTTAACAATCCCCGTCATACCTCGTGGCTTAAAATGTGATTTTCTAGTAAACAGCACGTAATTCATGATAAATGACATGTTCGAGAAGGTAAATAATATTTTTCAAAGGTGCTTTGCTTACTCATTCAGTCTGACACATAATCACATTAGTGTTTCGGTTTCGCCGAGCTGGCTGGCTTTCGATGTGTAATTCAACATGTCTTTGGAGACCCAGAGCAAAGCTACACATTTCTGAAATTAGCTCAACTAATTTGAACAGATTCCGATAGAAATTGCAATGCTGAGGTAGATATATGCTTGTTGTGTAAATATCTATTCAATCCCAATCTAAATTTGATGAGTAATGTGACTGCAAAGTTATTTAATTTGAAAATGTGTAACGGGTTGAAAGTTGTTTTCCCCGTTAGATAGACGTATTGGTACCAGAAAGTTTATTCATTTCGATAGCAAAACAGCCCATATTGATAGAGCACTCCCCTCGGAGATAGTCGAGATTTTCAGTTTTCAATAGTTTTAGTAAATGTGGTGGAGGAGCTGAAACTTCTTAAATTGAAGAGCTTGTATAGCATTGTTCCAGGGTAACATTCTTCAGATTTATTAAACAAAGATGGCACCATTTCCGTTCATCAACAATCAGCAGCATTTTCTTGGTACACATCTCTTCTATGAGGCGTTTCAATCATAACTGTACAGTTAAATAATTATTTGTAGTTGGTTGCGTAATATTCTCACCCTTTCTTCATCTGTGCGTGGGCGTGGTCTTAATGTGAAAATCGTCTAATAATTACCTTGTTATTTACCTACATGTCATAGTCCAAGTAAACTTCCAATAGTGTAGATATTATTTTAATGTGCAGAATACTGTTTCAAGAATCGCATCTGAGACGATTCACGTACATGAAAGATGATTCACCCACCAACTACCTTATTATTTTTGAACTTTAATATAACCCAACAGCTTAACCGTGAAATTAATTTCACCGAGAACAATTTAAAGTCCAAAATTGTTAATTTTAAATAAGTCACGTTTCGAGTAATTGCGATGCGCCGAAACTAGTAATTTTCCTACATTAAATTTGACTTTTAAGGTGAATACATCCCAGCTAGCGATTTTTGCTGCAGGCGCTTTCCAGTGGTGGGGATTTATTTTCAATTTGCGTATAGATGGTTTCCAATTTCCGCGAGCTAGTTTTTCTTAATTCTTTGGAATATTCATGGAAGATTAAGTAAAATCAGAAGTTATTGAATCAGCGAAAGGAGCAGCAAAGGAAAGAGAAGGAGAACGGCATTCTCTTCCTAATACCAATTCCAATCCGACCAATAGCTCCCGTAGCGAGATGCTATCTATTACATTAACTTTAGTTTACTGCATATTCCGTTAGGATTTCGACAGAATTTGCATTTTAAGAAATCGCCCGTTTTATACGATTGTCTAGACTTCAATAAAAGCTTTTCGCTTTCGGGGGGTTCGCCGCGTGGAGGATCTTCCCTTTTGCCTTTGACTTCGCTCTTGAACGCTCGCGGCTTTTACATTTAAAATATTCATGCGTTTCGATAAATTTTGAATGCCTCGGCGCATTTTGTTACGAATAGTCGATATTTTCGACACTGCATTATTAATGATAGTTTTCGCGCTCTGACGCCTAGTGCGAAAATCAAATCTCTACTGCGATAGAACCCCTTCTCGGAAATATTGCGACTTTTATGGCATAGTGTACTTGAAAATTTCTGGCATCATCTCAAAAAATATTTTTCTACGTTTCAATATTAGTTTCAAATGTCTGACATTGAGGTGGTTTTAATACTCTTAAAATTTAAAAATATTACATATTAGTTGTATTAAAATGTAACATTAAAATGTTTAACTTATAACTTATAACTATCAGATTTAAAGTTAAAATGTTCGTCGTCATACAGTGTGATTTACATAAGAATACGACCCTCACGAGCCCGAAATACAACCCAATATACAACCTTAATTGATGCTTAGAGTATGAAAATTTTATTTTTGAACATACCTTTAGAAATATCATAAAATTAGTTTAATTGACAACAATTATGTCGTTTGTGCTTTTAGGCAAAACGACCTGTCTTGCCAAGGAGAAGAAGCACTGTAATCGGCTAATCATGATGTGATTTGGCTGAAAATTTGCTCCAAAAGCAAAGTAATATTCAGTTGTTCACTTTATTTGTCTTCAAACGATCCCTCATACAGGACAGCTTTTCTCTTATCTCTTCGTAACCTTCGATCACCTACAGAGGAATTATCCAAACGCTGAAGTTGTCTTTCTCGGCGACTTCAACGTACACAACATCCCCTGGTTAAGGTTTTCTTCCCGAACTGACAATGCGGGAAGGGTGGTAGATGCTTTCGCCATTACTTGTGGACTATCGCAATTAGTTGAGGAACCCACAAGAATTCCTGATGCAGATACCCCTCAACCTAATCTACTCGATCTTTTCCTTACAAATTCTCCAAAAAAAAAATCACTGTGACATCACCGCTTGGAAATTCCAATCACAAGCTTGGTAGCAGCTCGCTTCATATACCACCTCTTTCTGAAACAGTTCCGTAAGGTTTGGCACTTTAACTCTGCTAACTGAGAAGAACTAAGATACTTCTTTGCATCTTTCCCATGGCAGGAAGTCTGCTTTAACTCAGACAACCCTTCCTCATTCGCCGAATCCATCCCTGAATTTATTATTTTTATTATTATTATTATTATTATTATTATTATTATTATATTTTGTTTCTCAGCCTTTTGCTGGTATTCATTTAACCATCCCAAGTATACTTAAATACTACAGGGGTAGGTCTGTATCTTAGTTTGTGCTTAAAAACTTTCTTAGAATGCGACAGGTATTCAATATAACAGCCTTTTGGATATCAATGTATGTGTTCTTATGTAGTCCTAGTATATCTATGCCCTTATGAAGGTTTTTAGGAATAAGTCCAGTTGACGACACCACTACTGGTATTATTTCTACTCTGTTAGAGTGACAGATTTGTCCCATTTCTAATGCTAATTCTGCGTACTTGTCTTTTTTTTCCCGGTATTTTTCCATTAAATTGTTGTTGTTTGGAATAGTTACATCGACCAGTTGTATATTTTTCTTCTTTTTATTCATTACTACGATGTCCGGTCGGTTGTTCATTACTCTTCTGTCGGTGATAATTGTTCGGTCGTAATAAAGTTTAAAAGATTCGTTTTCAAGTACCGCTTGTGGCTCGTATTTATAGAATGGCGTGTACGTGTTGAGGAATCCGTATTTAATGGCCAATTTTTGGTGGATGATATTACACACTTGATTATGTCTAAGTAAATAATCAGTATTAGCCAGATGAGAGCAGCCAGATGTAATGTGCTGGACTGTTTCAGATTTTTGCTGGCATTTTCTGCATAAGTCTGAGTTGGTATCTTTTTCTTTAATAATAAATTTTTTGTAATTATTGGTGCTTATGACCTGGTCCTGTATGGCAATCATGAATCCCTCAGTTTCAGGTAGTAGTTTGTCATCACTGAGCCATCTGTTTGACGCTTCCTTATCTATGTGTGGCTGGTTTACGTCGTAATAGTGTCGCCCATGAAGTTCTTTACTTGCCCATTGTTGCAGTTTTTCACTATCGGAGATTACTGTCAAGTCACCTCTTTCGTCAGCAAGATTCAAAGTGGAGCAGTTTTTGTCAGCTAATTTAATTGTGGCATGAAGGTTACTTGTTAAGGATTTACTGCAGAAGAATTCTCTTAATTTATTGATCTGGCTGTTGTGAAGGTTAAGCATATCGATAAAGGCTCGACCTCCTTGCTTTCTAGGGAGAGTAATTCTGATCGTGGATGTATTTGGGTGATGGTCTTTAAATTTAGTCATTAAACTGCGCGTTTGCCTTTCGATGTTTTCCAAATCAGTTTTCGTCCACTTGATAATTCCAAAAGAATATGTAAGAACTGGGATGGCGTATGTGTTAATTCCTGTGATCAGGTTTACTGAGTTTAGTTGAGTTTTAAGTAACAGCTGAACTCGCTGGAAAAATTGCTTTCTGATCCTTTCCTTTGCCTGTTTCTGTTCTAATAAGCGCGCTTGCTGAAATCCCAGATATTTGTACGTTTCACCATGTTCCATCGCCTTTATAATTTCCCTATTGGAGAGTACACAGCATCGCCGTTTATCAAATGACCTTTTTCAATATTTTGCACTTGTCCAGGCCAAAATCCATATGAATGTCTGTGGAGAATTCATGAGTGATATTAATAAGGCTGCGTATTTCTTTCTCATTTCCTGCATAGAATTTAATGTCATCCATATAGAGGAGGTGTGATATTGTATGGCTAACTTGCCTGCCCCCTTTTAACTTGTATCCATATTTAGTACTGTTTAGCATTGTGGACAGCGGGTTGAGTGCCAGGCAAAACCACAACGGACTTAAGGAATCTCCTTGGAATATGCCTCTTCGTATGCAGATCTTATCCGTACTGATTATCTCGTTGTCAGTATATATATTTAAGTTTGTTCGCCAATGTGTCATGACATTCTCCAGAAATGCTATTACTGTAGGGTGAATATTGTATATTTGTAATACATGTACAAGCCAGGAATGAGGGACGCTGTCAAAGGCTTTCTTATAATCTATAAAGGCGGTATGCAAATTACGTTTTTTCCTTTGCACTTGTTTAAGTATAACCGAATCAATGACCAACTGTTCTTTACATCCTTGGTGATTTTTCGTGCATCCTTTTTGTTCTTCTGTCAGCAGGTTATGTTCAGTCACATGTTTATAGATGCGGTTAGTAATACAGGCTGTTAATACTTTGTATAAAGTTGGCAAACATGTGATGGGCCTGTATTGGGCTGGATCATGTGTTTGTTGGCCTTTTGGTAACATAAACGTAGATCCTAATGTGAGAAAAGTTGGGGTTTCTTTAGGATGGTTAATAACATATGTAAATTGTTCTGCTAGGTTAACATGCAAACTGTTAAATTTTTTATACCAGAAGTTCTGTATCTTGTCAACTCCAGGCGCTTTCCAGTTGCTTGTAGATTTCATCGCGGTATTCACTTCATCTTCACTAATTGCCTCGAAGTTCATTTGTGGGGTATGAATTTCTCTCTGTTCTGTTCTTATCCAGTGAGCATTTCTTTTGTGTTCTTTAGGAACTGACCATATAGATGTCCAGTACTCGGTAAGTTGTTGTTTGTTGGGTTTTGGTTGAGCATCTGTACTTGTGGTACCATTAAGCTGCCTATAAAATAGTTTTTGATTGTTCTGAAATAGGTAGTTTTCCTGTTTTCTTTTTGTACACTTTATGTATCGAGTAAGCCTCTTGGTTTTGGCCTTTAGTTTTTGTTTAAGTACATCCATGTAATCGTCCAGTTGATGTTGATGGTTTGGATGATTTTCTTGAGTCTTGATTTTTTGGAAAAGTTTTTTCACTCGTGATTTTAACCGCTTTGATGGCGATTTAGTTTTTCTGTATGCTGTTAGCTGCCCCAATTCTTTTCTAATATTGTTAATAGTTTTTTCAAGTCTTTGTTGCCAAAACGGTTTTTTTTTAATTCTCAGCAAAGATGTTACGCCTATTTTTTGTTTATGAATACGGAGTACAGCGACGGCTCCACAATATATCAGAGAATGGAGGCGTTCCAGTGTATTGAAATCCACTGCTACATCTTTTAGTATTTGATTGAACGCCATAATGATGCTGTTGGTATTCGCATTGGTTCTTAATTTGGGAAGTTTAGGTCTATATATTGGGTTCATATCCTCAAATTCTGCAAGAGCTCTACGCAACTCACTTAAAGCCATGTTGGTAGGAGTGTCATGGCTTCTGTGCTGATACTCAAGATTGTGATCATTATTCTGATGCATGTTGTCATTGTCTGTTAAATCTCCATCATTAGTTGTTCCAAAGTCAGTAGCTGGTAATATGTTTTCATGACTTTCAATTTCGAGTAGTGCCTCTCCTCGGAGTTGGTTTAATACGGGTTGTGGAAGATGATTATTTTTTAAGATTGCTCTTCGTTGATCAGCAATTCGTTGCTCTGTAAGATGACTTAAGTCAGGATATTTCTCTGTGAATGCTTGATGAAGGGCATATCTATAAGTTGTTAAATCAGTTTCCATGTTAGTAATTATATAATAGGAACGCATGATAAAAGAATTTAATTCATCAGTCCATTTCATGCGTTTCCTTGGTAAACCAGCCTTTGTGGTCGTAGGCATTGTGACTGGTGTCGCCTTTGAAACAACAACTGCTGGTTGAGGAGTCTCGTTGGTAGGTTCCTCCAAGTTGTTAGTGACAGTGGCCGTACTCGACATCACGCTGTCCCTACCGCTAGTCGAGGGAGACTGTAGCTCACTTTCCGAACCGGATTATTATTATTATTATTATTATTATTATTATTATTATTATTATTATTATTATTATTATTATTATTATTATTATTATTCCTATGGGGTCGGTTATCTCTGCAGCACTGAAGCTTTGGCTTATTGTGCCCCCACGATTATCTTATAATAGGCCCGTTCTTTGGAAAAATTCCAGAGAGTCAGAGCATTCCCAAAGCTGGAATGTCTATCCCTTGCCAGAGCCGGACATTCACATGATATGTGTAAAGGAGTTTCTTCTTCCTCTCCACACATTCTACAAGTAGAATTTTCTTTTACGACAATTGTTGTAAGATGTTTCATTAGGGCACATTGTCCCGTAAATAGTCCAACTGTCCACCTAAGCTGATTTTTGCTTAACTGTAATATAATAGTTCTCTGGCTCTCTTTTTTGATGATCCGTCAATGAAGATCCGCGATTGCCTCAGACCATTGACACCCCTCCAGTGAGTGCTGTGTTCTTTCCTTAGTAGTTCCTTTATTACCTCTTTTGCCGTTTTGTAAGCAAGCGGACAAGTAGGTTCTGGTCCTACTAGAGAAAACTCGGTTTCCCCTATGGCTAAAACGTCTGCTTTTTCATTTCCTTCAATTCTCCGAGGGGCCTCAACCCATCGAAGTATAACTGTATTGTGTTGTGCCAAGTTGCTTATCTTATCAACACAATCTTTGACTGTTTTGGAGTTTATTTCATAAGCTCTCAGCGCATTTATTGTTGCTTGGCTGTCGCTATAGATCACGATTCTTTTATTTTCATAAGACCTCCTGATCATTGCTTCAGCATAGGCTGTAATTGCAGTAACTTCTGCCTGAAATATGGTTGCCAAAGATCCCCGTTTACGTAAAATTCATTCCCTGTATGGCATGTTGATCTAGGTGATTCCATTCCATATCTATTTGTTTTTAGCCTGTAGGTTGCTGACAGGGCCTCCGCCTCCATCACCAGATGAAGTGGAGCGAGACATAGCATGGCTGCAGTGGGCGTTGATTGCATCGCCCCTGTTATCCTAAACAAGCTAACCTTTGTACCTTGCTTAGTCTGATAACACTTTCTTTTTTTCTGGCTCTGTGCCACCAGATTAAAGAACCGTATGTTACTGTGAGTACTACAGCTTTGGAATATATCCAAGGGACCATCGCTGGTCTAAGTCCCCATTGTTTTCCTATCACGCCTCTACAGGCCCATAGGACCTTGGTGGCTTTGGCAGTAACTTTTTGCACATGAGCACCAAAGCTGAGTTTGGTATCTAAGGTAAGTCCTAAATATTTAACTTCCCTACTCAGTGGAATTTCTTGTCCACCTAAAGTAGGCCTCTTTATCTCTTAAGATTTCTTTTTTTAGTGAATGCAACTATTGTGGTTTTTGCAGGGTTCCCTGTTAGTCCCTCTGTTGAACACCACCTTTTTGTAATATTTAGTGCCCGTTGCATTAATGCTGATACGGGCCCTGGAAATTTACCTCTAATTAATAAGGTTAGGTCATCTGCGTATTCTTGCGCATGAAATATTCATCACTGAAACTATCCTGATTGGTGTGGAATTCTCAATTCCCCACTCCCAAAAAAAGGCTGCTTCCAGCAAATATTGTTTCAGCAAAAAATGTGTCGGGCTGTCTCCTGCAAAAATCGCGCATATCGTCGTTGGCGAAATAATCCCCCAGTCGAGACTCAAACTACCTTTGCAGATGCAAGAAATTTTTGGAAACAGATTATGGGGAAAAACGTGATTTTATCCTAAAATGCACCAGAGGCTTATCAACTGTCCTAACGGTTCCAGGTCCTTTCGGGAATTTACAAAGTCGGTTGGACAGAATTTTACATCTTCAAATTTTCCAGCTTTACTCGATGACAATTACAATATTGTGACTATTTCCAAGGAAAAGGCTGACATGCTAGCCTTAATGTTTACAGAAAATTCCAACCTTGATTCTCGAAACGCAGAACCTCCTATTCGTCCTAAGGTTGGCACTTCGATGCCTGAAGTTGTTCTCAGACAACGCATACTCGGGAATATTCTCTTCGAGCTCGACACCTCGAAAGCTTCTGGCCTTGATGGTATCCCCGCTATTTTTCCTGAGAAGTGCGCTCTAGAGTTGACACTCTCTTACAACAAATGTGTATTCCCCAACATCTGAAAATCTGCTTGGGTGCAGACTGTCTCTAAAAAGGGAAAAAGGAATCTGGCTAAAACTTATTCTGGAGAAGAATAGTATTATCTCGGACAGGCAATGCGGTTTTAGACAACAACGCTCAACTGACAATCTACTGGCATATGTTACTCATATCTATAACTCAGCTATGTGGAAACATCGTGAGGATAGGATTGTGGCATGGATGTCTCAAATGCTTTCGACAGTCTCTGGCATCGATCTATTCTTGCCAAATTAACATCTTATGGTCTTTCTCCTGGACTCTGTCATTTGATATCCAATTTTCTCGCTGACAAATCTCTTTAGGTCGTCCTAGATGGCATCTCATCCGAGACATTTGCGATTATTGCAAGGGTACCTCAGGCCTATATCCTGTCTTCTACTGTGTTTCTGTTACACATAAACGATCCTTTAGCTTTAACTTCCAATCCTATATACAGCTAGGCAGATGATAATGGCTTGGTGTCATCTTTTTTTCATCGACAAACCATTATCCGTCGCAGCTTCAAATCGACCAAGGAAACAGCAGATGCAGCTAATTAATCGACATCTCGAAATCATTCTGGAATGGAGTAAGAAAAATCTGGTCGACTTCAACGCTTCAAAAACATCAAGGGATAATGCAACAAACATACTAATGGACGATAAAATCCTATCGATGGGATCTAATTTGTCTATACTAGGAGTGAATACGAGCACTAACTTCTCTTGGAACGATTATGTGCGCGCCATTGCCAAATCCGCCTCTCAGAAGCTGGGCTTTCTTTTTAGAGCTAAAAAGTACTTTACATATCATCAGCTACTCACACTATACAAAGTTTAAGTTAGGCCAACACTAGAATACTATTTTCATGTTTGGAGCTCATGCCCCCAGCCACACTTAAGCTCTTTTGGATTCAATTCAAAGAAGAGTGATTTGCCTAATTAATGACGAGAGTTTGCCCGATTTTCTTGAAACACTAAAGCACAGGCCGATGGTTGGTGATTTATCTCTTTTCCACAAGTACTGTCATGGAAGATGCTCACTGGAACTAATAAGATTGGTCCCTTCAAGGTCAAGATTTTTGAGGCACACAAGACAGTCGGAGACAGCAAATTCCTGTGCGGTCCAGTTTGACACAGCGAGGATTTCAGTCTACGAAGGCTCTTTTTTCTACAGAATTTCCAAGCTATGGAACATGTTACCGAATGAAATTTTTCCCAAAAATTACTACCTATCCTTGTTCATCGCCATCTATCCTTGATTCCGCATCCTACTCGCGGTGCTTGAATGGCATAATAGGGTTATTCTTTGCAAGTGGATTGAACATAACATAAGAATCGTGCGTCCAATTATTTCCGCGACCATTTGTCGCACTCGTTCTTTTGTGGTACGACCAAATGTTCGCTAGCTTTTGTCGCGCGACCAAATGTCCACTTTCTTTTGTCGCGACTTCTTAAAGGATAATTACAACTGGTATGGATCATACAGGATAATACTTTTACCATGTAAGAACGTAAAGTGTTTAGAAATTTGCATTATAATAATTACAATACAAATTTGAATTGAAATACTTTTACCGGCTCATCCGCCAAATCTCGTTTTAAAGCAATTATTCATCAATAATAATTTTATTTACATCAGTGCATTTTTTTTATCTAGTTTTTTCAAAACAATTTCTAACGTTAATAAATTATTCACTAATGCCTAAACACTAGCAAATAAAAAACTGTTTAAAAATAAATACGGAATATTGATTACAGTTATTTCTAGAGAAGATATTTTGCATTAGTTAGTTAACCAAATGAATCAAAATAAGCAAAACTTTATTTGAAGCTGAAGTATTTATTTAAAAATAATTTATTTATAGGGATTAATATTTCAAATGAAAACAAAACATCCCATCTGAATATTGCAATTGATATTGTCAGCGTTAAAATAGCTCGGCTTAAATAAATAATACAGCTCCATTAACGCTGTTACGGGAATACTGAAAATACGTCGATTTTTCCACCAATTAAAAACAAGTTAATTTGTTTACATCCAGTAGAGTTACGGAAAGGTAAATCGTGAGGTTATCCCCAAGGGGGAGCAATCTTCTAATCCCGATAGCAATTAATTAATCGCTGCGGACTTTAAAATTCCCGTGCCAGATTTTCGGATTTCTGTTACGAGCTTTTGAGGCCGATCGCAATCAAATAAGAGCTCGGAGATAAAGTGAATCGACAATTTGTTTAAACTGCCAATGGTGCTGACAAAGGCTTCCCGTCACAATTCGATACTCGCCTTTGAATGAAAACATCGAAAATATTCTATTACAGCGTAATGAAACACAATTAGTTTCTCGATGGGGTCGGGCGAAGGCTGGGGTTTGATTTTAAATTACTTCACTTGTTTCAAGGGATGGGGATGATTCATTAAATATAATGAAACCTTTAACGAGCACGAATTCAAAGGTTTGTTGATGATTAAAAAAATCTAGCTGTGTGTCCATGAAAGTTAATATTGGCGGATTTTAATAATGTGTGTGGATGATAGAGCATTTATTGGTTTCATCAGGCTTAGTAGTATGTAAATTATTTGCATGCTGCGGCCTATCGTTGTTAATTATTGGGCTTCGACAAAAGCAAGAGATATTTTCATTCCTTTAAAGCTTAATTTTCAACAAAATTTGATATATGGCGTAAAATTATTTTCCTGAAAATGTTTGTTTTTCTTTGAAACAAGATATTGCAAAGAGTGAAAAATCTCTGATGCATCTAATAAGAAAAGAACGATTTACGTAAAATTACCGAAAAAAATATTTAATTAGAATAACATTTTGTGAATATAGCATTCTTATAAAATAGCAACATGTAAATTAACTTAGCCCCTGGCTTTGAAATATCTTAATCGGGTTTTAAATTTAAGTAAGCAAAAGTAATAAAACGAATATTTGGTATCCGTTCAAAAGCAACGGATCTAATTTAATCAAAGGATATTTTGTGAACCAAATAAATCTATTATTTTACTTTTATTGTCATCAGCAAGGGTGACAGTAGTGGAAACTTACTCTAAGGCGTCGTAAGAGGCTCCAGTATTTGAACAGTAAAAAGCGCTAGAACTCAGTTAAATGTACCATGGCATCGCATTCGGTTGTACGTAGGCCATTAGCGCGAAGTAGAAGGCCCATCAAGGAAGCATTATCTGCATAAGATAGTCAAAGTTTTCCCGCCCGGACCTGCAGAGGTGGCACAATTGTCTAACTAACACTTTCATAATTTAGACCGGTTCGTCTGAGTTTTGTTGTGCTCGTTTCCAGCTACATCAGAGTTATACGTTTTGGTGGCGTTGCAGGAATTTAATTATCACACTTCCATAGGAGTTCGTTTCAATTGGGACGTCAACGCTACTCTTACCATAAATGCATACAATAAATTTTGAGTCGTACTAATCACATCGTTGCCTGAAATTGCGTCTCAGAAGTATTGCTGCTCTCAACCCTGAAGATACTTTACAAATTTCTGTTTTCATGAAGACCCGACTTAGGCACATTTTGTACCCACTTTAATAGCCTTTTATTTCTGCAAATCGATTGCAATATAGAGATGTAGTACAATAGTTGTGTCGCAAAATATGCATTTTTCGGCGACGCTTTGCACGTTGATAATTAAATTAGCGTCTACGCACATCTCGTTGGTTTCTCTTTCTCTCTCTCTTACACCAGACATTCGCCCCTCTCCCAGCAAATCCAACTGATTTGACAATTTGGCCAATACTTTCTTACTTCTCCACTGAAGCAGTTTAATCAACAAATTAGAGACGAAGCAATGGAAAAAGTATACATCAAAAGAAATAAAACTTACAACTTGGAGAAAAAGCCAAAAGTTTCTTAGAAATATAAGTTAACGAACTTTACTTTTTAATAATATAAAAGTAGTATATTAAACAACAAGTGTAGAAAAGTAAAGTTTTACTAAACATTTACAGCGTTTGAGTACGAGGTAGCGCAGCGAGCGAGTAACTTATAGCTATACGAGTTTAGTAAAACTGTTTTTCTCAGGAGCTTGTTTATACTATTTTTTTGCATTTTGTGATAATTATCTAGAAATAATTAGAGATATGAAAGCCTTACAAAGTTATTAAATTTATCTGTTTATTTTTTTCGCAACCAACGGCTTTGTTGATTTACATTACAATAGTTGGACAAGTGTCATTTTTGTCGGTGAAATTTAGTGTAAATTACACATTAATAATTACAAAAGTGAGTCTTGTTACCAAAAAGAATTTAGAAATTTGTGCCCAAGACATTTTAAATGCGGCTCTAGAAATTTTTTGTGCATATTTTATGTCCTACTGTGTTTAATTGAGAGTGATGGTTGCTGTTTGGTTAAGTGACGTATCTATGCGATAACTACTACTTTACTAAACAATTTAAGTTTAAAAGTAGCACATTATCTGTTAAAATGCAAAAAAAATCTACTTCTATGAACTGATGTGATAAAAATCGCGAAGTCTATGAACCTCGTTGTCGAAGGTACCAGAGTGTTGTGATCGCGAAGTGACTCATGTGCAGGTGTAGTTTTACTTTAGAATGTATTTGAGATATAAACTTCCGGAGCATGTATCTGATATAAACGTACGCGCATCCCCATTGTGATTCATTCAGTACTCGGACATTCTGTATTCAGTGGTTGTTTGCCGCATTACATTTTGTCTCTTCGTCAAAAAAAAGTGTTTAAATTTACCTTATCTTTCCGAGAGAACCTTACACGTAGATTAGACTAGATTATATATGGGTCAGTCTGTGTTTTTTTCGTTCATCCCGCACCTCGACCTAAAAAGATCTTTTGGGCATACCCTAATCTATGTAGTTCTCAAGTTCAAACTCTTGTAGAAGTTTATTATCAACCTTCGATTGAGTTTTTCCACATTTGCAGGGGTCTAAGGACGCCCATCCGAGTTGGACGTGCCTTTTGCGTGCATAGCACATGTTCTGCAGTCTGCAGCTTCTCCGCAAAAGCGACATAGGTCTGTTTCAGCTTGACCCATTTTCTTGAGGTGCTACCTCATAGGGCAATGTTCTGTTAAGAGGCAGGTTAGTATTCTCAATTCAGATTTGCTGAGTTCTAAGTAGACATTTGTCTTTTCAAGCGTTCCAGATATAATGTTTTTGCCTGTCGTAGTCCTGGATATGATCTCCAGTCGGAAATTCTTAACTTTGCTTCCCATTTTTTGACCTCATTGTTGATTTGACTTTTAGAAAAATCAAAAGTCAGTTCAGGTCCAGGAAATGACGATGCAGATCCTTCTCTAGCAAGTTGGTCGGCAGCTGCATTCCCTTGTATTCCTTTGTGCCCTGGTACCCGACTTAAGGTATCCTGTTGTGTTTAGCCAGTTGCTTTAGAGTTTGTGGACAGCCCCAAACTAGTTTGGATTTGACAATGCAGCTGCTGAGAGTTTTTATTGCCACTTGACTGTCAGAATTAATGTGGATCTTTGTTTCTTTCAGATTTCCTTAAAGACTCTCTTAGGGGCAGAGTTCTATTGCATGTATTACAGTTTGAAACAGCAGATGGGTATTTTCCCAAGGCTTTAGGGACGTTATAGTTAGGACCATGAATTCCCACTTCAGTCTTATGTCTTCAGATACTGATTGGGCGTCAGTGTGGATAAGTTCACTTTAAAAAAATGATCAAATTCCTACCTGGGTTACATATATACATTCAAAAGCAGTCAAGAGATTTCAAACTAGTCGATTCATTTTTCATTAATTTGATGAGTATTGCTTAACCAGTCAAATAATTGAAATAAAATAATCGATTGTTTTCATTTTTTTTTAAATTTTTGCCACCTCTAACAATCATATTCGATAGCAGAAATAAGCTGACACAAAAATTCGAACTCTGAAAGCTTCATAGAAAAAATTAAGCTTTATTTCTCTGTTTCCCTGTTTTGAACTAGTTTGCAGACTCATTATTGAACCCACTTATAGAACGTTTGCCAGGGAACTTCGCCCTTGCAATGCTATACATCGATGAAATAAATAAACGACTTCTTACGAGTTTAAGCCCTTTTTACTAGTAGGAGCTTTTCAAGTGGTTGCATCCTCTATTCCAATGAAATTACGCCAATGGAAGAGGGTCCTTTCGATAACGCAATATAGTAATTTAAATCAGAGGTCATCGTCAACTTTAAAAGCGAAGAGTGAGCTTTGAATTGAATTTCTGACCCTTCCCAATGAAAGCCCCGGCCTCTGGTGATTCGGATTCATCCTGCTGAATATGTAATATGTTTGAAAATTGTTGTGACCACTTCACTCTGCAAATGAATACACTCGTACCCTGGTTGCTAACAAATAGAATTATTAAACATTTTCGGGCATGCCGCTTTACAGTCAAAGAGAGTAAATAACGATTTGTTTCGTAGAAAATCGACTTTATTTGATTAGGAAAAAGCCACCCAAAAAATACTGATTTGCATCATTCTGATCAACTTTCTTGGAAATCTACACAAATACGTGAATGGAATGCTTTAGATGTTTATGTACTGAAAAATAATATATAAACATTGTAATATAAATTTTGGACGCCATTTCAGGAGAAAATCTGACCAATCTTATTCGAAGTTTGAGGAAAAATGTTGATCAAAATTCGAATGAAATTCCAGCGAAATTTCAAACCAAACTTCGACGCAATTTTAGATAAAATCCATAAAAAAAAATTTGACAAAATTTAACAACACTTTTAAAAAAAAATTAATAGAAAAATAGAAAAAATCGAGTGATGTTCTAAATTTTGGTGAAACGGACTTGGTTATCTTTAAAAATTGAAATACAAACTTTGTCCTCTGAAACCAAGAAAGACTAAAAAATATAACAAAGAAAGATATCTCTCTGAAGATGCTAGCTTGGCTATCGAAACGCGTTAAAGCAACTTTTGTCGTATTTTTTAATCTTCTTGGTTTCAGGAGACAAGATTTGTATTTTTGAATTCTAAAGAAAAAATTTGATAAAGCCTTAGTGCAAAATTTCAGGAGAAAGTTGAACAAGCTTGTTGCCGAAATTTCAGGTAAAAATTGATTCAATTCTGAACGCAACTGCAGTAGAAAATTTGATAAAATTTTTGAAAACGATTCGGAAAAAATTCCGCAAAATTTCTAATACAATTTTAAGAAAAATTTAAACATAATTTAAGGACATCATCGGGAAAAATGACGACATTCAAGGACGTCCCAAAAGAATATTCTAGGAAGCTTTAGGTAACATTGCAGAAAAAATGTGGCAAAATTTGGAACAAAACTTCAGAAATCAATTCGACAAAATTTCAGGTAAAATTTTATTTTAAAAATACACGACAACACGGCCTTTAAATTTCAAAACATTGACAATGATAATCTAGAAGATAATTTGATGAAATTTTACCTAAAGTTTCATAAAAGATTGGTATATCATGAAATTTCAGAAAAAACATTGACATAGCAAATACATTTGATTAAAAGATTTTAAAAAATTAAAGCAAAGATTTTAGGAGATAATTTGATAAAATTTTACTGGAAATTTTACGATGGCTTCCGAAAATATTTTGATAAAGTTGTAAGGAAAATTTGTCAAAATTACAGGTATAATTTCGTGCAAAAAATTGCTGAAATTGTGGACGAAATTTCGGTAAAAAATTTGACAAAAATTCACTTTTATTATTATTTAATTTAAGAAAATATTCCAAAGCTATATTTTAAGAGAATAAATTGATGAAATATCTTACAATTCAGGAAAAAATGGGAACATATTCTGGAGATATTTGTAGAAAAATTTTAAGTAATATATGAAAAAAATAGTAAATTTTTAAACACGACATATATAGGAATAAATAGGAATGTCCATAATTTAAAACAAAAGTTCATGAGATAATTTAACGAAACCTAAAAATAAACAGTAGTAAAATCTTTCATAAATTTTTATGGGAAAGTTTGACAATACCACATACAAAACTTAAGAAAAGAATTCGTTACATTGTGATTAAAAATTCAAGAGAAAATTTTTTGACACTCCAGAAAAATATACGATAGAATGTAACTTAATTATAAGCAAGGTTTTAAAAGCAAAATTGACAAAATTCTAAACAAAATTGAACAAAAATTTGGATGAAAACATTCTAGGCAAAGTTTTAGATTAAAGTCACATGAAATTTTAAAAAACATTTTTAGAGAAAATTTAAATATATGAAAGGAAATTTTTGATACAATTTCTGGAAAAAAATTATGGAAACTAAAATAGATTTGTCCAAATAAACAAAAAAAATCAGGAAAAAATTGGACGTAATTTTAAATAATATTGTGAAAAAATGGCAAAATTTGAAAACGTCTTACACGAAATTTCAACAACAAATTTAACAGAGTTAAAAAAATAGATAGTTTGAATAGGGCTTTATAAAGTTAAAATATATTATGAATGCAGTTGTAGATAAAATACTGAATTTTAGAGGAAACTTTTGGCGAAATGGGCGAGGAAAAGTTTGCCAAAATTAAAGGCGACAATTCAGAGAGTATATCGGTGAAATTTTAAATAAAATTTCAGGAAAATTATAATAATATTTTAGGCAAAAGTTTAGGAAAAATTTAACAAAATGTTAGGCAAGATTCTAGGAGAAGATGAGATGAATTTTAAATGAAATAAAAAAGTAACATTCGATAGAAAATACTAAAAAATTTAAAATAGAATATTTAGAGAAAATTTGAGAGAATTTAATGGAAAATTTTATACAAAACTTTAAATTAGTGGACCAGATATTAAAATTGTATGTAAAATTTAACCTTTGTTTAATTTTTTCTTTAGTTTTTAATTTATTTAATCCAAGCTGATAGGGAAAGTTTGACCAAATAAAAGTAAATATTTTGAAATATTTGTAAGTTCTTGAACACATCTGACACGATTTTGGGCTAAATTTTAGGAGAAAATTTCATCAAATTAAATATGAAATTTCAGCAAAATATTAATGACGTATTCATAGGCAAATGCAGCAGATATTGAGAGAAATTTTAGGATATAATTACAGGAACACTTTCACAAAAAAACAACATTTCAAAATAAATTCCAATGAGAAATTTAAGAAAATTCAAAGTGAAATATTGGGAAAAATTATGACGAAATTGTTGTATAAATTTCAAGGAACAGTTAGACTAAAATATAAACGAAATGTTCGATACAATTTTATATTAACTTTTAGGGGAAATTTTTACAGAAATTTTGGCGAACTATAATATAAAAAAATAATTGTTAGAAGAATGAAATTTTGAGACAACATTCACATTTTAGGCAAAATTTTGAGTAAAAAAAATTATAAGAGAAAATGTGACCTAATTTTGAAAAAAAAAACAAAAAAAACCTTGACAAAATTTTGTCAAATCTGAAATAAAAAAATGGAGAAAATTTTAAACGAAATTATTATTAAAATGTGCACTTTTACAGCTTTTTTCTGAATTTTCATTGTTAACAAATATTTCAAGAAATTTTTATTTTTATAGGTACATCTTACATCAAAATTTTGTTTTTTTTTACATTTTACATCGAAATTTGTTTTTTTTTTCAGATTTTTTAGCTGAAAAAAAATACCCTTGGTATTGCAAATCACCGCAAGTAGCGACTTACAAATATGAATTTCTTTGTCATTTAAACTGGCATTTAAGGCAATTAGTCATTGCTCACCTTTAGTTGACTGTTTTACGGACGTGACACAGAATATAAAGATGCTAATTATATTACTTGATGCTGTTTCATGATTTAAAACTTTTTGTACGATGGCGAAAATTCAATTTGGTTGGGTGGTGCTTCGTGTGACACTCGGTCGAGATGTTTCGGGATCGAAACCCATTTCTTTCGATAACAATCCCATTGTATATTTTGCGCTATGCCATTCGATTTTATTGACGCGAGGTTTAAAATATCATTCTAATAATCCATAGCACGTAGGAGTTTTAGGATCCGGTCGCTTTGCTTCTATACCACGCTGGGGAGCGACCGTAATATGAATAATTTCCCATCCCCCAGGTAGGTTATATACATTTATTACCCAAAGCTACCTTTCACGGCAAATTGCCTATTGTTCCAAATCGGGTAGTGGAACGTAAATATTTTATTATGCGTTAATTCGGCCTTATAAATTGTCCCAATTTAGAGCGAAATTATTTGATGAATCCGATTCCACCCACTGGGAACATTAAAGCGCGAAATTAACGCTCGCCCTTTTTACAAACTCTCCCCCATCGCCACATGTGTGGGAATTTCTCTTCTATTCAATAATTTCCAATATCAGGCAGTTCAATATATATATATATATTGACAATGACAGTTACGCTGACGAAGTACATATTTCATTACGAACGCAGTTTATAACGTGACGAAGCTAAGAGTTACGTTTTTAATGAGACGGTTCTACCTGTAGAGTAAAATGGCACTGGAATTAGTTCCACTTCCCTACTTCGTACAATAATAAATCAAGTTTCCCCGGAATGAGGAAATTCTTGTTAAACTATCCACTTTGCAAGTAATGACAGGTTTAATAACACCGCTTTGAAGAAAGAGGCTAACGTGAGGCTCTATATGAAAGTTTAACTGGATTACAATTTGGCTTGGTGTGAATCAAATTACTGCATGAAATTAGTTACGACACCCCTTTGTGCCCGTATTATACTAATTGTCTTTTAATATAGGGAAAGATGTTAGACAAGCCCCATTATTTATATTTCAAAATTTATCACAGTAACAATTAATTTATAGCTAAAACTGGTACACTACATAACATAAAAAAATTGGGTTACTGAGTGTTGTATTTTGGCAGATGCTCCGAATTACAGTTAAGAAAAAGTAAAAACAAATTTTGAAATTAAACTTAATGTCCCTCTAAATGTCTAATCCAAAATTTTGATATTATGCAACTATGCAACTATCCTAAAAAAGGTAAAAATGATTTTTTTTAAGTTAAGAGATTTTTCAAATGTCGGGGGCCATATTAACCCCACAACGTTGTCAAATCTGGCCCGATTCATACATTTTTGACCAAATTTCAACTTTTCTCAAGACTAAGTAGTTTCGTTTTTGCAATTATCCAAACATTTTAATTATTTCATCGCTCGAGATTAACTTTTTTTCCAAATATATTGAGATGTAAATTCATAAATTTTGGATTAAATCTTTTTTAATTTATCAAAGTTTCTGATTAAAGTCAAAATAATGACACATTTTACCGTAAAATTTCGAGTAAATGTCCTTTAACAATTTTTGAAATTTTTCGAACATTCGATTTTCTTTTTTCAATGTTCTTATTCAAAATCACCAAAATCTTGATGAGGTTGAAATTTTCAAGAATATTTACTTCCAAATTAAGAAAAAATATATTTCTTGAAATTAATGCTGCTTTTATCGAAATCTTTGGCTTAATTTTTAGAACAAATTTTGAGTAAAATGAGATCAAATAATATCATTTTTCACTTTTTTAAACTTGATTCTATCATACCCATTGTCGAGAAAACTTAAGAAAACAGTTAAAATTCCTGAAGAATATTTTTATCAAAATTTGTAGCCCTTTTAATAAAATTTTATTCTAATTTCGAAAGGAAATCGGAAAATATCGCAACTTGAAGTAATAAAAAGATTGGATTTTGGGATAAAAGTTAAATTTTCAGAAAAAGCCAAACTTTGGGAAAAATTGAAGAAAAAAAGACGAATTGTAAAAAAGCAATTTTAAGAAAAAATCTGAGGAAAAAAATTTGAATTTTATAATAGAAATTCAGATTGTGGAAATAAATTTGAAATTTAAAAAAAAGATAAATTTTGATAATAAATTAATTGAAATTTTGAGGAAAGCTCCATTTCAATAAAAATAAAATTTAGAACAAAATAACTTTTGTTTCAAAAGAAAAGTTCTTAAAAAAAGGTAGAATATTGATATAAAAATGTTGAAGTTTAAATATGAAGAGGTAAAAGTCGAATTTTGCAGGAATAAAAAAGGTTAAATTTTTACGCTACTTTATAAAATGTGGATTTAATTTCAAGAAAAAAAAGTAGTAAAACTTCGAGAAAAAGACGAATTTCAAGGAAAAATCGAAATTTTGAGAAGCAAAAAAAAGCGAATTTTAACCTAGAAGTCAACATTCCCTAAAAAAGCCAAGGCTTTATTAGAATTATGAAGAAAGAAAAAGAAATTTTACAAAAGAATATATATTTAACTAAAGGTAATTTTTGAAAAATACCTACGGATTTTTCCATTAGAAAGAAAGTGCAATTTGGATAAAAGTTGGATTTTGGGAGAAAGAAATTTGGAAAAATTGAAACTTTGAGAATTCGAGAAAAAGACCAATTTCAAAATAGTTTAATGGTCTAGCAGGATAAGTATGGCGAAGTGGCTCGTAAATGGGAATCTGCAGTAATATTTTTGGAAAGTTATCATCTTGGCAAGTAAAAAAAATTTAGGTGACTACGAGATACTAAAAAAAATTGTCAATTTAAGAAAATTGTTTAAATTTTTTTTTATCTTTTGTACTAAATACGTTAGAAAAAATGAAAACAACGACGTATTATGACTAATAGTTTAAAGTATATTATACATTTTTTCCTCATTTTTGATTAATTCTGGCTACCCAAAAAATTAATAAAAAAAATAATTTAATTTTTTAAGTAGTTGTATTTGAGGTACAATTATGAAACTAATATATATGCTATAATAGTCATCAAGTATATATAGAAAATTTACTGAATAAAAATTGGTACAACACGTTGCAAAAAATTTAAGTTGAACTTTGCACCCTTCAGAATATAAAAAAAGTTTTTAATTTTGAAGTAAAGTTGTTTTTTTGTATAGTTCATATTTAATTATAGTGTTGTAAAGTTAAACAAAATTCAGAATGCACACTCCTTTTTATATTTTATTATTTTGTTAAAATGAATATTTTCTAAATTTTATTTTTTTCGATTTATTTTTACATTTTCTGTCGAACTTTTGGCACGGATTGAACTAAAAATTACGTAAAATAGCCATATTATACTATGAAATATTAGCTAAGAAATGCCGTTTTTTTATCTTTCTAATTTAGTTAAAAAATATCAACGATTTAAAAAATCTTATGTTGACTAATTCTTTAATACCCCCTAGACACATTGAAGTATGGAGCTCAAATGCACATAAAATTTATTCGTATTTCGAGGTGCTAATTTGTCGAAAATTTCATTACAAATTCCCATTTAGGGGCCACTTTACCATGTTTACCCTGTTAAAAGATCCCTTTCCTTGAACATTCAAAATTAAACTATAAACTATTGACAAAAATGTTGACTCAAATTTTAATTAAGCAATAAGTGTTTCAAATTATTTCTATAGAAAATATTTTTTGTAACAATTTATATAAAATTTTGACTTCAGCTTTAAAGCATATTTGAAAGTTTTTCAAATTTCCCCATTTAAAAATTTTAAGTTTAAATTCGAAGTTTTGAGAAAAAAATTTAAATCAAACAAGAAAAAATGTTTATCACGAAGTCGTAATTTAAAAGATTAGAAAATAAAATTGGAATTTTCGAAAAACAGTCACAATTTGGACAACAACTTTTTAAATTTAAGGAAAAAATAATAATCTATTTCAACATTTCATCTTTTTTCGAAATTTGAACTTTTCCAAAATACTTAAATTTCAGGTTCAAAAAATTGATATTTCGCGTTTCTATCGAAATTCAAAGATCAAATTTCGTTTCGTGTCGTAATTTTAATTTGTTTTTATAAATTTTGAGTCTTTTTCATGATTTAAGTCTTTTTCTTTAAATTGAGATTTTAAACAAAATATTTAAACATTAAAATTGTCATTGTTTAAAGGAAAGTTTCAGTCGACATTTTTTTCCACAATATCGACTCTATTTTTAAAATTTCAAGGCAAGAATCTTTTAGCAGAATAAAGTAGGGCGAAGTGAACCCTATATGGGAACCTGTAATGGAATTTTTGGCAAATAATCAAATTATCACATCGAAAAGCATTAAAATTTATGTATATTTGGGTTTGATATCTCAATAGGGTTATAAGATAATAATTTTTTTTTTAATTTTTGATATTTTTTTAACTAGTTCGAAAAATTAAATTAATGGCATTTCCCAATTAATGTTTCGTAGTATATTATGAATTTTTTAAAATAATTTTTAGTTAATTTTATCTGTGACAAAAATCTATAAAAAATGTAAGAACAAGGAAAAAAAATTGTAAAATATTTACTTTAACAAAAATAATAAAATATAAAAAAGATACTATATATTCTGAATTTTATTAAAACTTACCACACTATGTTAAAATACGAATTGCACAAAAACAACAACTTTACTTGAAAAATACCAAAAATGTATTATACTCCGAAGGATGAAAACTTCAACTTAATTTTTTTTGAAAATGTTGCACCAATTTTTACTTTATACATTTACTGTATGTTATAGTACTTAATGGGTACTATAACATATATTATTTTCGTGATTGTACCTTGGAAAAAAAATGAAATTATTTTTTATTCATTTTTGGGGTGGCTAAAAAAAATAAATAATATACTCCAAAATATTATCTATAATATGCCGTCGGTTTTATCTTTCTAACCTATTTAGTTAAAAATATATAAACAATTTAAAAAATCTTAAATTGACAATTTTTTTAATATCTCGTGGTTACGTTGAAATATAGAGTCCAAATATACATAAATTTTGTTCATATTTCGAGATGATAACTTTTTAAAAATATTACTATAGGTTTCCATTTGAGGGCCACTTTGATATACCTATCCTTCTAAACCCCTTTGGAGAAAAAGACTAAAATATCAATTTAAAAAATAAATAAATAAAAGGAGCTTTAGAGAAAGTTTAATTTTCTCAGCAAAGTCAAATTTTGAGGAAAAAAAGTCGAAATTACGATTAACAGAAAACTAATTTCAAGAAAAAAGTCGAAATTTTTCGAAATAAAAAAGATTAAAGTTTAAGATAAAAGTGGACATTTCGGAAAAAAAATTTAATGCTTTCTAATAGAATTTAAAATCATTTTAGAGAAGAAACAGTTGAAATTTATTCCAGAAATAAAAAAAGTCTGATTTTTAGATAAAAGACAGCATTTTTGAAAAAACAAACTTTCCTAAAAATAATGAAGTCGAAAAAAAGGGTAACGGATCAAAACTTTGGGAAAAAATCAGGTATTCTATTAGAAGATCAATTCCTTGAACAAAAGTTAAATTCTGGGAATGAAGTCAGAATTTTGATAAGAAAATAGATGAATATTGGAAGTTAATTCAAATTTCAACAAAAAGACGAAAAAGTAGAATTTAGAGAAACACTCTTTCCAGAAAAAGACTGAAACTTGAAAAATGTATAATATTCCGCAGAAAATCAAATTTTGAGAAAAAAGTCGTATTTTCAGAACAAAATTTAACCTAAAAAAAGGACAAATATTAAAAAAAAGTAAAAATTTCGACAAAAGACGAATATTTAGGTGAAATTTACAAAAATGGAAAATGTTAAATTTTAAGAAAGTACAACTTTCGAGTGAAATTTGAACATATTTTTAATAAAATTTGGACCTAATTTAAAATAAAAAAGGCGAACTTTTCAGAAAAAAATTTAGATGAACAAATGAAAATACCACATTTTGAGATGGAAGTCTGCATTTCCAGAAAAAACCAGGCTATAAGAAAAATAAAGAAAAAAATTGAAAGAAGCCAATTTTTTTTAGTAAATGGCTAACATTTTAAATAATATCTGATCAATTTGTAAGAAAAATGACAAATTTGGTGGATAAAGTAAAAATTTTGAAAGAAGAGACGAATTCAAGAATCAGTTGGAATCTTTAAAAAAAAATTAGACATTGAAATTTTCTTCAAAAGAAGTCAAATTTTTTTCGGGAAAGTTACAAAAGAAATTCTTAAAAAGAAGAATTGAGAGAAAAGTCAACTTTTCGATAAAATGACGAATTTTGAGGAAAAAGTTGTATACAGAAATATAAATTTTCTTAGAAACAATCCTGAGAGTAAAGTCGAAATTTTGGAAGAATGACAAAATTTAAATAACAAAACAAAATTTTCAGAAATGGCCCAATTTTAATAAATATGAAAATTTAAAAAAAGGCGGATCTTGAAACAAAAATTGAAATTTTAACAATTAAAATTCCAAGAAAAGGTGAACTAATTATTGGCGAATTAAAAAAAAAGTTCGACTTTTGAGAATAAAATTAAAATTACAAAAAAGATAAATTTGGAAAAAAAATGAAAATTTCAAAAAAGATGAAGTTTGATATAAAAATCGAAATTTCTAAAATAAAACACAGGATATTTATTTTTGGTTTTACCAACGATATTGAGATTCGAACAAGTTGTGCTAGTTACAAAGGATTTGGAATCTAGACGACAGGGCCTATAAAGGCTCCCACAAAAGGAAAAAAAAAAGATGTTTGATCCGGCCGCGTTTTAGATTTTATTTGTTGCCAAAAAAAGTTACCCACTTTTGATCCAAACAGTTTTCTCGAAATTTTCACTTCAATATTTAAAACTTGATATTTTTAATTTATCTGATTTTATTTAGTATCGAATTTTCTATTTCAAAGTTGAAATTTTGCGAAATAAATATCGTTAATATCACGTTTACATTTGAAAGCATATGTATTTTTTTCGAAATTTCGCCATTTTCGCAAATCTTCGTCTTTTCCTGAAATTTTGAGCTTCAATTTTAATTTGAAACTCCTAATAAAATTAGGTATAAATTAGGTATTTGAGATAACATTTTAGATTTTAAAAAATCGGGATTATCTGTTGAAAAAAATTTATTTACTTCTTTTAGAATAATACAGTAAAATCAACATTTATACAGCCCCTAGTTTGAGAAGTGGAACTTCTTTTAAAACCATTTACCGGTCGATAAAAAATACATATTTCTCAGATTTCGGCCATTTGAAATATATCTAAAATTTAGCTGCTTCGGCGACAAGAATTTCGCGACCTTTTCTTATAAGTTACTGTGATGGACACTATAACATTTCTCTTCGGAATCCAGACATTACATATTTGTAAAAACGTCATATTTACCGTGATTTACAAAGCAGTTAACTTGATAACTCGTCTATTAAGCATAACGTTGGCTTTTAACGGCCTTATCGCCGGAAAAGATCGAAAAATTACCGCGGCCATTTCAAAATGTACCACATAAATTATAAAATAGCTTAAATTTTTAACGGTTAAAATATCATAAAACGCAATGTATACTCGACATATTACAAACTATTCTAATCTATTACGGACTAGTGGGAATGTATATCGTAAAATTTCACATTAATTCGCCACACATCCAGCACAACACAAATCTTATTACGGCAAAAGCGCTATATTGCACAATATTAATCATTTCGTATATGCCCCGAGATTCTCGTGCATTTCAGCCTGAAAAGAGTGCTTTTGAATCTGCCCCAGCTTCGCCTTTAATGTTTATTACTTCACGGCAGAGCGACAATAACAAAGAAATTTGTTGATTAAATGCTCTTCCGCGCGCTTTATTTCCTTTTGCCAGAAGAAGAAAATAATGTCACATATATTTGCTAATGTCGATGTGCACGAACGGAAAGGTTATAAAAGAAGAAGAAAACGGCAAGAAATTTAATAACCTGATGGATGTTACATCAAGATGTCGACATCATAGACAATATTTTCCACATTGTAGTCGAAAAAAAAAATAAATAGAAGCTATATCGACATTCGATTGCACATTCTATGAAACTGAACGAAAAAATGTCATATCTTAATGAAAGGGTCGGATTTTAAAGAATGGAGATGTATTCGATAAATATGTTTGTGAATACTTATTTAAAAAGTTCATTCTTTATGTGTCCCGTCCCCTGTCGATTTCGCAAATGATAAAAAATGTAATTTTGTTGTTCTTGGCCTCGTCGAGATATCTGTCTTATAAATCTTTATTACGTCTCATGTTTTTATGTAAATTTATCATCGGACCCATCAAAATTAGTTTTTGTGAAGATATACTGCAAAGAGAAAAGAGAAATATATTTCGATACTTGTTTAAATTTCTTCGCGAATACGAAACTTTTCCGTCTTACATCTTAATATTAAGATTTTTTCTAGCTTAACCTACAAAATAATCACAATTGGGTAGTATAAAACAAAAACTTACATCAATTAAAAGAGTAGGGTAGGGTTAGTTACATGCAGCAGCCGAAAGGTACAGGGTTCGATTCCCGGTCGTGCATTTTTAATTCGACTACAGAAGGTGAACATTTAATTAAAAATTTAAAAATTCGATTTACTTAAAGCTATTTCTAAATGCTATAAAGGTCTAATATAACTTTCATGTCAATATTCTGAAACTAAATTAATAAAATTAAAATGTTTGTGAGAGATTGGAAAATAGCTGCCTTTTTATAAGTTCATGTGGTTTTGAAACTCATATTTGTCGCTCAATCTGTTTATTTAGGCTAACCATGGAAACGACCAAACAGTTTTTAACAAAATTCACATTAGAATATGGAACGTTTTATAACAAATATCTTCTCAACAAAAATATGTTTATTACATATTTCGTGAATGATTTTCTGCGAATAAAAATTCGTGAGATATTGAAATTTTAAAAGAGGGTAAAACAAATATAAAGCGAAATTTGTTTTTAAAAATTTATTGATACAAGATACATAAATGAAAGTTACTATTTTTCTCCATAATCTTCTGATTTTGTTATGCATTTTTCCAAAGGATTGGGAGTTTTTTAATGTCATCATCATAAAAAAAGGGGAGGCGTGTTTGCAGTCAATTGCACACAAATGTCTCAACAGCAGCATCATCAACATCATGGAATCGCTCACCTCCTAGAGCTTCTTTCAGAAGCCCAAATATATGATAATCGTATAGTGATAAGTCGGGACTATAAGGAGGGTGTTCTAATGTTGTCCAATGCATTTCCTTCAACTTTTGCTGTGTCAGATTGGCTGAGTGGGGGGCGTGCATTGTCGTGAAGCAAGATCACATTTCTGAACAAAAATTCGAGCCTTTTCCGCCGATATGCACCTTTTGTTTCATCCAATAGCTGGCAGTAGTAGCCAGAAAATCGACGTGCAAAACTTCTTTAAAATCCCAAAACACTGTCGCAAGAACCGACGACTGGCATGGGGTTAAGTTTTAACTAAAGTGCGTCCTTCCAAAAATGTTTTGTGCCGTTCAGATACTTGAGTTTTCTTTAAACAAATATCACCAAACTGTGCTTCTAGTCTACAAAGAATTTTGGCGGACTTAACACCTTCAAGAAATTTAATAATGATGCGCTGCTCAACGTGCGGATGAACCTCTTGCTCACTCATTTTATTTACAACTGACGAATGAAGAGAATAGAATTTGCTTTAGCGCAGGAAGTCACGTGATGTCCCCACTTAACATATCTAAGAGTATGCGCACGACGCCCTCATGGCAATGATAGAAATTCCGGTTTATATTTAATTTACCATCATATTATTGGATATAAATGTGAAAAACAAATAAAAATCAAATTCACTTTCGGTTGCGGCGGTATATTGGTACCTAATTAAACGTGTTTCTCTTCGTGCCATTTATGTTTCAGATCGAGAATCAGACATTTACTTGATGCTGACAAACTAATAAATACTGGGCACAATTTCTCATAAAATATTTGGTTTCGATTTTTTCTTGAAGCGATTGGGTGTAAGTAGAGCAATGTTTTCAAAATGAATTCTTTTTGAAGTGAAATCTTTCCAGTCAATTTAAATACATATGTTGTATGGCTTGGCAATATTGACAAATATTTTTTTGCGTTAAAAACAATTCAACCATTTTAACATAGTTTTATTGTTTCAGATTGCCTCAATTTTTAAGCAAAATATCCAGGATGAGCCAAAGTTAGCAAAGTTAATGAAAAACAGACCGAATATTTGAAATAAAATGGATTTTCATGGCCCTTTAGTTAAATTATTTATTTACTCTCTAGTTTTAGGTAAGTAATCTTTATCAACATTTCTTTTATTTAAGATATAATGAAGAAATATTTTTATCGAAACTACTGAACTTTACAAATGTTTAGAAGGGAAAACAACTAAGCATCCTTAAGCTTTAATTAAAGAATTAAACTAGGACCCCTTTCCGTGGGATTTCGTTCAGGAGCAGGCAACAAGCAACATCACGTATATTTTCACTCTACTACACAAATTAGCAGAATAGAATTTTCAGAATGTTTTCTCACAAATTGATCTTTTAATGTCAAAACCAACTCACTTATTATTCAAAATGTTGATCTTTTAGAAAACAATCGACTTGTTTTAAATTTATCTTTTTTTCTTTATTTTACTCAAAATTTGGTTCTTTCTGGAAATGCAGATTTTCGTCCCAAAATTTAGCATTTTTTATTTCTTGAAATTTTCCCTTTTTTTTTCTCTCAATTAAGTCCAAATTTTATTAAAAAGGTGTAAAAATATCACACACAAATTTATCTTTTTTTCTTTATTTTTTTCCCAATTTGTTTTTTTTTGGAAATGCAGATTTTCGTTCCAAAATTTGACATTTTTTTTTCTCTAAATTTCAATTTTTTTCGGTAAATTTTTTCTTGAAATTTCGCCATTTTTCCTCTCATTTATGTGCAAATTTTAATAAAAAGGGGTAAAAATATTATCCGAAATTTATACATTCTTTTCTAAAAATTTAATCTTTGGCATTTTTGTAAATTTCCAGTTTTGCCTCGAAATTTATCTTCCAACAAAATTTGGACTCTTTTTTTAATACTTGTACTTTTTTTTAAATTGAGTTCTATTATCAAAATTCGATTTTTTTTTAAATTTGACATTCTGTGTAATACTATACATTTTTCAAGGTTTAGGCTTCTTCTGGTTAAAGATTTCCCTAAAAATTCGACTTTTTAAATTAGTCTTTTTCTTGAAATTTCAGTTAATTCTTTTTAATTTTTTTCTTATTAAAATTATGACTTTATTCCCAAATTCTTCCTTTTGTTCAAAAGTTTCACTTTAAGACATCTGCTTTTCTCTTTCTTTTCATTCTTCGCTCGTTGATTGAATTTTGGCAGATTTTACTTTTTTTATTATTTTTAGACATACATCTTCTGTTTCTAGAAATTTCAATCTGAAACTCGCCTTTTATATCAAATTTTAATGTTTTCTTTTCGAAAATATATCCAAATTTTATTTGGAAGGTTGGAAATTGGAAATTTCGACCTTTCTCTCAAACTTTAACCTTTTGTATTTTTGAAAATTTCGATATAAAGAGATCGTTTTATTTTGAAAATTTCGACTTTTGTTCACAAGGTTTATTTTCTCAAGTTCGACTTTATTCTCAAAATTAACCTTTTATTTCCAAATTCGAAACTACTGAGAAAAATTGTCTTTTTTTTAAAAGCGCGGTTTTTTTTAGAAATGGATGTTTTTTAATAAATTCAACTATTTGTCAATTTTTAGTCTGTTCCTTGAAATTCAATTAGGTAATTTGAAATTAGGCTTTTTTTCGAACTCTCAAAGTTTCAATTTACTCTCAAAATGGGCCTTTTATTTCAAAATTTCTTCTGCCCAAAATTCGAATTTTTTTTTCAAAACTTTTTTTCTATTGGAAAAATCCATATTTCTGAAAAATAAACTGTTACTTAACATGTAGACATTTTTGGGATTTCTTTTTATTTATTAATATTTTTCAAAGCTTGGCTGTTTCTGGGAATGTCGACTTTTCGACCCTTTTTTCGTCTTTTTCCCGAAGTTTCACTGTTTTTTTTTCGAAATAAAATCGAACTGTTATAGAGTGTAAAAATATTTATAACTGAAAGAAAAATACCAAGAGAAAACTAGGAAATATAGTAACGAATGGGAGTAAAATGTTTAATAACAAGAAAGCTGGAAAGCAGAGCACTGGAGTGGTACGGAGAAGTCCAAAGAATGCCAGAACACAGACGACCAAAACGAATATTGGAATGCGAACCGCCAAGGAGAAGACGGAGAGGACGACAGGCATTAAAGGAAAACCTATATTGGACTTGTAATGATAGATAGAGATCTGAGAGCAGAAGACTGGGATGTGAGAGAACTATGGAAGAAAAAACGGCGAATTCATAACGGGAAAGAGCCGAAGAATAAGAAGAAGAAGAAATTTTATTCCGGACTTTCGACAGTTTTTTGAAAATTTAACCTTTTTATTTTTGCAAAATTCGAATTTTTTCTCGGGATTCTTCTTTATATTTGAATTTCAACATTTTTCTGTCAATATTTTTTCAAAGTTCGTTTTTCTTGGAAATGGAGTTATTTTGTTCTGAATTTTATTTTTGTGAAATTTGGTCTTTGCTCGAAATTTCAGTTTATTTTTAACATCCATCTTTTTTCCAAAATTTTAAGTTTATTTTCAAAATTTAACTTTTTCTCAAATGGTTAGTTTCTATTGAAAAATTTGACTTTTTTTTCTAAAATATATTTGCAAAATATCTTAGACTTTTTTTGCTTCAGTTTATCTCAAAGTTTGACTTTTCTATCTCAAATTTCAACAGTTTTTCGAAATTTTGATAATTCCCGACTGTTTCTTTCTTGAAATTAAGATAGGGCTACAAATTTGAAGAAATAGATTTTTTAGGAATTTCAACTATTTTCTTGAACTTTGGAGGGTTAGGTGTGTCAGAATTTAAATTAAAAAGAGAAAATTGATTTGATTTAATTTTACTTTTTCAAAAACGTGTTTGTTTTTTAAAAAGTAAGGCAAAAGTTTGATAAAAAGAGCATTAAATCAAAGGAAAGATTTTTTTGGAAATTTCAGAGTAAACATTCTTTTTCACTTAGAAATCTTCATTTAATGGTCTTGAATTACACATTTTTTTATTTTAGCCTACCGAGCCAACTTTGTAAGATATTTAAATTATTTAAATAAATAAAATTATTTAAATTGTCGTGGGTCAAATCATGTTTTTCAAGAGTATTTTTTTTATTTTAGTTTATCGAGCCCAGTTTGTAAGACATTTAAATTGTTATTTAAATCAATAAGTAAAATTGTTTGAATTCTTGTGTGTCAAAAAATATTCAAACAGTAAACAGTTTCATTTATTTATACAATAATTACAAACTGAGCTTGATAAGATAAAATAAGAAAATTGTTAAAATATTCCTTTGAAATTTCAACTTTCTCAAGAATTTGGTGATTTCGTGTAAAAATATTGAAAAAAAAATCGAATTTTTGAGAAACTTTAAAAATTATCAAAGGATAAAAAAATATTTAGTCGAAATTTCACGCAATAATGTTTAATTTAGATTTTAATCAGAAACTTCTAATATCAAAACAGAATTAGGATGACATTTGAAAAAAAAGTCAAATTTTGAACAAAATGTCAACATTTTATGGAAAACCTAAATAAAAAATTTGCTAAAAACTTTGAAATTAAAAAAAAATATAAAGCTCAAAACTAAGAAAACAAATTGGAGAATTTAAAATGTTTGAATATTTGCAAAAATTCTTTAATCTTGAAAAAAACTTTGTAATTTGGAAAAAATCCATATTGAGATTTCCAACCCTTACTTTGTGAAAGTCTTAAATATTTATGACTATTAAACTTTATTAACGATAAAAACGCAACAGAAATTAAAAATTCCACAATGTTTTGATAAATATTTGCTAACACCGGACATCTTGCTGCCTTCAGAAATCAACATCTAGAAAGGTCAAGTTTTGCAAACTATCTATTAGAACCACAACATAAACTTACATTCGAGAACACAATAGAAGTATTATGTATTTGTAATAACACTAAAAAACTTAATTTCTTGGAAGCCATAGAAATTCTCAAATATTTACGATCTAATCAATTTACACTTATGAACGCGCAGCTTGATCTTCTGAACACACCTCTAACTGAAGCTTTAGACGAGAATTCGGATTAGATGGAATATTCGCAGGAGTCTGTGATCCATGGAGCTTAACATCGGCTAAATAAATTGCTGGTATGACTGCCGATGATACAGTAATGCGAAACCTGCTCCAGTGTTAGCAAATATTTATCGAAACATTGTGGAAGTTTTAATTTCTGTTGGGTTTTTATCCTTAATAAAGTTTAATAGTTATAAGAAAAATCTATATTTATGCATCGGGCGGATTTGACAACGTCATGGGACGCATGTGACCAGCAAGCCAGCTGTTGCCCACCCCTGGTCTACATTATAATTACTTAATTACTTACAACATTATAATTAAAGCGGAAATTTAATAGGAGAGCCCGTGTCTAGCATTATCTTTTTTAAATAGAATAAAATTCAAGATCGTAAAATTAATTAAAACATTTTTGATAAAATGTTTTTTTGAAAGAACCAAGCAACATTTATGGTTTAAGCTGCTACAAATTCTAAGTAATTTAAAATTTTTAGATTATAAAAATAGAATACTAAAAAAGAACCTCAAAATTTAACTAATAAAAGGAAATATTTTTTGCTTGAACCGAGAATTTCGTGAAGTGTCAAGTAGACAAGTTTCGAACAAATACTATAAATTAAAATAAATTGAAAATTCTGAATCGATCTGGTATTACGACATTTATCTAGAAAATTGAGTGCTTGAGTTTTTTTTTAAATGTCGAGGTTGAAACTCTTAAAAAGTCAATTTTTTTAGATTTTTGGGAAATTTGATTTTTTTTTGTCGAATTCTCACTTTGTACTCGAATTGTCATTTCTTTCTTGTAATGTAAAAATTACCTTAAATTAATTACGTACTGATTTTCGGGCTTTTTTTTCGAACGTTTGATTTTTATCCAAATTTCGAGTTTAAATTTGAAATTCCTAGTTTCTTCGTAAAACTTTTAAATGCGATTTATTTTTTTTTTAACTACAGTTAAACGAATTCTTTTATATCACAAATTTTTTCATAAAACGCGGAATTTTAAGCAAATTTACACATAAAATTACCTCCATTTAACTAATGCAATACCTCCATATAGCGAATGGTTGAACCAAGATTTTTCAAGGGTTAATTAGTTTTTACATGCTTCCGTTTAAAAAGATTTCTTAATTTTCGGGACACCCATATACTTATGACTTTCCAAGGTTTAATTTGTCTCTTAATTGCATTCGGTTCGGAGAAAGTCTAATTTTACCTCACTTTGTTAGCTTATTAAGACAAAAACGATTCTCTTTTTCTGTTGATTTCTTGTGCAAAAAGTATAAAAAGAGTGAAATTGCAAAAAAAATGTTGAGGGAAAAAGTTTTAACGTTCAGCGGAAAAGATCAATTGATCAATAGTTTATATATAATCAAAAAGGACAAAAGCAAGTTTGGAATTCCTTAAAGCATAAGAACTTTTACATTTGATTTGTGTATTTTTAATGCTACCCTATAACGAAAACCTCTCTATAACGAATTTTGTTGTGGGATTTAGGAATTCGCTATGGGGAGGTTTGACTGTAATAGATTTTTTTTAATTTGGAAAATCCCCTCGGAAGTAAAGAAAGCGCCACGATAATTTTGGCGTTAGCTCAAATAATGTAAATGGAACTTCAGCGCTTTTCATTGCCTTATTTATTATTGACTTATGTCTGTAAGTGATATCGTTAGAATCAAACCAAAAAACAAAACTTTTGTACATTTAAAATAAATAATGGAGGAGCTATCCCTCTTTAAAAATAAGTTAAAGAAGCTGCTTTTATAAAATTCAGTTAAAATTCACTAAATAATAAATAGAGGTATGTGTAAGAGGTAATTTTTCATTTTTCAGATTGATTTTGATTTGTTTGTTGAACAAACATAACTAGGAAAGGATAACTGAGCTTAATGGCGACAGACGATATTAAAAAGAGTTTCAAGGCGAGACCTGCAGATTACTTGAAAACGAAATGAAGTTTTAGTTTAGTTTAGCGCTATTTACTTACTTTTTATTTTTACTCACGACTCGGAAGTAAGAAATACTTTGAAAGCAACCTTTAAATAAGTTGAATTACAAAAATAAATCTGGACATATTTTTAGAAATAAATGGTGAATGCGCCGGAAATTAACTGACCAGTTTAAAGATTCGATTAGTCTAAGGCTAAATACAGGGGACAAGCAAAAAATCCTATAAATCACTAAAAAATACGTTTATCTCTAGCTTGCCCGTTTTAATAACCTAAAAGCTATTTAAATTTCAACCCCATGTCAAACGGCTTTCAATACGTATAAATTAAACCCTCTTTTGTTTTACCCGACAAGGGAAATTTTATTGGTCGGCTAAATATTCAGTTTAAAAGTTCATTAGAATCTATCCTAATAAATTGCCAAGATAAACAACGGTAGTATATTTTTTATCGGAACATTAATTCCATGTAATAGCTCTCGAATACTTTGGCAGCGGCTGTAACGCAGTCTAGCTCGCTGAATGCAACTTTAATTAACCGAACGATTGTGTCCCGATGTCCTCTTCTGGTGGATAAACTCAAACGAATGGGCGGATTACGAAGTTTAGGTTCGACACAGACGCACTTAGCATATAGATAAATAAATTAGAATTCGACGAGGAAACCACCAAATGCTCCAATATTTTTCAGTTTTCAGACAGACAGCTTAAAATATTTTCTATTTAGCGATACTCGAAATTTCGTCTTACAAACGTAAATTCTGTTGAAAACTGCAAAACATTCAAGCTCGAAATTTCGAGATTGGATCAAATTTTTAGAATTTTGTTTCAAAGTTTAAACTTTGCAAAAAAATTTAAAATTTTATTAAAAAATTCTTAAATTGTAGGTATGCTTTTGTAGTTATGAAATGTATAGGTTAACATTTCATGATTTAGTGTTCTGTCGAAGTAAGAGTTTGGGTGGTTTTAAGCCAGAGATTCCCAAGCCAGCTGCTATTAAATTGTTTGGTAAAATGTTGCATGTGATCAGTTCGTTGTCAGTAGCTTTCATCATAAAATTTTCGGCCAATTATCTTGTTTGATCAAACTGGTCACCTCTAGTTTATATCAAACGTAGACACAATTCAATTACGGTTTCAGTGCATCCACAACATAAATAGTTATTATCCGTTTTAAAAAGGCAGTTGCTCGAGTAAAAAGTGTTGTGGAATTTCCACTCTTTCAGCGATATAGTGCGCACATAAAATTTTATTGACAGCGTAAAAGTTAATTCTTCGCGCCTTAAAAGAACAAAAATATTTACGTTGAAAACAGTTCGGCTTAAATTGCTGCGAAATTTATTCAGCGTTGTGTAAAATTTAACAAGTTCGCCTATTAAACCAGCTTATTAAGTCGTCTATCTTGCAAGGCTGATATAATTTCGATGGTGGAAAAATGGTACACATCGTTAGGCGCTGGGTGTATAATTGAATTGGGCCAAAACTGTTTATTAGATTCTTATTAATTTTCCATCTATCCGTGGGAAAATATTTCTACGAGACAACTGGCCTCGAGTTCCTTATGGAATAGTAATTCCTTTTACTCGATCCAGTTGAGGGATTATTTCATTATTTATAGGGAGACGTCCTTTTTAGTATCAAAGTTATATTATTTTTTTAAAAATGATTTATAAGGTTCTAGCAGCGCTTTGAATTTTATGGATGCCGGTTATTAATTTTAGATTTGTTAAGGATAAGGTTGAGAAAATTCAAAGGAAAGTAAGATATAATATTATACTGCTGCATCACAGAGAGTGGCTTTTGACTGTGCAATGCGTGTTTCATTATTTCTTTATTATTTCTAAGACGACGTATACCCATTTTATTATGGTTTTTGTAGCTTCTGTCTTCTTTCAAAATTCTATATTTTCCGTAGACATTTGTAGTTAAAGATGAGGTTCCTAAATGTTTCTAGCCATAAAACACCTCGTAAGTATAGTTTTACAAGAACATATTCTTAAAGGTGAGAAATACCCACGAAGACGAGGAACATGTGTTTAATTAAATAACCATTTTTCTTAAATGTTGAGGTGTTTCGCCAAATTTCAACTGTTTTTTTAAAATTTCGATCTGAACTTACGGATTTCAATTATTTTTAATTACGCGTTTTGGGTAATTAGGAAATCATAGAGTGAAGCAAATTCTAAACTCCTTAAAGCTATGTAGCCCTTTGGTGCTGCAGCACACGACAGCTGCATAATTCCGATGAAAACAGCGACAGATAGTTTCCTGATGCCGCTGCTTACATTTCCTGAACTGAAAACTACCAAAGCAGTCGCCTAGACTACACTTGATTAAATCGCTCTAACGCAAATATTTTTATAGGTTTCAAGCTTATGCTAAATTTGAATGTTTTTAATAACCATAAATGATATTTACTAATGTTATAAGATTAAACATTGATATTTCAACATCGATCTTGACCTATATAAGACATAATATAATAGATATTAAGAACAAAACATCTACCTTTCATCTTAGCCACAAAATTTTGTATCATAAGTTTTTTTCATTGAAGAGTTAAAATTTGTACTTCCTTATGCATTGTAAATGTTGCCAGTTAATTTCGTAACTTAAATAATTTTAATAAAGAAAATTCGAATTTTCGATTTATTTTTCAAAATTTAACACCTCAAGAAAATTTCAAGTTTTAAGGTCAGTAACGCATTAATGAAACAGCGGTATTTTGTGCTGCACAGAGCTCTTCTATGCAAGGAACCCTCCAGGGCATATGCGGTAAATTTTCTCAGTATGATGCAACTGATCCAAATGCCGTCCCATAAAATTTTTCTTTAAAACAAACAAATAAAAGAACTTTGACTGTGGGTTAAAAGATCGATAAAAAGTTAAGTGTAAGCTTGAAGCAGATCTGTCAAAACATGTGTAGCAATTATTTCAAAGTTTCGACTAAAATATTCAATTTTTGTAATGTCGTATAATACAGAATATGGAAATCTATGTCGAAATTATAACCTTCTGACGACAATTTCAAATTTGACTTTTTTCCTCAAATTCTGACCTTAAATTAGAAATTTTGACTTTTTCTCAAATATTCTGAAAGAGTTTTTAAATTCAGATTTTTATTTAAACAATTTATTCTTGAAATTATGAAAATAATAAAAATTGAAAGCGTAAAATATAAATTTTTGCAAAAAAATCACGAAATATTTTTTAATTTAATTCTGTTTATTATTCTCAAAATTGTAGGAGTGTTTTTGATCAAAATTTAAACTTTTCCTCGTAATAAAAAGTTCGTACTTTTAGTTTTTACATGTTTATCTAAAATTTTAATTTTAATATCTACATTTAACTTTTTTTCCCAAAATTTTATAAACAGTTTTTTGTTCTGCTATTTGTATTTTAGTCTCGATATTATTCCCGAAATGTTGGAATTTTTTATTTATGTATTACTATTGTGGTCGAAATTCGACCCAAACCCAATACATGTTTGTATGCAATTCCCAATTCTTCCTTTGTTTTGAAGAAAGGAGTAGGAATATGAAAAATTACATTCTTTTTGAAAGTGTTTCATTTTTCATCGACAAGTTTAACCCGTTTAAAAATGTTTACTTTTATTTTAAAAATCCCAATTTTTTTTTCAGAATTTCGACCTTTCCTCGAAATTTTGACTTTTTTTGAATACGATGCATTTTTATTGTTAAAAATTATTAAACCTGTCACTTTTTTAAAATTTCTGCTTGAGAAAAAAACAAAATCTTTGGTAACTTCAAATTTAATTTTCAAAATTTAAATACTTTTTAAATCTTAAATCTTTTGAATATGTTCATTTGATAATTGGGCTCTTCAAAATTTTGATTTTTTCATATTTCGACTTTTTTTCGAAATTTATATTTTGTTATAAATTTCGACTTTCCTTAAAAAATTCTGCTTTATTATAAATCTCAGTTTTTCAAAAAGGTGACTGAAAATTTTGATTCTAAAATTTGTGACCTCTTGAAAATTTTGAATTTTTAAATTCTACTCTTATTTGAAAATTTTGTCTTTTTGAACAATTTTCGGCAAAATCCTACTTTTTTTGAAAATATTGACTTTTATTCGAAGTTTTGATTTTTTTGAAAACCGCAACTTTTTTAAATATTTACATTTTTTTAAGATCCAATCTTCTTTCAAAATTTCTACTTTTTTTGAAAAATGTCAGATTTTTTTAATATATCTAGTTATTTCAAATTTTCGATTTTTTTCGAAATATCTGCTCCGTTCGAGATTTCAAATTTTTTTTCGAAGTTTTACCCTTTTGAATATTGAGACTTTTTTTGATTCGACATTTTTGAAATTTCAATTTTGTTGATTAACTTCAAAATTTCGATCTTTTGGAAATGTTGGCAGTCCTATTGAAAATTTCAAATTTCAGTTTCCAGTTTTTTAAAAATTTCAACTTTTTTAATCATGACTTTTCTCAAATTTTAAATTATTTAAAAAAGTTTTGATCTTCGATTTCAACTTTCGAAAATTTTAATTTTTGAAAAATGTTACTTTGGCAAATTTTAACTTTATTTACACTCTCCTTCTTTTTTAAAATGTTGACTTTTTTAAAAAAATCTACTTTTTAAATAAATTGAATAAAGATGTTCACTTTTTGTTTCAATTTTATTTTTTTTATTTTTTTATTAATATTTTTGCAAAGAATATCGTGTGTTCTAAGACTTTGATTTTACCATAAACCCTCGACTTTCAAACTTTTCGTATTTTTTTTTAATAATTTCCACTTTTTTTGAAATTTCGATCAATTTTTAAAAACTTGATTTGTTCTCTCAGTTTTTACTTTACTTGAAGATTTTGACTTTTGAAAAATTTTACTTTTTCGGAGTCTTTTGGTTCACTAATATTTTTACTTTTTGTTAATTTTGTCTTTAATTTTTAAAATTTTGAATCTTTCAAGATTTAATTTTTTTCAGAATTTTCTTATCTATATATTCAATTTTTTTTTCAAAATTTCCAATTTTTTTAAATTAAAAATGTTTTTCTCAACGAATTCGGAAATTTTTTCTCGCCAAGTTTTTTGTAATTTTCTATTTTTTCAAAATTCGAATTTGAAAATCTTGTTTTTCACATTTTCACTTTCATTAAAAATTCAACCATTTTTCAAATTTTTGATCGCTTCTCAAAGTTTCGAATTTTTCTTTGATAGTTATAACTTATTTTCAAAATTTCAACTTTTGATCCAAATTTCTAATAATTTTTTTTTAATGCTTCGGGTTTTTTAAAGTTTGAACCTCTTTAAAGTTCTGTCTTGGTTTCTACCTTTTTTAAATTACCCACTTTTTAAACTTACCTTTTATCAAAATTTTAAAAAGTTAGGAATTTCATTGAAATGCAGACCTTAATTGTGTACAAGGATATATTTCAGAAAAAAATGTTCACATGTACAGGGTATCTCCAAAAAGTGTGAGCCGCTGAAGGTAATTTTTTTTAAATAGAAACCCTTGTATTTTTTAAAAATTTTGGGTTTCTTTCTAACTACTTTATATATTTCTAGGATATTGTTAAATTTGGTTGAATAGTTCCAGAGTAATAAATAAATAAAAAGAAAAAAAAATATTTGCAATATTCTCTTTAAAAATTCATTAAAAATACAAAACCACCCTAAAATCAAAGCTACGCTAGGTATTAACTGTAGTGGGTCTTTAGCTACTTTGCTATGAATATCTGAAGCCTAACTTAAACAGGGTTTACAAAATTCAATGTCAAATTGGTTAAAATATAAAGCAATTTTTCTTCGCTTTTTCAAATGGAACATCCTGTATATTTTTTTTCTATGAGATGCAGAATTAAAAAAATGAAGATTTTTTGTATTCACAAATATTTCAAAATAACGGTTAAGCAGATATTTGTCGAATTATTACATATGGCTCTTTCGATACTGGGATACAAGACACAAAATCGTAAATGGCTTTGATAAAAATTAATTACCTTATGATTTTTACAATTTTTACTAATTAATAAAGAAAAAAATAAAATTTCAAACTGAAAACGCTGAAGCAGATGAAGCAGATATTCTAATATTGAAAATTTATGAAAAACATTTCCTATGTAAACCTGAAAGTTTGAAGAATCGGAATTTCTAGGAAAAATTCAATTTTCAAGTGAAGGGTACAGGCAAAGTAGACGATATTTTTTTCTGTATTATCTGCTAGTCAACGGTGTAGTTTCATTTGGTCTGGAATCACTTGGTAAAAATACACCAACTTGAGAGTTATAATACATTGTCGTTTTTCTTTAATGAAGAAATGATAGAGAATCTACATCTTAAAACCCGTTTACCTCAAGACTTTTTATTTTGACTTATTGCTCTTTTTTGCCTGTACCTTCAAGTAAAAGTTTCAAAGAAATGACAGCAGCTAAAGGTGTAAAAAACCTGAATTGAAAAAAACAAGTTATATAAAAGAAATGGAGTTAAAATTCAAAGTCGAAATTCGAAAATTTAAATGAAAATTTCAATTTTCAAATAGAATTTTGAAGCCGAAGGGTAACTGCTTAATTGTATGAAAAAGCCAAAGTTTGAAAAGCAACCAAGAATTTATTTTGAAAAAAATGCGTTAAAACTTAAAATTTCAAAAAAAAACTAGAAGAAAAAGGTGAATATTTCGAAATTTGGAGAGATTTTAAATAAAAAGGTAAATATTTTTGGTTTTCATCGAAATTTTAGCGAAAAGAAAGGCTTAATACGTGAAATTATAAAAAGTTATATTTTTGCGATGTAAGTGGAAGATTTGTAATAACAATACTATGGGCAAAAACACAGTTTTATGTTAAAATCAGAAAGTCCAAAAGAGAAATTGTACTCTCAGAATTTTGTGAGCAAATTTAAAATTTCAAACAAAAATTTTGAAATTTAAAAAAGCATTCAAGCAATCTCTTTAAACGTTCGAAAAAATAAGGTTAAACTGAAAATTTTGATCAAAAAGACAAAATGTCGAGAAAATTTTAAAATTTCTAAAATTATTTTCTCAAAACTTTAAGTATACAGGAGAAATAATAGAAAAATATTTAGAGTTCAAGCCCAAAAAGATAGAAATTTTCAAAAATAAAAAATTATGGAAAAACTTTTAAAACTTGAATGCGAAATATCAAAATTGAAACTAACGAAAAATAAAAATTTAAATATTACAAGAAATTTTGAATTTAAATTGAAAAAAAGTTTAAGAAATATTAATTTGAACTTAAAACAAAACCTTTTGTGAAAAATATCGAATTTACACAACATTTTGAAAATAAAATAAAAATATTTCCTGTATGATGTCAAATTTTTAAGGAAAAACCTAAAAATTGCAAGTTTAAGGTCGCAATTTTGTGAAAAATTGAAAACTTTGTCAAAAATTTTAAGTGATTTTTAGAAAAATGACTTCAGACTTAAGAACAGAAGTAGAATTTTTGGAAAAAAATAAAAACCGTTGAAAAATACGAAATTTTGAATTTTTCGATAACTTTTAAGAGAAAAAGTTAAAATTGGAAAAAAAACTCGAAATTTTCCAATACAGGCAACATTTTTCATTGTTTGAAATTAAAGTGGAAATCTCTTGAAAAAAAGTTGGCGCATAAAGTCAACCTTTTATCGAAAAGAAGTAAAATTACAAATTCAAGCTTGTAATTTTGATAATAAATCAATATTGCTAGTAAAAAACTGAAATTTTAGCAAGTTTTTCAGATGAAACTTGACAAAACACTAAAAATAAAAAAAAAGATATCTGGAAATAGACGATATTTTATGTTTAATTCGAAAATTTAAGGAAGAAGTAAAAATTATTTAAGCCAGAATTTTAGAAATAAAGTCGAAATTTCGAGACTAAAGACGACTCTAAATTTCGAAAAAAATGAACATTTCTGGAAAGTCAAAATTATAAGTTTTAGGTCAAAAATTAAAAATAAAAAAGCAAACCATTAAATTTTCGAAATGAAATTTGAATTTTTTTATAATTTACTTTTTAACATTTTTACTGTTTTTTTTTTTTAATTTTGTCTTCGATTCGAAACTTTGAGTTCGAGTTTTTAAGATTTCGACTTGTAAATGTAAATTTTGTTTTGCTTTAGAACATTCCACTTTTTTTTGATAATTTTATAATTTATTTTGAAAATTTTAACCTTTCCTTTATAAATTACGACTTTCTCTATCTTTTGACTTGTTAATTTCGTTTTTGAACAATTTTACTTTCTTTTAAATTTTGTCTTTTTCTCAGAATATTTCCCGAATCAAATAATTAAATTACGGTTTCGTATCTGTGCTTATTTCGACCAATTATTGTGTCTGTAAAGTAACTTTATTTTACTTGCCTGATTAACCGCATGATTTTTTTTGCTCCTCTGTGACACATTTCGAATGATACAACTTTCATCACCTTTTTACTTAATAAATTCTAAAAAAATGTAGGTTATTTTATGTGTTCACGTATTAAATAATTGAGGTCCACTCTGTTGATATACTGAGATAGATCTTATTATAAATTATACTGCAAAATGATAGGCTTATGTGGGATTTTTTTTTGGGTAAAATATCGTCTCGCATTAATTTTTTTTCCATTTGTGTTCCAAAGGATTTGCTCCCATTCCTTGCATTTCCGCATTCAACAAGTTTTCCTGAAATCTTGTTAGGAGAACATTTTTTCTACTGTTTTGTTTGTAATTTTTTACGAATGTATTTTAATCAATCTGTGTAACTTTCAGAAGCTCACATTGCTAACAACGTGAGAACTCCTCATATAATTGTCACGCATTCTTCAGGTAGCGGTATATCTCGTACCAGAATCCCAATTCAAGGTTAATAATGTTTATGTTCATCAAAGTAACGCTTAATGTTTTAACAACAAGGTAATAGGTACAAGGTTAATATACCATATAGAATATATGCCAATGCAGTATCCTTTAACATTGTTATAAATTTACGATAACAATAAGATAAGAACTTATATTAAAGAATCGTGCTGCATTGTCGACATATTTTTTTAAGTGAATTATTATTAGACATGAAAAATTGAAATACAAATCTTGTCTCCTGAAACCAAGAAAGATTAAAAACGCAACAAAGGTTGCTCTAACGCGTTTCGATAGTCAAGCTATCATCTTCAGAGAGATACTATCGAAACGCGTTAGAGCAACCTTTGTTGTGTTTTTTAACCTTTCTAGGTTTTAGAAAACATGATTTGTATTTCAGTTTTTGAAGATAACCAAGGACCAGTTCGTTCCACCAAAATTAAAAATGAAAACAAAAAAATTTGGGCAAGAACTTTATATATTTTGGTCAAAATGTTAGGAAATAATTGAGGGAACATAAAAATGAAAAAATATTCTGATACTGCTATCAACAGCTGATGCTGGTACCAGTCGCCATCTGAACGGTTCTGCAAGTAGTAAACGATCTAGACTGCAATAATGCGTGTAGTGGATCCAACCAAATGTTGACCCGTTGACGTTTAGCAGTCACGGTCACTCTGAAAAAGCTCAGAGAACTTTATTGTAATATACAGACCAATAGGTATGAACTTTTATCAGAGTTTGGGAACGAGGTTTCCAAACATATTTGAAGAGTATTAAAAAAATCCTACTAAATCTTCAGTGGCATCACCCTACCCTCTAATTCATGAAGCCACGAAGTCAGTTTACCGCCCAACTTTTTAATCCTTCCACAGGATTGTACTGGTTTTTCGATATCGGCCAGACGGACTGAAACATATCGCGTTGCTTAGGCTTTATCGCTTTAATCCTCGAGTTTCCGGAGTAGTCTTATGGAGGATATAATCGGGTTACCGAGGCACAGCCTAAAGCCATACGTGATGTTGGGATAAAGTTTCTACTTCCACAATGCAGATCAATTACTTTCTGATCATGCGATTAGGGTTAATCTTGCCGAGGGCACATGTCTGACCCATGTCAGCGTACAGTTTTTTTGCACGACGGACAAACTCGATTCCCATCTAAAGTATTATGACCCCGAGTGTTTATTGTTGTCGTAAGGAATTTACTGGCAACGTCAAGATGAATGGGTGAACACTTTGTTTATGCGATTGCTTTTGCGAAACGACAAACATGCTTAATGCAAACCTTAGCGACAAGGTGGAACACATTAAAAATAATTACTAATTATAATTTATAATATTTCATGACTATTGTGGCCTAGAAACTAGTAGAACATTATTTTTCTGCTAGTTTTTCATTTTCTCCGAAGAAGGAGATTTTAGTCAAGCGTGGCAATAAATCTATTTTTTTAGGAAAGTTGGCTTAAGGTCGTCGATTCTAGGAATTTTTCAAATATTCAGCTACATATTTATAAAAATTTTGTTTGTTTGTAAAATCAGTGGTGATAGTTCCGCGGCAATAAGAATCTCCCCAAAAAAATTCATAAGTGGAACCACGTTACCGGTATAATTAAATGCTGAGGATTTTTTTACACTTTTATTTAACAACTCAACAACTTTTTTGTAAACGGCATAACACCTAATTTACAATTGGCTAACTTAGGGTGCGGCTGCTGGTTTTTATTGGTATTCCTCACATACTAGATTATGTGATTTCTCGAAATTTTGAAGCACAGTTGCATATCTCATAAATAACACTGGGGAACAGCAATTTTGTTGTCTTGGATCTGTGACTTGTTTTCTACTAACGTTTGGTCCCTAAATCCAAAAATAACCTCAATTTTTTTGCATTACGTCAACTTTTTAATCTACAGGATACCCTCCTTATGACTCAAAAGTCATACAAAATGTGTATATAAAGAAAAATGAAGGAAAATCCACCAAATATATTGTACAAGAAGAAATGATTTTTTCATGCCAATGCTATGTATAGTTACTTCAAGCTAAATTGTGTTCATACAAATAGTAAAGTTCTTTTATCAAGCATTAAACATACATATGAAGGTAAAAAGTTTTACGTCTAGCTTTTTTTTGAGTGTTTAATATGTGGACATTCACTTTTAAGGCTTGATGCTCCAACAGTAGTAAACCATCATATATATTTCATATGCCTTAACATCGTGCCTCTACAACCTCTAAGTATTCGTGCAATCGCTCACCCTGCTCAACCACCAAACCAATATTTTTCAGAAAGTCACTAAGATCTCTATGTAAAAAATGTAATTTAGTCTTTATGTAAATACTTAAATTTGCAAGCTTCTCAAGAATTTCTGGACAATTTTTGATAAAATTCTGAGCTCGTGTATGCCCAAGAAAGTCTTTGACAATATTTTTGAAAGCAAACGTATCAAAGTTTTCAGTGTTCCCATGAAATGTTCACCTTTGACGAGCTTTCAAATTTGTGAACTATTAAATACATCGACCTTCATCTTTTCAAATCACAGGCTAGGAAATGCCGCAACGGATACTTGAAAAAATCAGCTTCAGCTGATAAAGCCTAACAAATTGTTTCACGAGACACAGTTTGGTATCCAGAGGTGGAAATATAAGGTCTTTTCTGTTATTAAGTCTCTGGTGTAGAATATTGTGAATCAGCAGGTGTCAGGTCATATCTTGGCAACCAATTCGACTGCACCTGATGATTCTCACGAGCTCTGCTGGCATTGATACGCAAAAAACGGAGATATTTCATCTGCATCTCCACAGCCGAAAAAAAAAAAAAATCGTGCAGGTCAATACAGATTATCTATTGGGGCATGTGATATTGCAAAAAATCAGTGACTCTCTTTGTCTTGATATTCTTTGCATAAACAAACCGAGTGGTCTATTGGGCCTCCACCAAATAATTTTCTATTGTGAAAAAGGACAAACTTCAAGCTTCGCTTGAGTTTTCGATGAAAAATTGCCTTTCAGTTACATTTTAGGCTAAAATTTCCAATTCTTACATTAAACTGCGTATGTTGGCAATACACAATTCTGTCATCACCACAAAGTATCGCACTTTCTTTTGATCTAAAGTAGGATACATATGTAGGATGTGAAGAAAAACCTTGACGTGATAAAACAAAACAAACTGCGGATTTGGAATCACCATGCCTAACCTAACTCTAAAAAAGCTCAAAAATATAACTCAAAAAGAATTTAATTACAAATTGTTCCTCAGTGGTATCCCCAAGAATGTGCTTTGCAGTTTTTAAATTTTTGTTTGTTTTCTAAATAGTTGAATTTTTTAATTTTTAATATTTTAAAATTTTCCGTTTTTTTTAGAATTTCAAATTTTCTTTTTAAAACTTTTGATGTTTTACCGTCAAATCTGATTACAAATCTTTAAATAACGAGTTGCATAAAAAATTAACGAATTTTTTAAAAATTATGACAAAATTTTGACCTAATCTTACAGTTTCGACATTTTTTTTTTGAAAACGTTGACCTTTCCTACCTATTATTTCAACTTTTTTCTTAATGGCTTAAGTTTAAAAATAAAATGTAAAAGTACAAAAGATTCTTTTTTTTCAAATCCAAATTTTTCCTAGCGTTTCCCAGTTTTTCTCAAAAAAAAGATTCTTTTTTCAAATCCAAATTTTTCCCAGCATTTCTCAGTTTTTCTGGAAATAAAATTTTAAGCAAAATTGGAGATTTTGTTTTACAAATTTTGAGTTGTTTTGAAATTTTTAAATTTTTTTCTTCATTTCAAGATAACATTTTGAAAGTTATACTTTATTACTAAATTTCGGGCGTAAAAGTTGTTTTTTTTTTGCAAAATACAAATTTTTTTATTTCCATTTTTTAAGAAATTTTCTAAATTAAACTGCAGGTGGAAAATTACAATTTTCTGGGTGTGCCCCTGTTAATAATTACTAGTAAACATTCGACAGACGTCTCGAATTTGTGATAAATCGCCCCGGCTATGTATGTCCCTAATATCTAGTTGATAGCTTCCAATAATAAATATCCAGTCAACAACTGTTAACTTCACAGTGTTTTACACTATATTCGGGAGATTTGAGACTTTCTGTTGGAATGTTACTAGCCAATAACATTTATAAGAAAAACCTGTTACCTTAGAAATAAAATACCAAGTAGCGTTTCATCGAAATTGCAGGGCAACTGTCTTGCTAGTCTTGATAAGATTTACAGTAATCTGCAATTGAAACACCCACATCTGGAAGAAACTACCCAAAAGCAATTTTTAAATGAGTTCACGCAAGAAGCACGATGGAATTTGCGTCAGCGAAATAGATATTTAAGCGAATTTTCCGACTTTTCTCCGTAAATTGCGACCGCGTTTGGCGCAATTCGAAGGGGTATTACGGGGCATATAAAAGTCTAAATAACGGCAGGAAATGCCTTACAGAGATTACTCAGGAACACATCAACAAGTAGAAAAGCTCGAAATGAATTTTCCGCGGTGGCATTCGGAAAATGTTTCGGCCGGGATGCGTGTGTATGTGTGCTGGAGAACGAATTCATTGTTTCCACGATTATTAAAGTCATTACTCTTTTCCGCAAGGGCCGGGCCTTTTGTTGCATCTCATTTGTCACAATGTCGGAGTCTCCGGGGCTGCAATATCAAAGATCTGGAGATGGGGACCCTACACACATGCTATCTCACGTGACTGTAACTGTAACGACGTGGAGGTCATTTTAAAGTTCACGTATTGTTTGAGTTAACATTTATACGTTGCAATTTTTATTGTCATGGTTAATTTAGCAGGGACGCAGTGAACTACATATTTAATATTTAAATGTTAGTATAACTAGCCCATTGTAAAAATATAGCCGAAGGACGTCATCTACGCTTTTTCGAAGCATATGGTAGAATTGAATCTCTGGTAAAACCGAAAGTGCGCAATCTGCAAGTTGGGAATGAAGAGAGACAACAGAATTATTACTCAGCAATACATAAGGAGGATGTTACTGGAGTTTAGCTAGATTCCTTTTCGGTAGAATGGACTAGTCCTTGGTTATCTTTAAAAATTGAAATACAAATCTTGTCCCCTGAAACCAAGAAAGCAAACCAAAATTAAACTACTCGTAGTTTAGCAATAATACCCAAAATAAAAGGAACAAATTGATTAACTGACACATCAGCATACATCTCAAAAGGCCGCCGCTGCGTTTTATTGCGGGGGATTCCTTATGCAATCCAGGAATCCTTGAGAAGGGATGGTTTTAAATTCAACCTCTAAGGGAGTGAAAAAAGTGTTAAATTTGCGTAAAGAATCTGTCAAAGAAATAATAAAACATGTACTTTGTCGATTTTAAAGATATAAATATTAAGGTTGGTAAAAAGGGATATCGAAATCAGTGTGAAAAATAACATAATCAAAATATTTAAATCTAGACATTTTTAGATCATGTAGGTTGACACTAAGAAAGTAATTTACTAAAATTATTATTCCTTAATAGAGAAAAGCTGGGCATTAAGGAATATAAAAATAGTCCCACATTTTTAACTAATTCGAACTGAGAAAAATAAAAAAGAATAAATAAACTAAAGCTCCAAATTTCTTGATCTTGAATTCAAAATTTTTAAGAATCACCATTTTCCAACCCACTCTTGTCTGCAAATTACATTTTGGCCCGATATTTCCGATACAAATTTGTATCGTTCCCGGGCTAGGTCGAAAATTTGTAGATTCAATTAGTTAGGAAATGGCCCGAGTGATCTTCTGAATGGGGCTTTCGTGGACCTCTGCCGTTATGCAACTTTGATAAAGTTAGGGAATTAATATTTCACTTTATACCCATTTTGCGAGCTCTTAAAAGCAGACACCGGGGGCCCGTCACGATTAATTTGTCCATTTTAAAAAGGCAAAGTTGAGAACGTACGTTCCAATTTGGTTATGGATTTTTTAATTTGCCAAAGACTAATTCCCGCGCCGGCGAGTTCCGGAGAAAGGTAATTCCTCCTCAAATTCGAGTTATCGTAAATACAAATTGTTTCTGGGCAAAATGAATATTCATTTCCGTTTTTAGAAGCGATAAAACAAAAATCATTATTCGCGGCACCGGCGATAGGGCGCCGGGGCTGTAATTCTCCTAAACGAGAGGCTGTCGAGGTGCTGTTATAAATTAAAATGCCGGCGCGGGGCCTCTTCCGCCGAACATGGCCTATTCCCAGCTTCACAGAAGGCTAACACTAAATCACCTATTGCTTTGGACGTGCGTGTTCGTATTTTTTGACCGCTTTATTAATAGCGAAGCTTTGGTATGTACGACAGTTCAAAAATCATAAATTTTTTACCTCTGCAAATTTCGAAAATAATGAATATGTTGTAGTAGAAATTTACCTCGATAAAAAGAAGGGCAAAAAATGTTTTCCTTTTGTATAATCATTTACTTAAAGGAGCATTTGGCTCATCTGAAATACAAAAGAACTGAGAAGTCAAATGTGGTTAGATGATAATATTAAACTGTTAAGAGCAGTAAATAAGAATTCTATGTTAAATGCATGTGAACAACGTTATGAATTGTTGTGCTGAGCTTTTAGGCCACAGGCTTTTAAAACCAGTTAAGGTTGAAAGATGTAACACTACGAAGTGCATTATTAGATGCGCATGCGATCATGTGTTAGTATCTCTCTGGAGATGATAGCTAGGCTATCGAAACGCGTTAGAGTAACCTTTGTTGTGTTTTTTAGTCTTTCTTGGTTTCAGGGGACAAGATTTGTATTTCAATTTTTAAAATTTCGTTATTAAATCTCAAACTTTAAAATTTTGAGATTAAGTTTGAATACAGGATATACTTCTTCCGGGATTGGACCGTGTCAAAGAACTACTAAAAGCGTTCGACTTTTCGCCCACCATCGTAGGGGGCTTTTTCAGGAACAAAGAAAAGAAACAATAAATAAAAAGGGAAATATAAGGGAATATGCAAAAATGAAAGGAAAAGGCCAATTTCAAAACATCGGAGCACGGTAACTCAGTATGTCCATTCCAGAGGCGAAACTCTTCTGAACTGAAAATTGGTACAAAGGATGAAAAAGTTTAGACAGAAGAGCACGGTAACTCAGTATGTTTACCATGCCCGAGGCGAAACTCTTCTGAGACTTAGTTTAATTTTTGGAGATAACCAAGGACCACTCCGTTTCATCTTCAGAGAGCTATCGAAACGCGTTAGAGCAACCTTTGCTGTGTTTTTTATTCTTTCTTGGCTTCAGGGAACAAGATTTCTATTTCAACTATAGATGATAACCCAAATTTTAGAAAAAAACAATTGAAAATGTTCATAATTACAAACTAAAATAAGTTCTAACTATCTAAAATGAAAATTTTTTAAAAAATGTTAAAAATTCAAAAGCAGTCGATACAAAAGCAATTGGAGTGAAATTAAAAGAAGTTTAACTTATAGGAAATCCGATATTTTCAGAAATAGTAAAAACTTTCAAAAAGTCTGAACATTTTCTAGAAATATTTCAAAATGGTCCAAAAACTAGGTTGAAATTCTCGAAAATGCTTGAATTTCATAAAGTCGCTAATTTCAAGAACAGCTCAACGTATGAAAACGAATCTAATTTTGAAATAAAATAGTCTTTAAAAAAATTGAAATTATCAAGTAAATTTAAAGTCAAAAATTTTTAAGATTTTTAAATAGTAGAATTCTGAAAAAAGTCAATATAAAAAAAGCCCAATTTTAAAAATAAAGTCAAATTTTGGAAAAATCAGTATTTCAAAAAATTATACAGTCAAACCTCCCTATAACGAACCTCCATATACCGAATTCCTCTGAATAAAAAAGTTTTTTAAGGGAACGTAGCATTTTAAGCAAATTTATCTCCATTTAACGAACGCGATACCTCCTTACAACGAATTTTTGAACCAAGATTTTTCAAGGTTTAATTAATTTTAATAATGGTCTTCCAGTCAGAGAAAGTTTTTAATACCTCATGCTAATGACTTTCCAAGGTTTCATTCGTTTATAATTGTCGTTCAAATTAAGTAAAAACTCAATTTTTGGGATACCCCATGCTAATGGCCTTGTTTACCTGCTAATGTAAAGGGGGTTTACAGTTTAAGAATACACCTGGACTTTTTTTCAATGCGTTAAACAAGTGTGAAGTATTTTCTGAACAGCTAACATTTTCTAAATTCTCTGTTCAAACAGAAATAACAGATTTTTTTAATTAAATTTATCTATATATGTTTGTTTATATATTTTTAATAAACGTGTAATATGAAATTTTACATGTGATTTGTGCAATTTTAATTTCACCTTCCTATAACAAAAGCTTTCCATAGCAAATTTTTTGTAGGATCTTGGAATTCGCTATAGGGAAGTATGAGTGTATTTTAAATTTTAAACTTCGATATTTTGAAAAAAAGTCAAAATTTTAAGAACATTTTTAGGACTCAGATATTTTCGGAAAAATCTAAACTTAAAAAAGCAGTAATTTTGAAAAAAGAAGAAGTAAAAGTCGCAAAATTTGAATATTTCAGAAAATTTTGGGATTTTTAAACTAAACTTGAAATGAGAGCTGTGATAATTAAAAAGTCATTAGCTTTGATATTAATTTTTGTTGAAAGAAGATTGATTTGTTTGATTTGTCAAATTTTTTGATCGTTGATTCAATCCAAATTTACAAAAAATTCAAAATATCTACAAAAGGTTAAAATGCAAACTTTAAAAATTTAGAAAAGAAGTTAAAGCTAGGATTTCTCTCAAATTATCGCTATCGCTAAGCTTTCCCTTGGCCACATGCTTTATAGAGGTTGAGGAGGGAGTGAATATAATATTTTACTAACTTGAAATGTCATTAAGTTAAAAAAAGAGATGTTTCGAAAATTTATTTCATCACTGAAATAAAATTATGTGTGTAGTTTTGACCGCCTTATAATTTTATTACCTGCGTAGTGATGGACACGTTATCAATACCAGAAAGCACCTGATGGGTTGCTCTTCAAAAAATGTCATTACATCTCCATTTGAGTGTCAATAGAAGACTTCGCTGCGTCTACCAGAGGATTATTCCGGATGCTGTAATTCTACATTCCGCCGCTGCGATGATTCGAACTCGTGTAATAAAGTTTCGTTTAGTAGTCAGATTACAAACGGATGCATGCATGAATTACTTCAACTTATTAGTTGCGAGCGGTGTGCAACATTGGCAACAGATATGTCAAAAACAGACAAATTCATTTAATGTTTTGCCTCGATAATAACTGGAATTCCGTAAGGCACGAATGAGCGCGTACAAAACAAATATTCGCTTTTTTGTTGTCGTGCTTTCAGCTTGCCACATGGATTATTTATACATTAAGCTTCACTAGTTTTTAACGTGTTAACGCCAAAACAAATAATGTGCCAAAAAAACATTATAATCTTTTGTAATGTCACAGATGTATTTTATGCTTTTACGATTTGCTGTGATTATTAATTGAGCATTTGTATTTTGTAATCGACTAGTTTAAAAATTGAAAACAGTATTAAAAAGCAAATTTATTTTAGCAACCCATTCATTACATTGGTTTAATTTAGAAATAGTTCTATATGTATCAACAGGTTTTTTTTTAAGTGAAAGCGTAAAAAATTATGAAATTTTTATTCTTGATATTACAATTTGAAAATTAAAAGAACACTGTTATACCATAGTTTTACGTTGTCACTTCTGTCGGCAGTCCCCATAACTGCCCAATGTGTTTAAAACTTTTGTGCCGTTTTGGTCTAATTTTAATGTACAGAAACCAATAGGTTTAAAACATTTATCAGCTTCAGAGTTTGGAAAGCAAAGATGGGTTTTAATCATATTAGATCTTGTCATTTTGGCATCCTCAACTCTAATGTGCTGACAAATATTTCGGCAAGTATACATTTAAAAATAATTGGACTTGATCCATGTGATTTCTAAGTATAGCGGTTTGCAGTGGCGGTTGATCCTAAAGAGCGCAAGAGCGCGCGCACCTCGTGAAATGAGTGATTTATTGTTTTCCATTTAATGCAAAAAGATTTATTACATTTTTAAGCACAAGATAATGATATCCTAATTAACTAGTACTTGTAAGGGACTTGGAATAAACTACGCATACGTTTTAATCCATTATAAGGAAATTTTAATAAGTTGTTGCGCTCGGAATTATGAACCTAGCGGGGCTGCCGTGCGATGCCTATCGACGGCATCCACGCGGTATGGAGAAATAAATTACAGAACATCACCAGACACCACGTTAAAGCTAGGGCGGTACGCCGTACTGCTGGTGCGATATTGCCACATAGTGACTACGAGTAAGAGTCTGAACTTTGTATTTATAGTTTATGAGTTAAGATTTCTGTTACAATTCTTGCTTCTTTATTTTGTTTTAAAATAAAGGACAGGTTTCTATATCGTCAATCAATCATATCTCGATTATTTAAATCATTATTAATATAAAAAGAAAAGTCATATCATCAACAAATTTTATTAGGTGTAATGAATCCGCAATCAATCTGGCAGCCGCGTATGTTGTTAATTCTGTCTTCTCTGACTGTTGTTGTTGAATTTGGCTGATTGGTATAATGTAAACGAATTTTTAAATGAGTGATGCAGATTGACAGCACTGAAGGCCTAAAAATATTAAATCATTTAAATTAGAATGGAAGTTAGGAAGATGTTTTGCGTATTATGAATTACTACTTAACAACAAAAGATTAATTAATGCCGTACTGCTATTCACAAAAAGTAGCATTACCAATTCTCCAATTCTGTGGCCTAATTACAAACTGCTTGTATTTAAAAATTTAAATGAACTTTAAAATAAATCAAATAAACCTTATATTTGCTAGACTTAACTATAAAAAAATGTACATTAAAAAATGAAATTCAAACTTGCCCTCTGAAACCAAGAAAAATTAAAAAACACAAAAAAGGTTGCTCTAATGCGTTTCGATAGCCTAGCTATCATCTTCAGAGAGATACTGTCTACTTCATTAAAATAAAACATTTTCACTATAACAAGCTGTAGTTTGTCAGCTTTAAATGGATAATTTGCACTTTAAAAACATTTGTTTTAATTTGGACATTGCAAACATTAAAATGAAAACTTGAAATCTGTGGACATTCAGGAAATATAATTTATTTTATAAAACGTAGTAAATTTCTTTTCCTCACAAACAAAGACAATGTCGAAGGACAAGATAAACGACTACCAAAAACAAGTACGACAGATAAACAGGCTTGTCCATAGGGGAGCAAATATTCACTTTCTTGTTGAAAGTGATTTTGAGATGATGATAACGTTTTTTTTTAGTCACCAAAAATATTTGGCAATGGTAAGATGTTAATTAATTTTAATTCGTAAAAATATTATAAATATTACAGCTTTTTTGAGGTTAAAACTTCTAATTTCTAAATTGTAACTAATAACATTATTTGCATTTGCGCACCCCCTATTAAAAAGTCACCAGCCGCCACTGGCGGTTTGTGAAAGAAATTGTGGAATAGCTCCAACAAGTGTTCTGCAAATATAGGTCTGTGCATTAAACCTTGCTGCTTATTGGTTGTAGCATCTTTCTTAGCAAATTCCTGGGTGTAACCTTGCCTTTAGGATTCAGGAAAAAATTCGGACGATCGGCAAAGTAAGACTGTAATAGACTCCCATTTAGTTAACTTTTATTGTTATTACATGAACCCCATAAAAGAAAACTTCTTTGAAGGCATTACTCAACTTTCGGAAAACGACTAAACTTAACGCCCATATTTCATAAAGTTCGCTCACATCAGGAGAACGTTGGGCTACATTTTACTTTATATAATTACCGGGAAAAGCATTTTCAACAAGATATACGCCATTTTCAGATTTATACGATCTCGCTCTCTCTAATACATTTTAAAACGGGAAGAAACCTTCGATTTGGAAGCTACTCCATCGACCCCCATATTTTACAAATAACTGGATTTTAAAAACTGACCCAACGCTGCCGACAGCGACGGAGAATTTATCACCCAAATGTGTTCTTTTTTACCATGTTTATGTGTTCTTTTTGTTAATTTGGCGATCCCAAGATCTCGATTTTTATTCAAATTTTGATCTGAATCCACCAATTCATAGAGAAATCCTCTCCTTGTGATTGTATAATTTCACAGTGTTATGTGCTTCATTTCGAAATGTTGACTCTAACTAAACAAAATCTTAAAGAAATAATCAAAAATCTGAATAAAAATATAAATTAAAAAAAATTAGAAATTTTCAAAAAAGGTCGAAATTTAAAAAATGAATCATTTAAAAAGTATCAAACTTTTCAAAAAAGTTATATTAAAATTTGGAGAAAAATTTAATTTAGAAATGTAAATATTTACATATTATTTTACCATAAAATTATTTACACACAATTAAACATACAAATAATTACATCTATTTCACATTTTGGTACATTTAATCTACAAGTATATTGGTAACACCTAATTATTTGCCCATATTTTATCTTTTATGTATATTGACATTTTCTACCTAAACAATGTTTTTTGGGATTACAATAAAAGCATGTAAATACGGTTGTGTCGGAACTGGCGTATTATCTAGCAAGGTCTTTCACGTATATAAGGCCAGTGCTTCATCAATTGTGTCTCTAAAATAACTCAACTTTACCTTAACGGCAATGCAGTCGCATGATTTTTTTTCTGCATAATACATTTGCATGAAACAAGCTACATTCCCATTATTTTATATAATTTAAAAAACGTGCGATCATTTTTAGATGTAAATAGAAGAAAAATATTATTGAAGTAACCATAACCCTTTGGTTTCAGGAAATTTAGTTCTATGTTCAGATGGACCAGTATTTATTAACCCCAACGCTCTGCCAGTGGCACCAGCAGTTATCAAGGAAAGTAACTATGAAACACAAACCGTCTACGGCTTTCTAGATTTTACCACCACAATAGGAAATACCGTCATGGTGTTTTCCCCTCAAAGTTCTTCAGCAGTTGCAGGTAAATTATTACATAATTTTTCCGACTATCTCTGTGTACTTTAAAACGAGGTTTATTAAATTCCATTTCTAATGAATTTCAGAGCCACCAAAAGAGACTAAATCCATCCAAGAGAACGTAATAGTAACAAAACCATCAGCTCAAATAGAAAATGAACCGGTTACAATAAAACCGACTAAATCGCAATTGTCGGCAGAAAAGAAAGCTTCCGAGTCGTCAAAGAAGTCGTCGCAGGAGGAACAACCACAATCAAAGCAACACGCGACAACCGCAGCGCCGACGACGAGCAAAAAGGAAATCAAAGCCACCCCATCGAGCAAAGTCAACGTAATAGAAGGAATATCTAGCGTCGTAAACGTCGCTCCTCCAATAATATCCAGCGAGGTGCAAGTAGTGGAAGCTGCAAACAGCGTAAAAGACAATATTATCACAAAGGTCGAAGTCGTCAGCGTCGCTCCATCTAAAGCGGAAACTCCAGTCTTCTCTAGTATAGTGCAGGTCGTTAGTAACGATCCTGTTGAGAGCGAACCAGCTCTGGTTATAGGTAATTAATGAGGAAATTTAACAATTAAACTTATAAAAGAGTGGCTTTAGAAGATCCGACACGTAACGTGTGGTTGAACAAATTCATTTAACAACTTTAAAGACTCTGAATCAATAAAGTCGATCGATGTTCATCAATATTTGTAAAACATCAATGTTAGGTCTCTTAATCCTTAAACATGTAAAGTAATGCGAAATTGTGTTGGTCTGTCCCTACGTGACATTATCACGGCTGAATTACCACATCAGTTTCAACGAAAATGATGCAGAGGTTCCCTGAAACTCTGGATAGTTAATAGGTTATGTTTTATCCCAAAAAATATTTCCCGAAATGGTAACTACTTAAAGACCTAAAAGAGTCACCTGTAAGCATGAAGTGCAATCTCTTTGATACAGCCATTATATAAAAATGTGTTTGTCGGTCCGTGTTTGGCGTTTCCACGGCTCAGTTAGCGAGCCAGTTCCGACGAAGATTGGCATGCAAGTTCTCTGAAACTCGGGGTAGTTAATAGATTGTCTTTTATCCCGAAACATATTTCCCGGCACTAACAAACTAACTATATGATCAGAAATATACCTAAAGGTCTAAGAGCGTCATTTAAAATCATAGAATGCTACCTTACGAGTGTGCTGGTCTGCCCATGGCTGACGTTTTCACGTCTTACTTTTCGAACCATTTTCGACGAAAATTGATGTAGAGGTTACCCGAAATTTGAAATAGTCTATTTAATTAATTTATGTTGATATCTATCAAGATAGTTTATTCTTTTTTTTTAAAGCATACCCAATAAAGTAACCGTTGCATTTAATTTTGTTTTATTGTAGGCAACAACATCGGTGAGCCCGAATACGATTTTCTCTCTAGGCAACCGTCAGAGTTCGTCGAGGAAACATACAAAGTTATTAACCTGAAACCGAGCTCCAAATTCCACTTAAAGCCCCGTCCGTCGGCCGAGGCGAAAAACAGGGTGGCCGCCCCTACGAAACGCGGCGAAGCCCACCCGACGGGATTAGTGACGAAATTGGGCGGTACCGTCATTAAAGACGGCGCGACGACCGTCCACGAGACCAGTGTTATCGGAACGTACATCTCGGGAAAATACGCTCAAGTCTTACAAAGCACCTCACGAATCCACAACAATAACAAGGGTAAGATAAGCCCTTCACCGACTTTGCGAATTTTGAAAACTGCCGCCCCTTCCTTGGGGAAAGCAAGCAAGCATCATAGGCATTTGGATCCGACGCCCGCCGCCTCCGTCAACGAGGAGACGTCGTTGCCGGTGGAGGCGATGTTTAACGGGCAGAACTCCATTAAGACTTCTAGAAAGCCCACAGGGCCTGGGGCACCGTTTAAGCTGCGTTATAAAAACAGAGCTAAGGAAAGCGAGTCTGAAGAGGAGGTTAATGAAAACAAAGAACCTTCGTCCCATTACAGCTACAAGAAATCGCAAAGAAGTAGGTCCCAGAGTGCAAATACGCGCGCCCCTAAGTAAGTATTTTGCTTGCAGTTTCATTGGTTGAGTAAATATGTGTAAAATTAGCCAAGCTGCAAAAATACTGAATGTTATTAGAAGAATGTGTAGACACAAAATTAACACGATTTTCTGAATGTGTTTCTTAAACTGTTAAACCATGTAAGTTTTAGTATTATTGTAAGATTCATCATTTTTATTTTCTAGGCATGTAAATTCTTTTAATTTAGTGTAATTGCAAAACTTCATCAGATGATAAACATGCATCAGAAAATACTCACAGGCAACTGCAGAACTGAGGTCTAAATACAGTGCGGTGATACAACTTGAAGCAAAGTTCATAATTCCGTTATGTACTGTTTTCAAGACAAACGCTCAAACAGATCGATTTAATTTTTTCAAAGCCAGCTTATGACGTGAGAATTTTATTTAGGATGTCACCCATCTTTGCCCAATGACATCATCATCGGTTTTTTTTAATGGCAACCCCAATTTATTTTTGCAGTTTTTTATAGGCCTATTTATTACTGAAATGATGATATAAAAATAATTGTAAAAAAATAAAAATTTATCTCTTGTGAAAAAAATTAAAAAACCAAATCGAAGAGTCCGAGCGGTTTTCTTGAAAGTAGTATATTATTATTATTATGAATTTTGTTTTAAACTTTATTAGTTACAGCTGCTTAAAGAATGAGCGTTTTTCACTTCCTGAAATATATTTAACGGTTTTTACCACTCACCCTCCTCTGTAATAATAACTTTCATTACATAATTAATCAATATTCTTTCAAGCGCTTTCAAAGTCACACGATTTTTAAATTAAAACTCGAAATTTCAGTAAAAAGGTAAATCTATATTTCGTGAAAAAGATAAAACGTCGAGAAAATTCGGAAATTACTGTAATGACTATTTTTATGGAAACGCCACAATTTTGCAAAAACTCAAAATCAGTAGATATTACAATTATTAAAAAAAGTCTTCAATAATAAAAAAAATGGTTATTGAGGGTGATTGGAAGTAGGAATTTCAGTTAAATTTAAAGCATTATGAAAAATATTGAATTTAATTATCTAAAAAAAATATCGACAAACGGTTCAGCAACTATTTGATGATGCTACAAAAATCAAAGTAATTGTAAACTATCATGTTTCAATTTAACTTATATTTTTATTTAAATTTACAGAAAAGCCTTTGTTTGTTCCATGAAATTTTTATTAAATTATATAGCGAATATCTTCCATATACTATTAAAACCGAACTAACTGAAAATAAAACAGTGAATTTTCATTTAGGTTACATTAAATGTGTGGCATGCAAAAGCATGTTATTTAGCGTTATTAAATGTAACAAGCATGTATACTGTATATAGAATTGACACATTGCACTAACTAACACTTGTAAATAAATACAGACACACCACTTCACATAGATCGAAATTTGGTCGGAGTAGAAAAACTACAACCCCATCTGTACACAGTGAGGAAACAACAACAGCCCCGCCATCTTTCGGCTCCGGCAAGAGATTCCATCGAAGAAACAAACAAGCTAGAACCGGCAGCTACACCTCGGAATCCACCAATCCCAACAACGGATACAGCCGTCGTTCTTATAAGCCCAAAGTGCAAACATCCACTGTAGAACAAGTCACCGCTTCGACGAGTTTGTACAAGTTTAAATTAAATCGAACACCGGGTAGGTGGCAATACAAAACGACGCCTAAGCCTCGAGTTACGATAAGGAAACAAACGGAGGACGAGGAACAACAAAAGAATGGTAGCTCGGGGGGCGCTACACAATCGCAGGACGTGTCTCCGATTTTCAACGATGTCGTCACGCCTTTAGCCAGACAGGACGACGGGGACGCGCTGGAAGGATCCGAATCAATTGCTTCAATTATTGACGATGAGAGTTCGACCGAAAACAAGCTCGATACGGCGTTCCCTTTGGAAACCATTAAAGTTGAAATTTCAACGCCTCCGGATTTTAAGGACATCTATTACGAAATTGCCACCATTAAGTCACCCTACACTTTCCAGGTAAGGTATTCCCATGTGCAAAACTTTTGCTGGTGGTTCTTCGACCGTAAGAATATAATTAATTTTGCATACGAATCACAATATGCCCTTGTCGTCAAATCGGGAACAACATGGATAATTTAATGTGAAATGTATTTTGCCAAACTTACATGCTTAATCCAGGGAATCTCTGTGACAATATCATTTAACTGTAAGAGAATATTGACCAAAATAAGTATGATACAAACAACCTCTTTAGGGGTTGACTTTCGAAAAGTTCTTTCTCAACGGATGCCTCGTTTTATAAAGAACTTGTTTGAAAATTTGTAAGTAATAGTTTAAACAGTTCGTTATAGCATTTTGTAATTTTATAGATAAATTACAAAATGATATAATTACACTCGATTTGGGGCGAGCACATCAACAAGCGAGCGTTTCCTCACCCTTTCTATGCATAAGAGAAGTTCAAAATTTTTCCAACGATTCATCAACATCGCGCTTAATTAATGAAAAAAGTTTTAAACTTTTGCCCACCGCAAAAACGAATTTTAGATATTCCAACATGAGCTCTACGTTTTATTCCAATTTGCCGGCGAATTAAGCCGATAGATGTTATTTTAAACACGAAATTAGTTGAAATTAGTTTCCTCTCGTTTTAGCGCGCTCTGTTAATTTATGGGAAACTCACATCGCACATCGTGCCACCATATTTTACCGCAAGGAATATGTTTTTATAATAAATTATCATACGTAATAAATTGGGTTTTATTTTGTATGATAATGGATAATGTAAATAACATTTTTAAGTACACGAGATTTTCCAATATTTGGAAATAATTTATATAAATTATATTTTGTTTGAAAGTTAATCAGAGAAACAAAATAAATTAAAGGTTATTTAAATTATTATATTTTGAATATCGGAATATATTCATAATGCGATTTGTTTGCAATATGGAATTATTGTTCAGTGTGATCTTGTAATTTAAATGCATATTACGTTGTATTTGCTTTGTATCCAACAAATTCATGCAAATTTGCAGGTAGGATTTTTTAAATATATTTGCTTAACGCGTAGGGCGTAACTTTGCTACCAAATATATACCTGGAGATTCCCCATGTAGCCATATCGTTATCAACGAATTTGAACAAAACATCACTCTGCAATCTGCACGAACTCCTTAAAGCTGTGCATAGTTAATTAAAGTTAGTTTTATTGCAAACCAGTTTTATAAAGGAGAACGTACGTTTGATCGACAACGTCATCTATCTTTATTTATATGAAGCTTTTGCATCTGGTTTTTAATTAAAACAAAGACAAATTAAAACATTAAAACAAAACAAATTGATCCATAAATTTAACAAATTTAAAAACTTTTTAAATTTTGGACAGTTTATTCCGTTAATTATAAAGGCAAGCTAGTTTAAATATATAATATCAATATAATTTTTCCGGGGGGAAATTTGAAATATTTCCAGGTTTTTGTTTTAATTTATTTTTTTTCTGTCAAAATTCGAGATGAAATTTGAAATTAGAGACATTTTTTATAAATTCTGATTTTTGTCTTTTCAAGATCTACATCGGAAATATTCTTAAAAATTCGAGTCAAATACCCAAATATTGACTTTTTTTGAAAACATTTTGACATTGATCATGAAATTTTAATGGTGATCTCAAACAGTTCGAAATTTGTAGAAAAACATTTAAAAAAGAATCAAATTTAGAAGTTTAAGTATGAAATTTTAGATTAATTGATTAATATAATTACATAATTAACTAATTTTGAAATAAAAGTTTATTTCAGGAAAAATATACCTGCAATAAATTTTGTCGAATTTTTCTTGCAGCTTTAAAGTCGAAATTCCAAAAAAGGCGAAATTTAATATCGTAATTTCGAGTTTACTCCCGAAATTTGTACTTTTGTCTTAAAATGTTGCCTTTTGTGTAAGAAAAAAGTCTAAATCTGAAGAAAGAGTCGAGTGTCGAGAAAAAAATTTAAGTTCAAAATCGAAAATTTGGATTTAATCTAAAAACCTTGAATTTAATGATTAAATTTCTACTTTCATTTTTATATTTTGACTTTAATCACGAACAAGTCTAAATTTAAAAATTAATAAGTTGAAATTAAAAAAAATGATAAAATTTAGAGGTTATAAGTCGAAATTCTGAGTTCAACTCTAAAATCATGAGTTTATGATCTACATTTTATTTTAAAAAGCGGTAAATTTTGAAGCCAGCACTTTACAAGATGAATTATTTCCAAAATGCTCAAATTTTTTTGTTTTATTTTCGATTTAAAAAAAGATTTAACAAAAACAGTCTGAAATTTCGAAGGCAAAATTTCAAGAAAACCCAGGAATTTTAAAAAAGTGAGTATTTTGAAATCTTTAATAAAGTCGAAAATTTCAGGAACACTTAAATTTTAAAAAATGTCGAAATTTTTAATAATAATCAACATTTAGAAAAAGGTTGAAATTTCAAGAACAATTCGAAATTGTAGAAAAAACTCGAGATTTTTGAAAGGCAGAATTTTCAGAAAAAGCAGAAATTAACAGAGGTGAAACTTTTAATTTTGTCTTGAAATTTACAAAAGTCGAAATTTTCAAAAAATGTCGAAATTTTAAAAAAAGGCAGACTCTTGAAGGGTCGTATATTTTGAAAGAAAAAAAATCTAAATTTCGAGTAAAAATGGAATTTTTGAAAAAGCTATTTGAGAAAAATCGAACTTTTTATACATCCATCCTTTTCTTGTAACGTCATAATGAAAATTAAAGATTTGTAAATTACAATAAATCTCAGTTAATTATGTAAAAAATCAGTTGAATTTCGTTGCTTTACAGGCAGAATTGGTGGAATTTTGACCACAGGCGTTACTAGTATACTTATAGTTTATTACTTATGAATATCAAATAGTTCCACCAAGATAGTTAAAAGTATTAGTTTGATTTAATTAGTTTGAATACAAATCGATTCCTTGTTAGATTTTCTGAATGTAGGTAATAAATGTATGTAAATGTTGTAATTCTCAGACGTATTTATCTTGGCAGCCAAAAAATTTTCAAGCGAACGGCATAACATATTGCCGTGTTTCGGAGCGAAAAATATAACTTATATTGTGTTTTATTTTATAGGCGGGAAGCGTTAGGAATACAAGATACATAACCGTAACGTCGACATTCGAGAAAGTCATAACTCCAGAGCCCACAATAGCCCCAACAACAACAGCATCCACGGAGCCGTTAACAGAAAATATCCTTGCCACTTCCAGCAATTACGCCAAAGATAATAATTTCTTGGATTCAAGTGTGGCGACATTGCCGCCCGTTTATCTCGCATCAGATATGGAGACGCCTCCGCTCGAAACGTTGACTGAAACGTTCAGCACAACGCAGACCATGTTAAAGACCCACATCTTGCCTATGATACGCAGCCCTAATGAGACCTCCACTTCTACATTAGTGCAAACTTATCTTGTTACTCGACTTGTAACTGCAACAAAAACCCTGCCCCCGATGGAAGCTTATCACTTCATACCAAGCAAAATACTTAATGAGTTCAATTCCCACTTGGACGAAGCCGGCTCCGAATTACATCTAGAGTTAGACTTTGGCGACCAACTTGAACAAGATGAAAACGGCCATATTAAGAGAGTGTTCCCACCCGATTTAGACTTAACCAACATCGGCTCCGATTTTAACCTCTCTGAAGTGGACAAGATGAAACTTCCAAATTTACGAACCAAAAAAATGCAACCAATCACCTCACCGAAGCCGAGCTTGAGTGACCCACCGCCGACCCCGGGTTTCACCCCTGATCAACTACAACAGCTCGCCCTCCTCCGCTTATTCAACCCAGCCGCGGCAGCCCAACCTCAAGTCATTACCACCTCCAAACCCATACTCAAAGTGGAAACAGTTTATGAATCCCACGTCATACCGATCATCAATGGCCAAAATACCATACTAAGTACGATCTCTAAAATCGTGGGCACCGTGACCAAAACCGACTTTGAATATGGCACGAGTACAGTGGCGCCTGCGCTTCCCGCTATTCCACCGATTCCGCCCGTCCCAGTCAACCCTCTGTTTCCGGCGGCGCAACCCCAATTCGCTCTGACGACCACGCCGGTGGTTCAGACGACCAGCGTTACGGAAACCAGGAGTAAAGTCCTTAAGTTGACGTTTGGAGCCAAGACGGCTTTCACCACAATCTTTTCAACTACAGTCGTACCGACGGTGCTGACAACGTATATGACGGCATCGGTGCCGGTGGCTCCAACGGCGGCGTATCCCGGTTTTTATCCAGCTCCGTATCCACCTTTTCCTTACGTTGGTTAATAATTTGTAACACCCTTACCTGAGTGTTTAAAGACTTTCAATGAACTGACTCTTTTGTACATAAACTACGTAATTAGTATCTAGTTTAGGTTTCTTCCAGTTTTTCACTGCCTCTTCTACTTTTCTTTTATTTATATATGCAAAAGCTCTCTGATAGTGATTCAATTTGTAAGGATGTATATATTATATATAAATGTAAATTGTAATTTTATACGCAACAGATTAAGTAAATGTACTTTTCATACTTCTGTCTTGTCTTTTTGGACCCAAAATTTACCTAGTTGTTGGTTTTTCAGAGACGCAAAACTTACATTTAAGGAGAAAATGTTCGTTGAACTTTAAATGTCAGTTAAAAAATTACTCACAAGGAAAGTACCCAAGGTGTACCCCTACCGATTTTTTTCATTTTGTGATATGTTATAGTAGATAAAAAAATTTGGACACGTATTTTTTTGGTGCTAATTCGGCGATTTAAGTAGTGAAACCACCCCTTAAAAAATTAAGCCCAAAAAATTATTTTTCTTTAATAACTCAAGAATTAATTAGAATTTTTTAATAAAACAAATGCTGTGTTATTTCTCATAAAAAGTGCTCCCAAAAACATACTAGTTATGTTAAAAAGTTGCAACCCCTAATTTTTATGGGGATGAGTTTCATTTTTTTCTTATATATCAACTTTTGAACAACTGAATTTTATCAAAGTTAACAATTTTATTAAGAAAACTAAAAAATAAAATTGACCTGTCTCGGGGTTTTGCAAAACAAATCCAAAAGTGGTGATTTACCCCTTGAGTTAATTTTTTTCTGTACAGCGATATGGAAGTAAAACATCAGTTTTTAATTTTATTTGTAAAATGATTATTTTGACATATATGTTGCATTAACAGTGAAATAACGTAATACCCCTATTTTTATGACGCTTGGAGAACCGCATGGATTTGATCATTATTAGATTGCGAATCAAAACATCCATTTTTTCACCTTTAACTTATTATATGTTGATATTTCATCAAAATAAAAAATAAAAAATTTAGCATCTAAAAAAATCGTTGATACATTATTTTGAGGAAATTTCAATATATAATAAGTTAAGGGTGAAAAAATAAATGTTTGGTTCGCAATCTAATAATGATCAAATCTATGGGGTTCTCCAAGGGTCATAAAAATAGGGGTGTTACGTTATTTCACTGTTAATGTAAAATATATGTTAAAATAATCATTATAGAAATAAAATTAAAAACATATGTTCTGTTTTACCTTCCATATCGCTGTACAGAAAAAAATTAGCTCTAGGGGTAAATAACCCCTTTCAAGGATTTTTTTTGAAAAACCCCGAGAGACAGATCAATTTTATTTTTTTAGTTTTCTTAATAACATTGTTACACTTGATAAAATTCAATTGTTCAAAAGTTTTCCTTGTCAATGGGATTTATATCTCTTGATTATGTGGCTGGCTAATGGCTATAAGTTAGAAATGGATTTAAATTTTTTAGAGATTTTCATCTTAGGTGTATTGAGCATGGTTAACCACTAAGCATTTTCAAATTTTCGGAGATTACAAAAGTATAAAATTATCTAAACTTTGAGAGGTGTTGCCCATATTTAAAAAACTGACAGACACAAAAGGTAAAAAAAAATGTTATTAATTTTATCTTACAATAGAATTCCAGTTTCCTATCTTCGGAAAAGTGATAGTTCAGAAATATCTATTAGCTTAAAATGCCACTTTTACAACTCTCTGGCAGATGCCAAACTATCTGGATTCGAGGTGGGTTGCCTAGAGTTTAGGTCAACACTTACGTCACCCTTATCCGAGCCCGCGATTGAGGTGTCTTTGGTCATTCATTCAGCCACCTAACCTTGTTGAGAAACTGAAGAACGTCCCTTGGATGCGCCTCCCTTAAAGTGGTCATACTAGGCCAGAAGTCCCTCAGCGTGGATCCTCTGATTAAAACCAGTGCCGGGCAGTGACACATCACATGCTCGACACTCTCATCTTCTTCTGAACACCCCCTACAACTCACCAAACTGTTTTAGAGACTTTTACTGTTTTCTAGAAACAAACCAATTTCTTTGGAAGCAAGATGGCTGAAATATATTGCGGTGCGTTTACACTAGATACTTTATTCCGTACATTTCTTACTGACATAAGTGGCAACTTTCCTGAGAGAAGTTATCTCGTCCCTGCTGTGCAGATAACTCTCGGATAGCTTCTTTCAGGATAGTTGACACTTTCAGTCAGAGAGAAATGCATGAAATAAAGTGTCTAATCTAAACGCACCCTTAGATTTGAAGGTTTCCAAAGCACTAAAATTCTCTAAAACATTTTAGTACCTATCGGACCTGCAGCATTCTAATTCTCTCAAAACATCTTAAAAGTATATTATCTTCCAGTAATGGCAAAAGAATTTTAGTAATGCAGACCACCAGACGATCTTTATGAATTCTGGACATTTTTTTGGATGCTTAAATTGATAATAGTTTAATTTAAAATACTTCTTTGTCAAATATTTAGGGTATTTTGACCAAATGAAAGTTTTGCAATTTACCAAATCTAATTCATTATCCGCTTAAACATATTGCAGGTTGCCTCATCCCTCGATAAAAATTTCCGCCTGCTGCTCTATCGGGTAAAAGATCTTATATTACACGATTCAATCGAAAACGGTAACACGATATAAATTCTTATTCTCCGGCTACGTAGCGTACATTCGGAAATGTTTATCAGCGCTTGGAGGTTTCAGTTATTCCCAAAGCCAACCGAGAGGATGTAGACAGAATAATTTCAGCTAGCCTCTGGGTAATTTCTAATAGAGTCTCCTTATCCCAATTCCAACTTTATGATATTAATTCCAACGAAACTTCGAAGATGACGTAACTTTTTATATTATTTTGTTTTCTCGAAGCAATCCCGTCTTTTATTATTTAAGGGATGCTTACTTATGCATAAAGATAAAAGAGTTTCATTCCATTTGTGCTTTAGTGGATGTGATAAACGGAAGTGCTATGACTCGAACTTAAACTATGTCGAAGACCTCATTTACTATTAGACAGTCCCACGACAATGACGTACCATCGAATACCATAAGCAATAGTGCAATGGAAAAAGCAGCAAATGATTCCCTACCAAAAATAATCTATTTGAAAATTTGTGAATTTAAATAAATTAAAAAATGGAGAATCAAAATGGAAATTCTGATGATACGAGAGTCATCGATGTCATAGAACGTGTAACCATTAATGAATGGCGCTGGGCAGGACAAGTTGCCAGAGATGCTATTAAATGGACGAATACTATAATACAATGGAGACCCTGGGAAACTAAAGGAAATGCCGAAAGCTCTCAAGCAAAATAGATAGACGATATTCAGAAGCGAGCTGGCAAAAACTGGATATTAAATGCTCAAAGTAGAGAGCAGTGGAAAAATATGGAGGAGGCCTATGTCCAGGAGTGGATGAGAAAAGGCTAAAAAAGAAAAAGAAGAAAAAGAAGATAGTGTACTAGAAAGGATTAACAGCTTTCGTATGCTAAAAGGAGATAAACTTGACTTGTCAAAAAAAACCTTTTTACTGAGTTCACGTCTGGAATTCTCTAAAAAAGTTTCCAGATGTAGTCGATCTTTTTCCTATGGGTTACAGAAAAATTTTGAAATGTCGAAAAAAAATCTAAAGGATTTCAAAATTATGGGAAAGCTTCCAAAAAACTGTGAACGCATCCAAATAAAAGTCTTCAAAAATTTGGAATGCCCTCAAACAACAGGAAATTTCCAAAGAATTTTGGAAAATCCCAGAAAACATTGAAAATTTATTTATAACATTAATACCCTTAAGAGGGCTAAAAACGTCTTCGTAGTGACCTGGATACACAAGACATCTCTTGGCTCTAGAGAGTCAACAGAACTGAACAACTTGAAATAAACAAATTTCCAGAAGTTTAAAATAATGTTTAAAAAAGTTACGAAACTGCATCTGTTGGTTCCAGTTTTTTCTATATATGTTATAAAATTTAATAACACATTAAAATCATCTAGAGACTATTGTGATCCTGTGTAAAAACTTAAAAGCTTGTAAAAGCTTGTGAAAGCTCTAAAAAGCTCAGGAGTTCTGTAAAAATTTTCCGTTGCCTTCTGGAGATGTGCTTCCTAAAGAACCTTTTGCTTAATTTAGAATTATTTTAAGACATTTCAGTTACTTAGAAACGTGTTTGAAATCCACTTAATTAAATAATTACTTTTAAGAATCTTTGGACACCTCTTAAGGTCTTTGAAAACCTCTGAAACATTTTGAACTCCTTTGAAAAGTATTGCGAATTTTTGGTGGAGTTTAGAAAGTCTTCAAATATTTTTGGGAGTCTCTAATGGATACTGAAATTTTCAGAGGCTTTTTAGTATCCTACGGAAGATCTTCCGCCCTTTAAAGCAGAGTTTTCCAATTGGAGGACCACAGAATGAGCTTTATACTTGCAAATGGTGGCCAATATTTATACACTAAATTAGTTAAAAAAAATCTTTCAATGGGTTGGGGAGAGAAAGTACTAAAAACAACCAAACTAGGGCAAAAAATAGTTTAGAAAACGCTGCTCTAAAAAGCTTTAAAAGCTTATGTAAGACTTTGGAATGTTAGAGTATTGCAAATATGTAAAACTTTGAAAAGCTGTAAAAGACTGACTTTGAAAACGTTTAATTTACTTTTAGTATCCACTTTGAGCAACTACAGATGACACTGAATGCTACGAAAAAATTTGAAACAACCTAGGAAGCGCTTAGAATTCTATAGTCTGTTAGAAATTAAAAAAAAGAGCTTCTAAATAATGTTAATATTTTCTAGACAACACTGGAAACCTCTAATGAACTTTTATGGATATATAAACAATTTTGGACCCATTTAGAAGAGATTGAAAATCATCAAGGACTTAAAAAGACCTTTCATGGGTTTGACGAAGTCTTTAATAAGTATTTAATATTTTTATAGGTCATTCAACATCTAGGGAAACTAGTTAATTTCCTGGACAACTTTAGAATGATCTATGGGATCTTCTGGAGAAGGTTGTGAGTGGCTATATGTGTACTACTCTGACAAAGGTAATATTATACAAGAACTTGCTGCAATTTAGAAGAGAAAAAACAATTATGTTAGATAAATATGACTTAAATGAAAGTATTTTAAAAAGTTTTAACGAGGTCAATGCTTTACCGACAATGACCAAAATACTCCTTTTATTCAATTTTTAGTAGGCCAAGGAGCTCGCTCGTTGATCGTTTATTGTGCCGAAAATTATTTATTGGATATAAATGTGTCAATATTATGTTATGAATAATATTTATTTTTGTTGATTTATTTTGTACCCTGAGCTAAATTCAATCTTTCCAGATGTTTTCTTCTCAAAGTATCAGTATGTTCGCTATTTCTCATGCGAATTTACATGTTGTCTGACCTATATAGTTAGTCATTTTTTGCAATCGATTTCAGTTTCAAATTTGACACGTAGAGTTTTTTCATAATTCTAAATATCCTATGATTTAATGATGTGATGATGATGAAATATACAAATAGTTATTGCTAACGGTCAGTTTTTTTATAATCTTTGAGTCTAAAACGCAGCTTCCATTGCAGTTAAAAGGAAACGAAGCAATTCATATATATTATGTACAATGTAGCCAATCAATCTTAGTTCTATTAATATTCCACGAACAAGTCGGCCATTTAAACTTTTCGTATTAGTAAGTAGTTTAGTTAGTAGTTTTCTTGCAAACTCCGCTCGTATTTCGTGCTGTAGATTTATTTTAATTACGGCTTAACGAGAAAAAGTCCTCCCAATACAAAGAGAAGTTGTTCTTTGAGGTGTGACCCGAATATTTAAAGCCGAACTCATAAACTTCCTTTTTGTTAAACGGTCTCTACCGAGCCCGCAGCAATTGAAAAAAATGACGGAAATTAAAATGCAGCCCAAGTTTTTATTATTGTCGCTGTCGACGTCGAAATAAAACGGATTTAATTCTGCCCTGTTTGTGTACAGAATCATAAAAAAAATATGGCGCAATTATAGTATAATAATTTGACGCTTAGGCTCCCTACTTTATTTTCACGTCACTTTTAACGTTTAATGTTAATTTAACGTAACGAAGAGGTAATGAAGCGAAACGTCGTCAGGAAGTAGCATCGATTTGAATCACTTTTCAAATTTGAGGAAAAATATTACTGTCTGCAATGTGGTACACAACCTACGGCAATGACTTTGAGGCTTCTTTAATTTTGTGTTAAATAACAGATATCAGTAAATCTAGTAGATAATAATTCAACGAAAAGTTATTGTAGATGCTTGTAACTAGCCAAATTAAAGAGAACTAAATTATTTGAAAGTGTTTCAGTTGGGATCACTGGAAAAAAGTATTGAAATCTCTAGACTCTTTTTAAAGGTAAACAAAAGTTTGACAAAATATTTGATCCATGGTTTTCTTGCAAACAATCACAAACTGCTGACGTCAAAAAATTCTAAGTTCAAGATTTGAAATCTAGAAACTTGGAGCTTTAATTCGCTTTTTCTGTGGCTACTGAAAATGTAATAGAAAAGCTAGAGGAGTTCACATACCATTAATGGAATTGAATTTTACAAATTTATGATTTGCGTTTTATTGCAAAATACCCCCGATTATTGTTTAGATGATTTCAGTTCTGACAATGTGCTTGTTTCCAGGTGAGAGCGCTTCGCCTCAAAGGGGTCCAGTAGTGATTTGTATCGTTGAAATTTAGAAACTCAACCAGCGAAAATTGTTGCTTCCTGGCAAACAAATCCGGTTTGCGTTCGTGGAAATTAATCTGCCAGAGTTTTATATCGCGGACACAAGAGGAACGGAAGTGAAACAAACTTTTTGTTATCCTCGGGGTATAAGCGGGGCATGAAAATGCATCATATGTAAGGTGCATTAAAGTTTGAAAGTTCGAGAGGTACAATGTTGCGAGCTCTTTGAAAATTGTTCTCGACAAGGAAGAATGCAGTTTCCAGGGAGATTTAGGAAGTCCCAACATCGACGGAATATCGACGTTTAGTTTATGGAGGTATACATTACTTAGTGATAGTAAGATTTATTTACATGGCTGACAGGTAAAAGCAGCTGGGTATGAATTATTATTGATTATATTTTAGCTAAGTATCGACGGTACACACACACGCACGCACGCACGCACGCACGCACGCACGCACGCACGCACGCACGCACGCACGCACGCACGCACGCACCCACGCACGCACGCACGCACGCACGCACGCACGCACGCACGCACGCACGCACGCACGCACGCACGCACGCACGCACGCACGCACGCACGCACGCACGCACGCACGCACGCACGCACACACACACACACACACACACACACACACACACACATCGATCGGTCGATTTCTCAAAAAGAGTCAACATTTCTAGGTCAAATCTAAATTTCAAAAAACAAAAATGAAACATTCCAGAAGACGACAATATTTCGATCCTTTTATTCGAGATTTCAATTTCAATTTGAATATATTTATAAACATATTTTCGAATGTAAAATTTTGGTATTCGAGTTGGATATACCAAACTGACGAGATCTAACAAGCTCGATACCGGTCTTTGGTTTCCAAATTTCGAATCTAATAAATGTTCAAGCTGATTATTGACCTGCGCCTTGTCTTCAGGAACCTTTCAACAGAGCAACCACTGCACTAGGTGTTTGCGTTTCAACTGTTGGTAGTTCAGCTACCTATGATTAGTGTTGGGTTGCTACATAGCAATCTGCTACTTTGTCACTGCTACTTATTGAGTAGCAGTTGGAACAGTTATCAGTTCCTAAAAGTAACTGCTACTTTTGGAACATATAAGATCTTTCAGTGGCAGTTGTTACACATAAAGTTATTGCTACCTGCTACTTTACTTACTTGATTCGCTTAACTTCGTGTACTTTCGGTTCGCTTCCTTAGGTAATTGTGGGCTTTATCAGTGTTTCTCTTCTATAGTCGGAAGCAACTTGGAATTTTAATGTAATATTTGAATATAAATCACTTCATTCATGTAATAAATAATAAGTGATTTTGATAATCAGATGCTTATTTTTATATTTTTACCCTTCTTTATCTTTAATTAGTTACTATTAGAAAATTATGTCAAAATGAAACAGCTTAATTGTACTGATACTTTTAGTTGCTATTACCTGAGAAATTTTACGATTTAAATCACATGTTTACTTCTTATAAATTCAGACGTCTCTTAAAATTCTCATAATAGCAAAAATGATTAGTGTTATATCCTACATTCGAGTTTCCCTGCTATATTAATTGTCTGCTAAATGAATTTAAAACATATCCATGTACCAATTCTCCTATCGTCAGTGATTTAGCATAGGTAGTGTTATTGTTTAGTCAGACTGGGACAAAGTAGCAGGAACGACTAAGTAGCAGGAACAGTTTAGCGGAGTAGCAGCTATTTCTTGTCGGTTGCTCCTTACTGCGATTTGCGATCGCGTAACAGTGACAAAGTAGCAGTAGCAGGTACTCTTTGTAAGTTGCTACTTGCTCCCTTCCATTCCGTTCCGACTTTCAGTATAGTGGGACTGCTATATGTGATCACCTAACGCGTATTCATAATAAGTAACAGTTACAAAAGTAGCAGCTATTTAAAACTGTTACTTGGTTGTAACAGGAGCAACTCGTAACTGCTTCTTGTAAATAGCAGTTTTGCCCATCACTACCTATGATTCACTATACACGCCTAGACCGCTGCAGAGCTTTAGTCCAGGTTGCACTCTATTTGTATACGACACTTGTTGTCATTGTTTCTCTATGGACCAATAGATGGCGTAATATTAAGAATCACACTGGCGACGTCCCTATAGTACGTACTTGCCTGAACATTCGTTGGCATTAGAATTGTATATATCAAACTAATGAGATCTAAGAAGAACGAAACGAGTCTCTGTTTTCCAAACTTCGAATTTAAGAAATGTTTAAACCTATTGGTCTGTTAGTTCACAACTTTATTTTAAAGATAATGACCTTAAGGGTTTGAATATTTTTTTAATTCAAAATGAAAACTTCTAAAATAGTCGAAATGTTGATTAAAAACAAAATTTTAAGATTTTTTTAAATATAATTTTTCTTTCGAAATTTTTAGTATGGTTCAACACGAAAATTACGAAATTTTAAAAGGTTCTCTACATTTTTTGCACATTTTTACTTGTTTAACAAAATTTGCCCTTTAGTCAAAATTTGATGAAAAACTAAATATTTTGATATTTTTCTGAAAATATTGAAAAATATTTTTTGGAAATTTGGAATTTTTGTGAAAAGACAAAAAAAATTAGATAATTTACAAAACAACTTTCACAAATATCAAATTTGTTTTCTTAAAATTTCTATGTTTATCTCAATAGTAGACATTTTATAACGTCGCGGTGGGACAGAATGAGAATCTTCTCAATTTTGACTCGGGCAGTTATAGAAATTTTTTTTGGGTGGAACGGATTGGTTCTTGGTTATCTTCAAAAATTGAAATACAAACCTTGTCTCCTTAAACGAAGAAAGATTAAAAAACACAACAGAGGTTGCTCTAACGCGTTTCATTATATCTCTGAAGATGATAGCTTTGCTATCGAAATGCGTTAGAGCAACCTCTGTTGTGTTGTTTAATCCTTCCTGGTTTTACGGGACAAGATTTGTATTTTAATTTTTCAGCTATAGGAAAATGAATATTCAGTCTATAAATTATTCTTAATATGTGTTCTGTTTTTTGACATTTTGACAAAAATTTGATTTTTTCTTGAAATTTTCGAATTGTTACCAAATTTTAATTTTTTTCTTGAAATTTTGATCCTTTCCTCAAAATTTCGATCTCTTTCTCGATATTTCCAATTTTCTACAAAATTCGTCGATATCAGTCTTCTTTTAAAATTTCAGAATATCTTAAAATCCTTTATGTTCTTGGAAATCTCAAGATTTTTCTCAAAATTTGTTTATCGCATCTTTTCAAAATTCAAAAATTTGACTTTATTTGCAAAATTTCCATTTTTTTTCTCTAAATTTAGTTTTTCTCGAAAGTTTGGCTATTTTTTTAAAATTCGTCTTTTATTAGTTTTAGATTTTATTTGTAAAATTTTACCCTTTTCTTGAAATTCGGCCTGCTCTATAAAATTTTCATTCTTTTTCATTTTCAAATTACGATAAATTTCTCAATATTTGGGAATTTTTTCGAAATTTCCTTGTTTTTCTTCACATTGGGCTTTTGCTAAAAATTTGAGAATTTAAGAATCTGATTTTCCAGAAATTTCTATTGGTTTTTTAAAGTTTCTCTTTTTCTAAAAATTTTGACTTTTTACCTCACAATTCGATTTCTACACAATTCGACTTTTTCCTAAATTTGTCTTTTCCTCAAAATGTTCTTTTACTAAATTTCTACTTTATTATAAAAATTCTACATTATGGAATTTTCTTTCAAAAATTGTCTTTTCTTCGAACTATTTTTGTTAATATTCGCATTTTTCTGAAAGTTTCAAGTGTCCTAAATTTGACCCTTTGCTCTTAAAATGTGGTTCATGTTTTAAAAAAAGTCGACTTTTTTCTCATAATTGGCCTTTCCTTCAAATTTTTTCCTCCACAAATTCATTTATTTTTTCTAAATTAGATTCGAATGATAAGAAATTGTCGAGAACATTATTTTTGGGAAATTTCGAGAAAGTTTCCTAAAAATTCAGCTTCTTTACTGAAAATTAAATATTTAAATTCAAATAAAAAGTAACTATTTCGAGAAAAATAGTTTTGGAAACTGCATTTCTTTTTCTGAAAAATCGACTTTTTCTCAAAATGTAGCTTTTTTTCACAAAATTCGACTTTTGATAATTTTCACTTTTTTGAATTTTTGAAAATTTTAGGTTTTTTCCAGAAATCAGTTTTTTATGTTAAATTTAATTTTCTAAAAATGCCAAAATTGAGTAATTTTTTGAAATTCGTATATTTCTAAACTACGACTTTAATATACTCAAATTTCTATTTTTTCCTCTAAAAACTTGATTTGTGTTGAAAAATATTTTTCAAAAATTTCGACCTCTGTCTTGAAATAGTTCAAAAAATAGTTTTTTTCGAAATCCATTTTTGTTAATATTTGGCTTTATTTGATTTTTTTAAATTGACTTTCCGAATATTTTAACTATTTAAAACTCGTCTTATTATTATATTTCGACTTGTTCCTCAAAATTCAATGTCTTATGTTTCTGGAAATTTGTACTTCAAATTAGGCTTTTTTCCCAAATTTCGACTTTTTACAACATTTGTTTAATTTTCCAACATTGCATCAAAATTTTAATAAAAACCTAAAAAATTTGAGAATAATATGCTTTGAAAATTTCTAGAAGAAATGTGTCGTAAATAAAATTATGTCAAAATTTAAATAAAGTACCTAAACTTTCCGAAGGGAATATTTTTACAAATTGAGTTTATTTTATCTCTTAATTCCACTTATTCTAAAAACTACGACCTTCTTCACAAAATTTCACTTTTGGAAATTTCGACGTTTTCAAAGTTTTTCGAAAGATTAAGTTTTTATTTTAAATTCGATTTTTTGACTGTTTCCAAAAGTTCAACTCTTTTTTTGAATTTTCGAAATCCTAAATCTGTCGCCCAGTTCATGTAGTTAAGTGAACATATACAATAATCAGATGGAAGATTTTGTGATTTGCTTTTTTGGTCACCAATTTTTAAAATGATTGTTACCTCCCCCAGAACGAAATCCTGCCTACGCCGATGAAAAGGGGTTCGTGGTGTTTCTAACATTTTGAAAGTGGTCCGCGACTATAAAAAGCTTAAGAAATTCTGATTTCAAAATCGATTATTTTCTAATTTCTAGATTTAAGGTGCACCTCTAACTTTAAAAGTCGAAATATAAGAAAAACCTCAAATCTGCGCAAAAAATTTATTATCGAGTTTATAATTAAAAATTAATATTATTATTATTATTATTATTATAATATTAGACCAGAAATATTGAGAGTAAACCATTATAAGTTTTTATATTAAAATAGTAATGTAGAAAAGGGAGGCAAAAATCCTTAGTAAAACACAAGGTTTTGATAAAAAAAGCTGACATTTTTAGAAAACACTCGAAATTGCTAAATAAAAACGAAATAAGAAAATACAAACACAAAGTGGATTTAACGGTAGAAAATTCTACTTTATAAAAATTAGTTAATAAAAAAAATTGTTGTAACTCAGAAAAAAGTGTTGTTGTTTTGGGTAGGTACGCCAGCCTATTTTTAATCATTGTTGTCAGGAGTTTGCAAGCTGTCGAAGACTTCGACATGCATACCATACAACTAGCCTAGACATAAACTTACTTTACGAATTTTTTCATTAAAATTCTTCCTGTATTATTACGTCGTTCTAAACCTGACACGATTTCGGCGAATCTAGGTCTAATCAATGATACATCTAAAAAGCATTTGCAATCAAAATAAAGAGGTTGTATTCAGACTCCACCTGAGTAATGTATTTAAACAATGATATGATTCAATATCTTATCTATATCAAAGTAGTAAACCTGTTAGTATTGCGCGGGATTCCAACCGAATAGTACGCAAAAGTTATATCCGAGTTAAATTTAGAAAAAAAAATATATGGCCGGTCACGGGGACGGGACAGGTGAAGGTACCCTCACCAAATTAGAGAACCAAATCGGTGTCATTAAATATGTGCTGCTTTTCACGAACGCCATGGAATGGGTGAGTATTTATTTTGAACATATAAGTACACAGAGATAAGGTTGTCCTACATTTTTATTGCGATATATTTGTATTTTGTATGCTTCTAAAAACGTTCAGTATGTGTATCAAAGGAAGGAAATGATTTATACGGGGTATCTTTTTCTTTGGCCAAATAATTCAAGCCGTGTCGTTGGTGGTTACCCTCTTAAATTTGCCTCCAAGACATTTTAGTAGAAGGCTGATTTTTTACGTTTACGATAAGGTTCGCCATGAACGAATGTGTTTAATCTCATGAATCATTCAGACAATTACTAGTGATATGTAATATTGGGTGGAAAACGAATCACTGAAAACAACCACTACAGTAACAATAGATTAGTAACCTAATGAAATTAAGTTTTTAATGGTCAAATAGCTTAATAACAAAATCAACTAATTGAAAATTCCAGTACTTGCTTAGTAAATATTCTCGGTTCTTGATGTAATGTTTGTGCGGATCCTCGTATCGTATTTCAAGATCCTATCAATTTCAATTACAATGGGCTAATGAGCTAGTCTGTCGGTCTATAAAAATAATTTGCAAGATGTTAATTTTAATTTTCAAAAATGTGCACACTTTGGTAATTACCTATTACACTGGTCAGCACTGATTTTGTCACACTAACTCTTGAAGGTAATTCTGTTTGGGCTACCTACCCCCATCACGAAACCGTACTTATTTTTTTTCCATCACCCTCGGTTTTCTTGTGACAAGGTAAAATTCATTTTTGAAAATGCAGTCTTTCCAAATATTGTTCGTTTTTATGTAGGTCCATATATTATTTACATTTTAAAAAAATTTATCAGAAATAAAACCTAATATCATGATCATATTAATTCTTCATTTGAAGTCCTTTTCATCATTAAAATTTGGGTACTTTTTATGTGAATGGGACACCAGGGATTAAAAAAAATCACAATTAGGAAAAAGTTTGATCTACACGTAGATCTTTAATTTGTAAATGCATAGTGTAAAGCATTTACACTTATAAAGCTCTCTGCTATATTTCTACCACCAATTTCATATCAAATTAGGCTTACCAAAAATTTTCTAGAAGGGATGGGTCCTAATAAAAATTGACTTTTATATTTCAAAGAGAAATTCTTCAAAATGACTGAATTAGTAGTAGTAGTAATAGAACCTCTAATAAAGAAAATTAATAAAATACTCGTTGTTTAAAGAAAAATTAAATGTTTTGAAAAAATTAACATAAAGATGCTTCAAGAATTTAATTGGAAATTTTTTGGTTTACCATAAGATTGACATCTATAGATATTTGGTTAAAAAAACTTTTGTTGGAGTATAAAACTTTGAGTTGCAATATGGGGATCAAGATTCATTTTTTAGACACATATCTTGACTTTATTTCTACGAATTAGGGAACTCTGGGGGATTTTAAGTGATAAGAACTGACAAAAGTTTCATGCGGACATTCCAATGATGGAAAAATGTTATCAGGGCAGATTAAACTCAGGGTGTTGACTGACTACTACTGTTTAATCAAGAGTTATAATTTTCTAATGTACAGGGTGTCCCATTTTCAGCACTTTCCGGTGGTATTGGACTTATTATTAAAGATAGGGTGTTAGAATTTTCACTTTACCGTACTACCTTTTGATCAAATGAAGAATTTCGGTCCCAAATTTGTCATGGCTGTCTTAGTTTTTAAGCTACAGGGTGATTTTGAAAATCTTCACTTTTTAACAATGCCTTGTATCTCCATTATGTCTACTTACATAAAAAAGGTAAAAACTGATCCTGCTGCAGATTTTTACGTTAAGTTCAAGGGCGCAGTGAATGTTTTTTTAAAAAGTCAAATTTTTGAGGTACTAACCAACGTTATATTTTTTAAATGGAATACCCTATATATTATTTCCTATGTTATTTAAGCATAATTTGGGCTTTTAAAAGATATATAGTTGTTGGGGTTTATTTTAAAAAAACAATTCGATATTTTTATAATTTAAAGCAGTAGGCTGTGACTAATTTACTAGAAACCAAGGCAAAATTAATAACTATTCAAAAATTTAAACACTTCAAACATAAATTTCAATATGTTCAATTTTGTATTAAAACTTAATCAATATTGCATATTTCACTTTATCGTAAAAACACAAAATAAAAACAAGCTTAAATTTTTAAAGATTATTTTCAAAATTAGAAACCCTTATTTTTGAATGCAATATTGGTATATTTTTGTTACTTTTTTAACTGAATCTACCAAAATTATCGATGTATGCCCAATGATTCAGTATGCCAAACCAATTTCTTTAAGAATTTCAGCAACATGAAGAGGAAAGGAAATAAAAGTGTTATGGTATTCAGGATCATCAACTTGCTCATCTCGTTGAAAAATAGAGAAATAAGTTGATATAACAAAATTTAAGGCTCAAAGAATTTTGAAAAAATATAAATACCAAAAATTTTAACTACACAATTAAAAATGTAGAAAAATTTTAAAGTAATTTTTGCAGGATTGAATTTTTAGAATAATTATGAATTTTGCATTATTTTCTAATAAACTGGTCATATCCTACTGCTATAAGTAAAGTAAAAATTATAAAAATATTGGATTTTGAAATTGTTTCTTTAAAATAAACTGTATATTTTTGAAAAGCCCACATTATGCTTAACCAATATAAAAAATAATATATGGGGTGTTCCATTTAAGAAAATATCATATTGGTTAAAATTTCAAATATTTGACCTACTGGAAAAAAACGTACTGCGCCACTGAACTTAACTAAAAAAACTCTAGCAAGTTCAGTTTCTACCTTTTTAATATAAGAAGTCATAACGGAAATACGAGGCATCGTCAAAAAGTAAAGCTTTTCAAAATTAGCTTGTAGCTTAAAAACTAAGACAGTCATGACAAACTTGATTTAGGAGATTAAAGTGAAAACTCCAATATTCCATCTTTATTAGTAAGTTTTATACTCCAGAAAAGTACCGAAAATGGGACACCCTGTACATTGTTTATGTTATATTTCTGGAGATCCATCATTTTTCAAACATTTTACAAACAAATGTCGCGGGTGATGAAAATTTCAAAACTGCCTCTTTTAAATGACAAAAAACACAAAAGAAGTTCATGCGACATGACAAAACTTCAATTTTGTTGACCAGTGTTATCTTTGGAAACCAATCTTCAATTCTCCATCCAAGGGTTAGTAAATATTTTCTGCCATTTGACTGTTGAAAGTTTAAATTTAAATGAATAAACTAAAATCATACCATGCATAATTTAATGTGTTGCTTTTAAGTTGCAGTAAAATCACAAATTGCGATTCCTATTCATAATTCAGAATGAGTTGTATTAAAACATTTTACACACTGCAACTGTTACAAATAATTCAAATCCTGCAAAATGAATAATTGATCATATGTCTTCTGCTTGATGGTGTTTCGTTCTAAAACGCGCTCAATAGGGTAACATTTTTAAGGCGAATGGAGAATAAATGATTTAGAGTGTTTTTAAATTCCCCTCGTCCAAAATTAACTTGCTACGCTGAATTAACAAACAAAACGTGCCGGAAATTGAAAATTTGCTGTTTGGCGAGATACTCAGTCTCCCCCTTTAGGCCGCAAAATTATGTAATTAAATTCTTGCGATTTCGCCTTTAAACATTCGGCAACAGTGACCTTACCGTGTACGACTTTCGGGCGTTTTACAGAATTTAACTTCGTTTCTAGTCTCTAATGTCCCGAGAAAGTTAAATATATACTCTTCCTGGGAGGCAAGCACTTGGGTAAACTACGTAATTGATATAGTGTTTGAACTTCATTTCTCCATTACGTGTGTACTCGGGTAGATAATAAAATATAGATTGTCTTGCCTACGCTTTAAAACAAAAATTACAAAAAATAAACATAAATAAAGTCTCTCGTAGGGAACTAAAGTAGGGATTTTTATGTATAATCAAAATGGGGCACCTACGCTTTTAGACTTGGAAAATATCTCTTTAGTTGATTTAGCGTTTTACTTGCCATACTTTTTACGTAAACTACTCAATACTCTCTAAAAAAAGATGCTTTAGCTAAATTGCCAAAACAATCTTTAGCATTAAAGACAAAAAAATGTTTCAGAAAATCTAATATTATATCTAAAAAAAGCAAATAACCTTTCCCCATTTTATGTGTAAATAAATGAACTGACACCGATGACGACATCCTCTGATGATATGATAGGACACACACTTACAGTAACTTTGTACTTAAGGTTTTTTTAATATAATGGAATAGCGTCTCTTAACGCATTAGAATGCAAATTTGGTACCTAATATATATTTGGAAACTCTCTTGGTAGCTAGATATACACATGATCGTATTAAAGAATTTGAACAAAACATCCTTCTGCATTCTACGCGCCCTCTTTAAAGTTGTGCATGGCTGATTAAGTTAATTTTATAAATGGGAAAGTATGTTCAATCGACAGCACCATCTATCGCTATTTTAGGCTATGTATCTGGTTTTTAATTAAAACCAGGGATAAATTAAAACATTAAAATAAAACAAATTGATCCATCAATTTAACAAATTCAATAATTACTGGTTTAATTCTGCGAACGAGGTCGCTAGTAGATGAATATATCTACTATAGAGTGTTCCATTTAAAAATCGAATGTTCGTATAAGTTTTAGCGAAAGTGACAGCAGTAGAAATGTCATTTTTATGCAAAAATTCGATGTTTATTAAGTACCTCAAGTGTAGCAATTTAAAGATTTTATCTTCAAAAATAAAGAAAACATAGAGGGTGTACCATGATCCTGTTACCCCCGATATAACATGAATCTAACACATACTCAACAGTCATCTGCGGGGCGCAAGATGCAACTATTAGAGCAGTTCCCCGACCTTCACAACTTTTCCGTTCATTGTACATGGGCGATACGAAATGTGTGCCAATAAAATGTAAAAAAGTTTCCTAATTCAATTTGTGAACGGTTTTCATCTGGCGGAAATGGAAAGCGCGATTGCAGAATTAGGGCGGCGGTCGGGGGAAGGGCGAAGATAGGTTACGACTTCCAACAAAAACCCACCGAGAATTGAACCGGAGTTCTAAGGAATACGCTATCATGTCCAGTTTATATCTCGTAGACCGCAACCGAACACTAGCAGGATTCACGTTATGAATTTTTATGTAGTCCTTTGAATTTTACTGCGAAGTTTATTTTTTCGCCACCGACCGACTTCTAGAATGTTCTTGTATCGGTTGTGTGGAATTAAAGGCGAAGACCTTCAACATGACAAAAACTGAAGAAGTGGACTAAAAAATCAGTATATTAGGGACAAACGGGTAGATAATACATGCTAAGAATAAAAAACATTATTAAAAAAGTTTATATTTTAATACGTCATTATCTAAACTTTTATTCTTCATGGTAGACCCTTATTGACCGGAAATATTATGTTTTTTTCAATTTATTTAACATTTCTTCGGCCCAGTTTGTATTTTTAAGTATTTCTTCCTCATTGTTCCCTTTCCATGTTATGCACTGCTGACGAGCTCAAATGAGAGCGAAACATCGATGTCCAGTGCTACAACCTTTTTTATGTATTTTTATATTTCCTAAATTATCAAAAAATCAAAAATTTTTATTTTTTTCATATCTAATTTTTGGTCTCCTATTTTTCATTATTCCTATTCTATGTAAAATAAACTAACCTCTTAATTTGTAAACTGTCATGAAGTGACGTTTTTAATAAATTTAAATATCACGTAGTCGCATTTCAAAAATTGTTTAGAAAATTGTCAACAAACCATAAAAAAATTTAAATATTTCCAAACTGGGCCGAAGAAATGTTAAATAAATTGAAAAAAACATCTAAACTTTTATTACTATCCATTATAAAAGAAAGTACTTTTTACGTTTAATTCGACAGTAGATGGCCGAAGATGTGCAGAAAAAAAATTAGGCTTGCACGTTGCAGCTAAGATAGCTAAAATAAAATTATTTTACAGGTACAACAACTTGAAATAAGCATAGATGCAAGATAAAAATTTAAATACTTAAATCGCCTCTTCAGCGTGCAAGACATCTCTAGATAATGCAACAGCTGTTTATCACATATCTTCATTGCAGTCTGAATCAATGAAACAAGCAGAAACAACCTATATTTCTTCTCTTTTTTTTTTGAACTATTTAATCAGATATTAGTAGCTGCACTTAAAATTTACATTCGCGTTTAATTAGTCTCTCGGTAAGCATTCACTTTAAGAAGTAGCCATAAAAGTAAAGATTTGCTTTGTTATTGCTCCAAAGTTTAACTTTCAACGTTTATTTAGAAACTTCATAAATGTGTTATTAAAGCAAAAGTTTTATATTTCAAATCAAGATTACACAAACGAATCCTTCCAGAGGCCTCCAGGGATCCAACGATAAATTATTTCGTTTCATTTTACATTCAGGAACTATTACAGCTATCTATAACGACAATACCGCCGGAATAATAACGTAAAATGACATAGTTCGAAACGTGCAATTCCCCAGATTCAAATAAAGGCGGAATGAAAAATACTTTGTTAAAAAAGTGGGGGAGAGCCGCACAAAAGAATGTATTCAAGTCCGCAACAGGAACGTATGTAATCAAGCTTATCAGGGATGTTTTCTATCCATGCAAGGGGGAGATGAGAGGCGGTATTGTCATATGTCTGCCGCGGCACACTCGATTTATCTTTCGTATATTTCACCCTGGAGGTTGGAGTCGTGACGTCGTGTGTCTGTGTTGCACTGGGAAAAATGATGACCCCTCCAGCGGACTGTCGACAACATCTATTCCTGCTAATTTCCGAGACCGCGACATTTGCTTCCTGCTTTTCAATTTTTATTCGCCCCCGTTGCGTTTTGTTGTTCCGAATCAGATAGGTGCGGCGGTCTCGCCATTGTAATCTTTTAAACGTTTCGTGCTGGCGTTGATTTTCTTTTTCTACCCGCATGTTTTGCCAAGGGGATCCAATCTGACCAAGACCATGAATAATTGTGTATTGCAACAAAATGTAGTTATAAAATTTGAATTAGTGATTGTGTAAAGAACTCTCTGGAAACATTTGATAATGGGAGAATGAATCATACGGCAGATGAGCGCTCCAGACGTTTCCGCAAACGATAATCTTATCTGCACGAAGATACGTTCTAGAAAGCGAAACGGTATAAATATGCGGTCATATTTCCCTCAGTCATTCAGTTAAACAGGTAGTCAGATAGTTAGGTAGTTTGATAATTAACTAAATCATAATTATAGTGGTCCGAAATAAGTTTGGAAATAAAGTGGTTACAATTCATAAAGTTTTAATTATCGAACCGATAACATGCAACAATATCATGAACAGTTAAGATTTTTCAACTTTTACAACTATTCGGCTACTCAAATAGTTAATTTTTAAATTTTTCGTCAAAAGAGTGACATATTTTGAATATGGTAGAGTAGGATTTCTTAACTTTGGGTCTATAAACACCTTGGCGCAGTAGTTTTCAAAAGAAAAGTAATAAAACTGACTCTAAAATATTTTATAGGGTAAGGGGAGGTAATTTCGTGATAAACCCAACGAGAAGAGATTTATTTAAGATGTTTAAAAAAACCTAGAGACAATTTTAACCAAGGTGAAACCGGCAACTGTTTTAGTTGATACTGTAAGAAAGTTAGACATGATTACTCAAAATTACAAATATAAGAATAATACACTTAGGAGGTAATAGCGTGCTAACGTAAGGTATTATCGTGATAGGAGGAAGGTAATATCGTGACCGTTTTAAAAATATTTTTTAACATATTATATACGTATCAGTATGTAGATATATGTAAGCACTATACTTACCTTGTAATGTAAACTATTATTAAATACATACTAAGGTTCAAAAAACTTTTATTAATATTAATATTAATATAACATCAAATTAAGATAGCTGATTAAGGCACGAGTCACACCGAAAATTGGTGGACTGTCAACCCAACTCCCATTTCTTGCATTTGTATTATATATTTTTAATTCAGCTTCTGACGTTAAAGCAACTGGTCTTCCCATTTTACGAATACTAGTTGAATTATTCAAATTTAAACTGTCTTTTATTGTACTCCATGGTACCCCAGTCATTTTTGATGCAATATAGATAGTTTTACCATCTTCTTGCCCCAATTTTACAGCTTGGTACAATTCGGATGCCGTATATCGACGTCTTTTACGAGGTTCAGCCATAGTATCCTAAGGACAAAAATTGGGGTAGTTAATATCGTAATCATTTTTTTTAATGAAATTCGATAATCTAATCTAGCGGAAAGAAACACCACAATGTCTGGGTTTGTTATTTGTAACTTTTGTTCATTTTAATATTAAAACATTTATAAAAAAGGAAAAACAAAACTGCACTTAAAAAAAACTCGTTCTAAATTATAAAACCTCTTAAAAAATCACGTTCTTAACTTAGGCCTCAGATCCGCTGTGAACATGAATTATGCATATGTTTTTACTTTAGCACAATGATAAACAATTACACTAACTAATAATGGATAAAATAAATGGTTTACTTACGTAAAAAGCATTCAAATTCAACACAAATATGGAATATTACCTCTTTGCATTTCAACACAGGACGTTTGACAGGTGGTGTCACAAAAAGTTTGTTTTTGCACGAACTAAAACTGTATTAAAAGTGACGAAAAGTTGTCTTCTCATTTACTCACGTAGATACTCTTATGCTGCATCGGAGAACATTTTAACGTGGGATAATACCAGCAAAATCGTTTAAAAATTTATCACAATGTTAACTATACCACGAAAATACCTCCTCTTACCCTATCAAATATTACTTTGCTGACATCATTATTACACACATTTTTTAAATTTCTAAGGCAAATTTAAATAAAATACCAAAACAAAATTTATTTTTAAAAGTAAGTATGTGGAAATTGACCTTTTTCATGTAAAGGGATTGTAAACAATTAAAAATCTAGCTGTCTTTTATTGAAATTCATCTCCAAATATCTGCTTTCACCACCCAGACTATTAAAATTTTCTTGTACGGACTCAGAGATCTCTTTCTCACATATCTATGTTAAAAAATAAATTACGTCTTAATTTTTTCGATTTTCTTTATTGAGGTTTTCAAAATTTAGGTAATAATATTATCAGCAAAGTAATATTTGACATAAATTAGTTTTAAAGCTGTCTTATGATTACTTTTTTTTCCAAGCCTACTTCGAAAATTTAATATCTTAGTAATTTAAAACCAAGACACGTCAAGCTTTAAAGACAAATATCTTGGAAATGGTTGCTCCTATCAACTTTCAGAAAGTACATCTGTCTTACGTACAAAATATGGGGAAGTAAAATAACCCATTTAAAATTAATATACGAGGGTGCACAAAAAAGTTATGATGATTTAGAATGATGCAGGATAGCGCAGGTAGCGCCCCCTATCAGCTATCGGTAATATGTTAGCAAATTAGAGTTTGTCGACTTAAGAAATCTCCTCGTGTCAAATTTCGTGCCTATATTACAATTCATTCCATAATTATACGAAAAAATTGAAATTTTTTTTTTAACTTTGACACCCTGTATCTCTGTTAATATTAATTTTTGGTATGAGGTAAATGTAGCTAAATCACATTATTTTTATTCCAAAAATCCACCATTGCTCTGTGTACCCTTACTTATGATCCACCCTGTATTTGATGTTGATAAACTGTAAAACGTGGATAAAGAAGCAACTTGGTTGCTTTCATCACGTACAAACTCATTCAACTTATTTTCCTTCTTATCTGGATTTTACACATTTCTTCTCATTAATGCGCCCGATTCGAATTCCCCACAGCTCCCTGGTGTGGAGAGGCGCAAGGCCGCAATAACAACGTTCCAGTTTGCAACGCAAATCGTTTTCAAATATCGACAAACCGTTGATACCTCTTTATTGCTCCGAAAGCGAATATTTATTTTGATTTCAATTTATTAATTCAAATGGGATTTTCATGGAAATTTAATTGGCCGCGTCATCCGCCGAATCTCTTTATTCTACTTCGTTACTTCCAACGAATAAAATCAATTTTCGAAACGCTACAGTTATTTGAAGTACGTTTTAAAATTCATCTTATTAGGGGAAATGTATTTAAGGCGCATTGAAGGTAGTCAGCGTTGAGTACTGGTCCTTTGATGGGTTCGCGGAATTAAACGTTTGAATAGGATCCACTTGGCAACACCTTTATTAGGTAATATATTCCATGAAAATATTTTAAATTGCTATATTTGTAGGATAAATTATCCAACAAATATTTTAATGAAGTAAACTCAGTATCAGTCTAGTAAAATTTTATTTCGTTCTACAAATTGGTGGATGCGCTGGGTCTCGGAACGAAGTAAATCTTCTAATCTTATGATGTTGAATGATTTATTTCTAGGCCTTAGTCGACACTTGCCGTTAAGTATAAAAGTAACAACGAATCGTATTCATTTTTATTTTTCCTGGCTTGGTACAAAAACATCATGATGAGCGACGCACAAGAGCTGCCTCTCATCTGTTCTCGACTTTTTTTCACATGAAAACGTATGTAAATAAATGTGCTTTTACTCTGAAAATATTTAAAGTAAAACAAAATTCAACATTGAGCGAACAACATCAAAAAGCACATGAGTTACTTTCAACTGGAAACGTCAACGAAAAACATTGTGAAAAAAATCACGCCACTTTCTCGCGCTGATATAAAAGGCTGCATAATTTAGGGGAATGGACTGGCGGATGGCACATGATATCCGTCTTGTAAAATGTGACATAAATTATACAAAAAAAAGACGAACTCGTTTAAAACACGGCGACCGTGCTGAAACCAGGAGAAAATGGTACGGGCTCTGTAAACTATTAAGTTAGAAGGCGACTGCCGCAACACAGTTTCAAGAAAATTCATGATTTATCGTCCCTTTAATAACGAGAAAGTCGAGACGATTCAATTCGGAAAATGTTGCGCTTTTTGTTCACTGTAAGATTTTATTCAGCATTTACTGAGTTTATATTTTGTTGATTTTTTTCATATTTCTTTACTCGAATTTGTTAGATGCACAAACGCCTTATTAAACACCAAATGGGGATCCTTGAGAACTTTTGTTGACACAATGGCGTTACTACTTAAAATATTTAGAAAGAAGTTCGAAAATGTTTGTATTTTTTTTTCAAGTTTTGACTTTATTCTGATAATTCTAGGTTAAATCGTGTGATTAATATTTTTTTAAATATTAAAGATCTAAGCTTAAGCCAAAAATTTCCAAGAAACTTTCAAAATTCTGCAAAAAAAGAAAAAAATTCAAAGAAACATTCAAAAATTCTTCTTTTAGATATTTTCGGTTTTGTTCTAAATGTTTTCATTTTTTTTTTGCTTTTAAAGTGTTATCCAAAATTTAACATTTAAAGTTAATATTTAAATTTCAAAAAACTAGTCCAAATTTTGAAACACAAATTAAAAGATTCTGAACTGTAATCGACTTTCGAGAAAACTTTTTTGCAGAAAAAATGTCAGATTTTGAGGAAAATTCTAAATCAACAACTTTTCTAGAAACCTTCGAATATTTTTGAAATTTACAATTTTTCTGTGAGTACAGTCAAATTATTGCGGTTAAAGTCGAAACTTCGAGATTAAAGTCTGTCAATTTCGATATTAATTCTTCAAATATCTTTGAAGAATGAATATCGAGGCTTTGAGAAAAGAGTTTAAACTTCAAGAAAAAAACTGGTAGGTTTAAGTATACAGTTAAAATTTTGGAATCAAATTTAAAATTCCTAACTACACAGAGAGTTTCAGTTTGCGATTTTAAATTTCAGCCCACGAAATGGTGGATGCGGTAGGAGTCCAACAGAGTCGTACGATTCTATCTAAAACGGTTTGACTTAATGACGTAAAACGACATATTCCAACACCATATCTCGCCCTAATGCACAATTGTTCTAACATAGTGTCATATTTCGAACATAATGGGCTGATTCCTTTTATATAATAAAGCGCAAACTTCGCCAAGGTTCCCGAAAGGATATAGCCTGAGAAAGACGATATTCTAAGCTGCACTTTGTACATTAAGAGAGCAAACAATCCTAGCAAACGGACACGTACAGCAAGCTCTATCACAAACAGTGTCAACAATGTCTGGTCGGTGCCGAGCCTTCGGCAACTGAAGCATGGTCACCTCGACTTGACCGTTTGGTTATTTACGGTGGGTTTGGATTACAGGAGAGGTGAGAGGCCGCCCGGGAACGCTTTTATCAATCCTGATACTTCCTCGGCTCACGTACGCGCCCCGCACACTTCCTTTTACTATGATATGCCCCTTTTCGATGTTTCACGTTCGGGAGAAATCAGTTCTTAAAGTAATTAACTTGGTTAGCCGAACGGGTAAATAAGTTAATTAGTGATTTCTCCTTAATCGAAAACACTAAAAATGAAGCTGAAGTGTCTTATTTGTTATTATTTTGATTTCTTAATCACCAGAACCTTAACTTTGTACAAAAAAAGTGTTGAAGTGGAAAATTTAAGTAACAATTAAAAATTTTTAATCTTAACTTGAAATTTTGAAAAATTGATTTAAAAATATTGTCCCCTGAAATCAAGAAAGATTAAAAAACACAACAAAGGATGTTCTAACGCGTTTTGATAGCCAAGTCATGATCTTCAGGGACATACTTGTATCTCTGTAAAGGTGATAGTTTGGAAATGCGTTAGAGCAAACTTTGTTGTGTTTTTCAATCTTTCTTGATTTCAGGGGACAAGATTTATAATTCAATTTTTGACGATAACTAAGGACCAGTCTGTTTCACCAATATAGTGAAATTTTAAAACAATCCAGGAAATCCTGAAAAAATATAAAATCTGAAAAAAAAATATTTTAACCTTCAGTGTTTTACCAACATTTCTCAAAACTTCTGATGAAATTTCTAGCCTCTTAAATAATAATAACAATAAATAAGTTAAAAAATCAAAATTTTTCTCGAAATTTTAAATCTTTCTGTAAAATTCAAATTTTTCCAATGTTGATTTTATTCTCGAAATCACGATTTTCATTTAAAAATTTCAAGCCTTTTTGAAAATTTTATTTTTACTCAAAATCTTACGTAAACAAAAGGTTAAATTTAAAACTGAAAACATTAGGAAAAGGTGAAAATTTTAGGAAAAAACTTAGAATTGAAATTTTGAAAAATTGATATTTTCGAAAATTTTAAAATTTTAGGCTACCACCAAAACTTCAGGAAACAAAATAAAAATAGAAATTGTGAACTTGAAGTTTACTGAAACAAATAAAAACGTCCAGATAATCCTTCATCTTTATTTTAAAGAATTTTCGATATTTTGCCGTAAACTTTCAAACCTTAAAAAATATTTCAGAAAAATTCAAAATTTTGAATTTATACTCGAAATTTTGGAAACAAAATAAAAAACTGCTGGTTTAAAATGGAAATTTTAGGAAAAAAGCCGATTTAAAAAAACTTGAGCTTTATAAAATATTACAAAATTAAAATCGAAATTTCGAGTTTGTGGGAAAACTGGAAAACTGACTTTCAACGAATTTTATGAATAAAATCTAATATTTAAAAAAAACTTTATGTGCGAGGTGCAGCGGTGCAATACTACTGACCATTCGCGAGCAATCTCATGTGGGGAATCCTTCAGAATAATCGCAACGGCAATTGATTTTCCTGAAGTTTTGCTATACGATATTACCAGCAGCTCTGCAATATTAACACCCATCGCGAACAATTTTACGTGAGAAATTCGTCAGGACAATTGAAGTACTCGCTGATCTTTCCTTAATCACCTTATACAAACACGCATACAAATAAAGTAAAAATACTACATATTTGTCACAATTGACGATTCAAATTAAAAGTTCGCGCCAACTATCAGCGGATCGCAAGTAGGTCGCTTGCTTATAACCTATCTTTAAGGCTATAATATATATGTATAGATGAGGCATCTCCTATGAATATTTTCTTATTTTGCCAAGCAGTTTTCATAATTTTCATGTAATTATATGTATATTAAGAGGACAATAACTAATGTAATTAAAACAAGCCGACTTTTTATACAAATTATAATGGATTCGGGGAAAAAGCTTTTATGTTTTGGAATAGAGGCGAGATAGGTTGCAGTGCATAAGCATTTTAATCTTGTTTTTACAGCTCAACTTCTGTATGGAATAATTGTTAAAAGGAAAATTTATCCTTATAGCCTCAATCTTCAGGAATATTATTTTAATTTACTAGAACAGTTTAACGTTCTAAAAGTTGTAAGTGACGAATCAGTTAAAAGATAATGTAAAATTTCCTGAAGTCTAAGTTATTTGAAAAGAAATAAATAATTTCCTAGAAAGCGTAGTTATACTTAACACAATTTAATTTTGTTGTTCAGTTAAAAATTGAAAATATTTTTAGGGGAAAAGCTTCTGAATGGAAGTCATGTTTATTATTGGTGTGTAAAAGAAGAAAATGGAGAAAATTTAAAATAAACTAATAAGGTTTGAATTGCACATTACATCGAATAAAATTCCTTTACAATAGCATCTACCTATTCGTAACTACTGAATTAAATTACTACTTTCAAAAATTGTTTATCAGATGCTTTAACCCCCTATATCTTATTGATAAAAGTAATAATCACAAATAATATACTGTATTAACAATAAATGGCATAATAAATATTAAAAAGTCCACGATATTTTGACAAGTGATTGATATGACTGGACCAGGGTTCGTTTTTTAGCACCGTAATCGGCTAAGAAGGATTCATTTCAGTGATGAATTTTAAAATTTGGTTACCCTTACCATTTTGATTCAGCAGCATAGACATGTTGCTGTTTAAACTAGAATTTAAGTACATTCTGGAATACTTCTAATGTTTGGAAATTATTTAAAACATTAGTCACATAGTTAGGGTATCGTAAATGTCCTTCTTGAAGAGAAATGGAATAGCTGGCTGTAAAACTATATTTAAAATTAATAACATTTAATAAAATATATCATTAACTGTCTCAACAATAGAAATGTTACGGAAGAGAAATAATAGCACTGTATATGAAATATCATGTTTTTTAATTTCATGAACAAAGAATCTTAGCAAGGGCCTTCTAAATATTTTCTCTTGTATATTTTTGTGTAATGCAGCCATAAACAATGCCAAAAATTATTGATTTACTTTTTATTTGACTTGAAGTAAATTCAATAATCTGCAATAATGAATAACTAAATTTAAAAAGTCTATAAATAGGTAGCTATAAACAAATATCTACAACAACTTTAGGTACTTAGATACAAATCAAATCATTATCTTCTGATTCTAACATCAACTAACCGAAAATTGAACGCTTGTTATGGCTACATTCACAAAGCAAACGCTATATCAAAATGTAAACAAACCTGTGACCTACACGCAATAGTTATAATTGTCAGCACCAGAGGGGGTGATCCTTAGCTGGAAATGCCAATAGTCAAAGAGGTCTTTAAAACCCGTACAAATTTGCAAATATTTATGTCCAAATAGACGGTGAGGCAGAAGCATCAAAAGGGAAGACCTCATTACCATAAAGCAAACCCACATATTAATAAAAATTCAATTCATTCTTATTTACGAATCGAAATGGGTAGCCATTCTTGAGGAATGGTTTGAGTGTTTTTACGACATCCATTCGATTTAATATCAGGGTCGGATTGGTAATGGGTAATTCTGGAATTTGCCGACACAGATTTCCTTTTTTCCTCGAGCAATCGGAAGACTTAATATTTTGTTATTGCTTCCCAAATATTTTCCCCGGGACCATAAATTTCCATCGTTTGGGACAAAAGGCAGGAAGGAATGCCGGAATATAATATATACCCAAATTTAACAAAGAATTTCCGCGTTTATCAATGGATCGGGAGATTACGCGGGCGATAAAACTCCAGAAAAGCCGTCGTTTCCTAGATGGGAGAAAGCATATTAGACCTGGCGACTCGTGTCTATCAATCATAAAAGATTTCATTTGGAAAGTAAACCGCCCCCGTGGACTTTCCACTAAATCTAAAATAACCGACAAAACGCTGACGGACTGTTTTTATAAAAGATTTCGTCCTCGCTTCGAACTTTTTTAATTCGGCGCAAAAACCTAATAAAACTTTGGCGATAACTTATTGATTCTAATATCCAAATTATTCCGAAGTAAATCATTTTGTCACCAGAAGTAATTACTTTTGGGGGAAAGTTTGCTCGCTATTATTGGATAAAGTATATTTCTCTGCGATTACTTTTGGAAATATCGAATTCGGTTTAATCTTATAAAGTGTAGCTCGGTCGCAGGAATGGAACTTGAAAGGACGAATAAAACCTTTCCGAAACCTCTGAGGTCTTTATTAAAAAATATCCACTGTAATAAAGCTTCTCTCAAAAATAAATATAGCAGCTTTGGCCCCTTAAATCAATATTTTTAGCTGCTGAATCGTCGGATGCCTTAAAAATGTAAAGATCAACGAAAGCTCTTTCAACAGAGTCGTAAAAGAAACTTAATCGGTCTGGATTTTTTAAAATACGAAGCGGTGTTAAATGATTTTTTTCGCCTTTGTTGACTAGATTAATTGCTTGTAGCATGTAAATATAATTAAATCCAGTTAAAAGGGAATTAGAAGATTAAAGGAGCTTATAAAAATTTTCTTCTATACTCACAGTACCCCTGGTAGGGGCAATCGATATTCATCAATTTTAAAAAAATTGAATATTTGTGTCCAAACCAGAGGTTTCGCCTGTGGTGTGGTGGACATACTGAGTTACCGTGCTCTTCTGTCTAAGCTTTCTTGTCCTTTGTACCAAATTTTCAATTCAGAAGAGTTTCGCCTCTGATATGGTGGACATACTGAGTTACCGTGCTCTGATGTTTTGAAACTGGCCTTTTTTCATTTTTCATTCTTGTATATTTCCTTGTATTTTATTTTTCATTTATTGTTTCTTTGTTCCTAAAGAAGCCCCCTACGATGGTGGGTGAAAAGTCGAACACTTTTAGTAGTTCTTTGACACGTCCAATCTCGAAAGAAGTATATCCTGTACTGACTCTGGCCGTGGAAGCCTTCGTTATCATGTCTTTACTTTTATTTCTAAGGTTTTTTTGTCCTCGAAATTTGGTGCCAAAACTTTTAAAATTTTTATTTTAAATTCAAAGCTTTATTTTGAAATTCTTTAATTCGGAAAACCGAAAATCTTTGTAATAAATTTAATTATTAATCAACACTCGCTGATTGTTTAAATGTGAGAGAGGCACCGGTGCGATATTACCACTCATTCGCGAGCAATTTTACTTGCCCAAGACAATTGCAACACTCGCTGACTGTTCTGAACTTTTGTTATGAGGTAGAGGCACCAATAAGCAACACTTGAATATATAATTTAAAGTAAAAAACAAAGTAATAAAAATTAAAGATTATCCATGTCCCAGTGTGGTAATTTTGAGCTTTGTAGAAGTATAGAAACAACATCTAAACTTCAGCTCGAACTACTTTCTGAAAAAAAAAAATTCAATTACCGTGTCAAATTTGGTACCAATAGCTAATACACCAAAATCGCATGCGACCCAATAAAATATCCAATACCTGATACTTTTGTCAAAGGGAAACAAACAGTATAATAACACCATTTTATTATATTAAACCGAACAAAAGACACTACTTTTAAAAATACATGCCATATTTGAGTAATTCTGGCACCCTATGTATGCCTCGCGCATTAGATGCTATCGGTTCTTCGATTTTTTCCTTTACGATGATTCATTTATTTGGAAATATGTTTCTTGTTTAGACTCCTCTACTGTTTGAGGAGTCTAAGATTAAGGAACCTCAGGAAGAAGATTCTAAAATTCATTTTTTAAAACGAGTTGAGCGACGGCTGCTTTTGCATTTCTTTTTTTTTTTCTTGTTTTCGTTTCCTTTCTTCTTTCCCCTGCTCTTTTTGTTCTTTTTTTTTTCTTGCTTAATTTAAAATAATATTGCCATTGTTTTGAAAAAGCAATTGAAGGCACATCCAATACCTCACAGTAAGAACACCAGTAACTGACAGGCCTGTCAGCTTTTGGAAAACAACTTATAAAACATTTAAAATTATAGGTACAATTACAATTGTCAAACAATGCCCAAAACCAACTTCATTTGTAAATAAGGTGGTATTGCTAATAGAACCAGTATCTGACATTGTTATCAGGTATTGGAAAATGACTATTTGTTGGTATATTAAACCTGAAACCCTTCTAAAGGCTTGAATTTTAATGATGAAATGGTTTGAACGATTTTATTACAAAATTTATTGCAAATAAAAATACTAAGAACAGTACCACGTACCTATGTTAGTAAAATATCGATATATAAAACAATATACATATATGACTTCCTAATAAAACACTCAAGAAAAAGCAGAGATTTCAGAAGATGTCAGAATTAGGTGCCACTACCTTATGTGAACAGAGTAGTGATGCGACATTACCACCCAACCGGGCTGGATTTCTGTATAAGCCATACAAGCTATAGGTCAGGGCTCCCACATCTCAGGAACATCCCAAAAATAAATCATATTTGGTACTGACATAATTTAATATCTGGGGTTAGAAAGGGCCCCAGGCACTTTGTTCTGAAAAATTTATAAGGAAAATAGGACAGGCTTGGCTTAGGAACTCATCAAAAATTAGTTGTAATTGATTAATAGCAACAACTTTGGCCTAAATGATGATTCTTAGGGCCTTATCAAGTCTAAATTCAGCCATGTCACCCAATTGTATAAATTGCAACAACTTGTATTAAATGGAAGTACCTGTAAGTTTGCAGAGTGTGATAGAACACTGTGAAATATAGATTCGAGTTGAGGCTTAGAATCACTTCAAACCAGTTGTAGTTTCCTTGACATCTTTGGTAGTTTGCAGTCCAAGGGAAGTAAACATTGGCAGAAGACAACCATCTGGCGCCCACTTATATCGTATTAGGCAGCCGTGGTGTTCTGCCCCCATTTTTCCACAGAAGAACTATGAAGCTTAGAGTATTTTAGCTGATTCCCAGCACTCTACGTAATCTAGTATCGTATACATATGTTTTCCTTTTGAAGATGCGCAAGTTAGTAAAGTAGGTTACCACTGGGGCTACGAAACCTAGCCTATAAACAATTTTTCTTCGCTAGTCGACAGTCGTATAGAATTTTAAAACTTATTTACAGATCGTTGCATTTTTAATACAGCTTGTTACATTTATTATTTACTGGAGAAAAATTCGTTAACAATGTAGACATCTACATATAGTTCTACATACGTCGTTAATATACTTATGATTCTGATGAGTCAAATATGCACCCGCCAGTCACTTATTTTTCTTTCTGTCAAGCCGTTAATAAACGGAAGTGATTATTTCTCGTCGAACATTTGATAAACTAGTTGAGCTGAGCGCGGTCGAGGAAAAACCACTTTAGAGCACGTTATAGATTGGAATTACATCACCGGCAGCACTTCAGTAACTGGGATTAATTGAACATTAAGATAATCTTGTACTTTCGTCGCAGAATATTAATGGTTCATACATTAGGATCCGATGAAGCGTGTTCCGCTCGCTCCCAGAAGTCATTAAGAAAGCAGCGGTTGATTCGCAAATTCTTATCGAACGAACGACGACGAAATTCACTAGACCGTGTGAAAGGGGCAACGAAGTGAGCAATGGCATTGCTCGTCGAACGGGGGGTCATTTGCGATCGATCCGAATGGACGGACGGACGGGCAACGTGCATAATGCGACAAATAACTACAAAGTTTTCATGCCCCCAGGAATGCCGTTCACGGGAATACTGAAAATTCTTGCCATATGATATTAAATTCTGTGATATATGACTTCGGTAATATAGTTTCAGTAATTTATAGTGTGGGTATTTATATAACGTGTTCGGGCGGCCAAAGGCGAAGATATATTGCTCGCGCAAGAACGACACGTCTCTTGTGTACTTGTTAAAATATGGATTAATTTTAGACGGTTATTAATTCTCTTAAACAGTTTATTTTTTGTCCCGTTTCCGACGCTTACCTTTTATACAGGAGCTGTCACTTAAACTGAATGTAGGCAATATCTCTTCTAAAACAGATACTCAATCAAAAAAAAGGACCTAAGGAATAGGTCACAAGTTTTTCTAATTTATACGTGACACCCAAAACTCAGAGTTATGAAAGTAGATTGTCTGAATTGTTTTTATATGTTTTCCAATCGCCTGTTGAGTATAAGTTAGCCAAAAGCTTTTCCTACGGCACGTCTATATTTAACACTGCATTAAGGTGCTAATATGTTAATATTTTCGTGTACTTAATAAAATATAATTCTGTCAGGACCCTTTTTTTGGAATTTCTATCTTTTTTCTACAAAGTGGGTCAAATGATATTAGTTTATTTAAGAAATTCTTCTTAAGGTAGTTTGGTTTTTGGAAAAATATCGGCACTTGTCTGAAGGTCAGACAATTTTAGAAATAGCTCCGTAAAAATTGGGCTTAACAAAAAGGATATTAATGCAAAATTTCATAGTGCAATCTATTGGTTCATAGAATAACCCCAATATTCCGAACGTTCCTTTTTATTTCGTTTTATTGCTAGCCTTATAATCAAAAGCGCCTGTTTAGTTTTAGACCATTTATTTATCTTCTAGAAATGGCTGGTTGCGAGTTACTTTATTTTCCTTTAAGCGAAATTAAATAAGCGATTAAACTCCATTTCGACTCGTTTCCGAGGAAGATTATCGCCGTCGTTCTACGCCGGAATGGTCCTATCAATTCGACTATCACTAACACTAGACAAAGCGGGGTAAATATCTACTAGTCCATTGTGCTTTTGCTCCGAACGAGATTACAGAGGCACAATTACAGCTCCGATAATAAAGTGTGGTCATCCAGGAGTAAATGAGCCGCGCTATCGTGACATTACCCTTTGATTTGAACTGACCGCACCATCCATCAGGACGGCTTTGGGCTGAATCTCTTCATTTAAACTTGTCTTGATGCCCCCGAGTTCGCCTTACCAAGTCAAATTACTTGGAGTTGTTGCGACAACCTAATCGCCGACGCCGTTTGAATTTAACGTGCAATTGAACAATTTGCTTTCTTAATCGAAACAGTAGTTCATTGTAGCTGCCTATTTTATTTCCAATTCGCTAGTTTAAAAGCGAAAGAGAACATAGTCAACATTGGAAGATTTTGATTTCTCCCAAAATTTCAATTTTGTAACGACAGTTGTTTTTTAAAGTTTTTGCTTTGTAATAAAAGTTTTGTGTGCCTCATAGCCACCCAGCTATTGGAAGACTAAGTTTACAATTCGGTATTTAGTATATCCTTTATGGTTTTCCCAAAAACTGCGTTAAAGGCAAGTTTGCAGATATTATTACATTTGCTTTTTTGAAAATTTTACAGATTTTTTACGAAAAATTTTAAAAAATTTTAAATTTATGTTTGATACTAAATTTTAAACTTTGAGATTAATTTAAAATTTTTAATATAATAAAGTAATTTTAACTTTTAACCCAAGATTAACCAATTTTGAGTTTCGAACGAAATACTAATAATTCTACTGTTCGATGTTTACATATATATTTTCTATAGCTTTTACAAAAGCTGCGCTGGAAGTAATTTTTTCAGTCAACCAGACTGTTCAAATTACACACCAGGACTGTTGGTCGTAGTTTGTTCAGTTACCGGGGAATCCAAAAAAATATACAATTTTTGACATAAAAATGATTATATCTCGGGTAATTTTGCATCAAATCAGTTGTAGTACAGCTTTTTGGACAGAGAGAGATTTTTATAGACGATAATACCATTTGCTACATTTTAAAATTGCAATTAGCTCCGAAATTGGTCATTGAAAAACGACTGTCAGTCTGTGTAAATGTCTGCTACCATGCTACAGGTCGCAATTTTTAACCGGTTTTCGCCATTCTTGTTTCTATCAATCGAAATTTTTCAGAGTAGAACCCTATTTATTTTGAAAAGGATTGATCGAATACTTACTACCGAACAAAACATTTTTATTTACAACTACTGTAACCGATCTGTTAAGTAGCGCAATGTGAAACGGTGAAACGTGTGAAAAAACTTGTGAAACGTGTGTAGACTGGAAGAAGAAATAGTTTTGAGAGAATAGTATATTTGCATATTGAGCTTGAAGTCGAACATCCTGCTTATTTCTAAGAAGTTTAAAGTTCAAAGTCAAAATTTTTAATTTTCAAAGGTTAAAATATAGAAAAAAAAGTTGCAAAATTAACTGTAAGTTAAATAAAACCAATTTAAGTGGTATACACTTTTAGTTTTACCAACGATCATAATACTTTATTAGATTTGGTTATTAGAATGTTCTAAAGCCTTTTTTAAAGCTTGATAATGAATTAGATATGATTCTTTTTCGAAGAAAGTATTTTAATAAAACATGTTAAAAAAATCAGAATTTAAACTAAGCCACTGTAGAAATTTTTCCTAAAATTTGAAATTTCAAGATTGAAATCATTACTTCCGGATTTTTTATAATTGTACAGGGTTTATTTGTTAAAAGTTTAAGTAAATTTAAAATATCGTTAATTTTTTAAAAAGTTTTTAGCTAAAGTTAGAGATGATTGCTAGTTTTCTTTAGCATCAACAAGTTATTTAAATTAGTTATCAACCTTAAAAATCTTTAGTAAATAGTTTGCTTATAAAATTACCAAGATTGAAAACTTAAGCTTAATATTACCGGTTTTTTTTGTGTTAAACGATTTGAAGACACTAATAACGTTAATAGTTGTGATTCGGACACTTACGACGTGACATTCGAAAAGGTATTCCCGATATCAAAGCCCTCGCAGCATTCCTGTCACGCACCCTTGCAAACCGTCGCCTCAGGATGTTTATTGTATCAATTTGGTATAAGCGAAGGTCTCGTCTAATGCCGAAGGGCATTCGATAAATGAGAGAGAATGGAGAAATGTCGAAAAAAATATTGGCCTGAGAGGATATACGTCGAAGATATCGTATTGCAAATTTAACTTCACGATAATGGGACAGCTGGGAATCTTCCAACAAATTGTGGTGGTACAGGTGCCGGGAACAGGGGTCTCTCCAGAAAATATCGACCTAAGGGTGCGTCTGGAATGACGTGGATAAAAATTAGTTGTGAATTGCCCCTCATAAATCGCTTGTATATTAAACTGAAGACGTGTATTGTTACAAGGTAACGTTTTCCAGGTTGTGTCATGAATTTAAATAATTTTTTTTCTGACAGGCAAGGCACCAACATATTTTGTAATTACACAAAAATGTAATTTGAATTGCACTTCGGTTGTTAAGTTAAGATCTTTTTAAATCTCTTATACCTCGCGTTAACTTGAGTAATGCCGTTTTAGGTACCGAATTGTTCAAATTTGATCAAGTGGATATTTATTTATTTATTTCACGTATTGTTTACAAAAACCTAGAGTTAAAAACCACTATTTTAGTTTTTTGTGTTTCATACTAGTTTTGACATATGTTTTCACCCCTTTGTGGATTGCATTGTTAAAATCGACCAGATACTAGCTATTTTTTTCAGAGAAAGTTAAGTGTTAAAACGTATTTTAAACTTTCCCCATATAGATTTTGAAGCCACATTTTCTACAACTTTTTCTCCTTTAAATTATGGATTTCTAAAAATCCTTTTTCGTACTGTGCTTGGATATTGAAAGAAAACTATTGTTTTTTTATGTTTTTGGTTTCATTAGTTTTGGTTTTATTAGCTCTTGTTGCGTGTTATCGGTTCAAAAATTAAAACTTCGTGAATTGTAACATTGTAATTCAAAACTTATTTCGGAACACTACGATTATGACTTAAACTAGCAGACTATCTAACTATCTGACTCATTAACTGACTAACTGAGGGAAAGACGACCGCGTGTTTATACCGTTCACGTTTTCTAGAATGGATCTCCGCACAGATAAAATTATTGTTTGTCTGCTTATCTGCCGTATGATTTATTCTCGCGGCCGTTTCCCATTATCAAATGTTTCCAGAGAGTTCCTTACACTATACAGTCACTAATACTAATTTGTATAACTACATTTTGTTACACTATATTAGTAGAGATTTGTCGCCTCAGGGCCTGAATTTTCAAAATTGACCAACTACGTATTTAATTATTTTCTTCATATAATTTTTACACATAATTTTAAATTATAAAACAATCTTTTAGGCTTTTGCATACAAATTCTGACGCCCCTTCTCCCCTTTATTGGTGGAATTGGAAAAATCAACAAAGTGTGTGTTTAGTTATTAATTTTGTATATTCCGCACCCAAAATGTTGGGTTATAACTATTATTTTATTTATTTATTTATCCATACCAACTGTGATATCAAATTTTACCCTCTTGGAGGTTTAATTCTTAAAATCAGCCAAAAAGTGTTTAATTATTTTTTATAGATTACTTACACAAAAATTAAAGTTGCAAAACGCATTATTATGTTTGCTTCATGATAATTTTAAAACTATGGTAAATGTCACCCCTTTTTACCTCCCTTTATTTAACGAATTTCTGGAAACTTTCTATTGCTTTCATAGATCATGAGAAAAAACTACGGTTCAAATTTGATTTTGCTGACTTCAGTAGCTACGCTCTAACTTGAAGGAAGGCCTAGATCAGGAAACTATCTCTTTTTTATGTTTCTGGTCCTTTCCATTTCAGTGGTCATTTTGATCCTTTGACTGGCAACTAAATTTTGTGTCCCATAACGACCTAATAATTGGCAGACTAATTATGCGAATAGATATTTTCCCTGGTTTTCCCAAAGAGTGCGGTAGAAGCAAGTTTATAGATATTTTTTCTTAAATAAAATAGAGTGTTTAAATTCTAGTACTTTATCAGACTTGGGTATTCAAACATTTTAAAGCTTGTTTTAAAGTTCCCTCCGTAATAAAAGACACGAATTTTTTTATTGAAAAGAATATTTCAAAATTTTGGAAACTTTGATTCTCATGAAACTTTATATTCACTGAAAAATGAATAATCTTTTGCTAAATCGATTACTTTGTGTACCTTATAACGACCCATAAAAGGCATTACGCGAATACTTTTGTAGCGTTTTTAGCGTTGTATAATAAGGATTTTTAATAACACTCGAGCCTTATTTGTGCTTCATGGCATGTTAAGTATTCAATTATGAGCAAAATTTCATTCCACATTTTTCTACAGATGCAATCACGTAGGAATTTTTTTTAAACGTTACAGCTTATTAATTACAGTTTAATTGTTTGCCGTATATATGGGAAAACTTGAAGCAAATTAAAGCAACTGCCGAGCTAAAATGTTGATGCATACAAAGAATTTTGAATCGATTGGAAAGTAACGCAAAAAAGTCACTAATTTATGTAATAAATTCGCCATTATTAAACTTTTAATTACCGTTCTAGCGCCAAAGATTCCATCTATGTCGATACTTTAATGAACAGTTCGTTTATTAAGAGCTTTTAATAAATAATTCGCGTAAAAATTATGCGGTGTAAATCAAAGAGATGCAATTTACTTCCAATACATTCGTTCTCTCAGGGCAAATTGCCCAAAATTAATCTGATAAAGCTTTAAACTGAAAATTGGTATTCTATCCTTGCAGCAATTGGTGAATGGCACAAAGAGGGGGTTATAATGGCAATCGAACCGAATCGGGCGCATTATAAACCGAGAAAGTTGCGTTTCTTGAGGGTAATAAGAACGATAAATGCTCCTGAGGTACCGATTAAATAGGGAAAAGTGTTTTTGGTCGATTTGTTGGAAGGCGGGCGCTCCGACGAGGAAAACCTAATAATAATTTAGCACAGTTAGGAATAATTCACACATAAGCAAGTGGAAACGTTTGTGCTTGATTCCGATGCAAATTGCCTGTTTTGTTTTATCCTTTGGATTGTCTAACGAGTCTAAATTTAGGCGTCTAAAAGGAAGGAAGTTTCGTGGTGAGAAATACTGATTTAAGTTATTGTAAATTTCATGGTACGTTTGATTAAGCCTCGAAGGATTTACTTTTGGGTACTTCTACTTATTTAAAATTTAGATTTAGAATATGGACAAGTCGAAATTTTGAGAAAGAATTCGAAATTCTATGAAGAATATTTTCTGATGAATGCTAAAATTTGAAAAAATAATAAAGCTATTATACAAAACTTGACATTTTATAGCTAGTATATGTATTAAAGACCAAACAACAATTTAAAAATCTCGAAATCTGGGGGAAAACCAAAAGTTTCACCAGAGGAATTTTATAGAAAAATTAAAATTTCGCAAAAAAAAGCAAAACTTCAAGAAAAGGGTTCGAAACATCTACTGACAATTTTCAACAACTCGAATTCAAAATTTCTATAAGTATATATATAAATATTTAAAAAAAAAATGAAATACTGTAAATAAGTAGAAATTCAGAGAAATAACTTGAAATTTCTATGATTTTTTTAGAAAAAACTAAATATTCTAAGAAAGTGATAGGGCGACTTTTAAAAAATTGAAATTTTGCAAATCAGGTCAAAATTCTTAGCAATATTGTATCTAGATTCTGGTGGAGGCACCATATATTAAACCAAGTAATTACATGTTTTATTCTTCATTTCAATCAGGAGTTATTAATCTCTTTGCATAAAGCCTTCCCGAATTGTAAAAAATATATTCATGCCCCGCTTTAAATTTTTTCATTGCTACATTTAAAAATTAAAATATTGGTTTTTTAATTATCACAAACGTAATGAAATAACTTAAAACTTTGGTGTTCATTTGTAAAAATAATTGGGTTTAATTAATTTTTAAAAAGCCCAAATCAAAATAAATAGGAAAAAACTTCAAAAAATGCGAAATTTCAGAGAACGTCAAAATGTAAACTTTAAAAAATCGAATTATTAAAAACCAAATTATTTTAAACTATTTAAGAAATTACAATTCCTAAAAAAGCCAAAATTTTGTATAAAAGTCAAAAATTTTTGAAAAAGTTCACGAATTCAAATTTGTCACTTTGGCGGAGTTGAGACATCTTTTGCTTTTTCGTAATTTTTGTATCGATCGTTCATTTTGTTAATAAACATATATATCATGAAAGCACCAAGTTACCCTTAAACACTCCTGACATGTTTATAAAACTAATTTTATTCAACATTATGCACCGGCATAATATAGAGGCATCATGATTTTGGTGAGATTTTATTGCATAAATTTTCAGTCAAGGGTAATGCAAACCAGATCTGGCCTGACAGCGCAAATAAAGAGTTTGGATTTATTTATTCAAATAAGGGGTTGCCGTGTAATGTACAAATTTAATTAAAAGACATAAATTCCAATATATCTTGCGATAATAACCAGACAACGTAGTTTTCCAAGAAGCCCCATAAAACTTAATGCAATCTTTATAAATGGCGACCAACGTAAGTGTTATTTGCATATTTAGACCTTATCCGCGTAACTGGAAATTAAAAATAACCCCAAGCTCTCCCAGCATTACACTAATTGGCCTTACGGTCCCAAGAGCTACCGTATTTTGAAATTTTAGGTGGAAGCTTGATATATTAGCTTAAAAGCCTTGAGTGCCCTTAATAGGGGCGCCGCCCTTAATAAATAAACACGACGAAGCGCCACGTTTTTCTATTATAATTCGCAACGTCGGAGTAATGAAAAAAATGAAGCACGACTTAATTTAGTGTTATCGAGTAGGTAAACGATTTTCACCTCCAAGAAGTGTATTTAGATTGCAAAGCCTCCCGCGACGCCCGCCTAATCCCTTAATATATCACTTGTAAGTTCCATATAGCCCTCTTTCTGTTCTTTTGCTTCATTTATTCGACTACAACGTCGAGGGGTTATACAGCCATAAACGTCGCTTCAGTTACGCTGTATAGTCCACTTCCAAAGCCTTATCTTTGTGTGACTAAGGGCATCTTTTATGTTCCACACTAGTTGTCATGTGTCACCTTTTAGGGGGACCCGATGATAAACCTTTTATTACTGATGATCCGTTCCCTGCTTCGAATACGCCATTATCATAAAATACGCTTGAAAACTATTTATTACGCTTTTTATGCCTCTTGACGTTTTACACGAGAAGCGACAGGGCCTAATCCAATAAATGTAAAATATATTCATCTCTATATAGTAAATATTCCTATATAAGCTTTTTTTGCCACCTTTTGATTCAAGTAAACGGGAGAGGGAGTTAGCTGATTTTATTTTAAATATTTCTTCTACGTTCTTACCAACTTTTTGAGTACCTAATAACTCACTTAAATATGCTTTGTATCTTTCACTATGTCTTAGGTTATCAACGAACATGCCAAATTATAACTCATGAAAATTCACAAAATGTACAATGTATTTTGATGCAAATAATGTGTGCAGTTGATGGTTTTAAAACAGTTATAGATTAAGTACATTTTAAGGTGGTTATCGTTTCTGACAAAGGACCTGTATATTAGTTTTTACATGTAGATGTGGAACTGACATTGAAATCCTGGAAGGCTCCAAGTTACCAAAAGATCCATGTCTCTCAATACTGTCTTCCATTAAAATCACGTCATTTATTGCGGGACTTTAAAACAAATTTTAAAACTTTCGCACAACGAAATCTAAAAAATTAGAAAAATTTGAACACTTTATTTGGTTTTGCAAAAAAAATACCTATAAACTTGCCTCAAACACAGTATTCGATAAAATTCGGTAAAACTGTGGAAAAAAAGGATATTCGTAAATTATGAATCCTAAAATTGGTCTTTTAATGGCTATTTAGGTTATGGGGGCACAAAATTTATTAGGATTTCTTGAAAATATTTTAATCTTTTTTGTAAATTTTAAATTACTTCCACATTTGGCAAGTTTTAAATATTTCCCTACTCTTTAAAAAAATGTTGAACAGTATTTCTTTTTTTTTAAATTTCAACCCGTTTTCAAAAACTTACTTTTAAAATTTCCTTTTTTTAAGTTTAATTCACTCGTAAAGAGCAACCCCAATTATGCCTTCAAAGCACTGTGAGCAGGATGCGGAAACAAGGATAGATGGCGATGAACCGCTTTCTTAAACAAGGATAGGTTGTAATATTTTGGGAAAAATTTCGTTTGGTAACGAGTTCCATAGCTGAAAGTTCTATAGAGAAGGAGCCTCCGTAGACAGAAGTCCTCACTGTGTCAAGCTGGACCGCACAGAAATTTACTGTCTCGACTATATTGTATGCTTCAAAAATTTTGCCCTTGGGGGTTCAATCTTATTAGTTCCTGCAAGCATCTCCCATGATATTATTTGTAGAAAAAAGACAAGTCACCAACTATTTGCATGTGCTCTAGTGTTTTGAGAGAATCGGCCAAAGCGAATCGCTCTTTTTTGAATTGAATCCAAAAGAGCTAAAGCGTGCTTTGGGGCTGAACTCCAAACATGAGAGCAGTATTCTAGTGTTCGTCTGAGTTAAGATTTGTATAGTGTGAGTATCTAATGAGATGTGAAGTAGAGAGGCGGACTTGGCAATGGCGCGCACATGATCATCCTACGAGAAGTTGGTGCTCGCATTCACTCCTAGAATAGAACAGATTATATTCCATCGAAAAGATTTTACCGTCCATTAATGTTTGTTGCATTATTCCTTGATGTTTGCTTAGAGGAACCGCGGCCTGAGTTTTTAAACCATTGAAGTCGACCAGATTTTTCTTACTTCATTCCAGATTGATTTCGAGATTCCGAATAATTATCTGTATCTGCTGTTCCCTTAGTCAATCTGAAGCAGCGACGAATAATGGTTTGTCGGAGAAAAAAAAGACATCAGGCTACTATCTTCTGCGTAGCTGTATATAGGATTGAAAGTTGAAGCTAAGAGATTATTTACATATATGTAACAGAAACAGAGTAGGAGACAGGACAGACTCCTGAGGCACCCTTGCATTAATTGCAAATGTCTTGGAAGAGATGCCATCGACAACGACTGAAGAGATTTTCCAGCGAGAAAATTGGATATCAAATGACACAGTCCAGAAGGACTGTTGAGATATATAATGCCACAATCATATCCTCACCATGTTTTTCCATAGCTGAGTTACATATACAAGTAACATATATATGCCAGTGGATCACCAGTTGAGCGTTGTTGTCTGAAACCGTATTGCCTGCCCGAGATGATTCTATTCTCCTTCATATTTGAGAATCTCGATGTTAATAACCTTTTTCATCACTTAAGATATAACGGGCAACAAAGATATAGGGCGATAGTTGTTACCCAGATTTCTTTTTCCCTTTTTAGGGACACCCTAGCAGATTTCCAGATGTTAGGGAATACGTCTTCCTTTCAAACTTCGGCTTTTCTAAATTTTCATTTTGTTCTAGAAGGGTTCATTTTTTTTCTTTCTTAGAAAACTCTACTTTATCAAAAAATGCCGATATTATTTAAGAATTTGATTTCAAAATTTTTGCAATTATTAAAACATTCTAAAAACTTTGTTTTTTCTTTAAAATTAGACTTCTTATAAATAAAGACATTATTTGAAAAATTGTTCTTTTTAAATTATGCGTTTTTTCAAAAAATATTTTCTAAAGTTTCGGCTTTTTGAATATTTTAATTTTTAAGTAGATTTTTTTTTTAAATTTTGGCCTGTTTTACAATAGATATTTCATTTTTTTTTAATTCCAACTTTTTTTTAAATTTTTTAAAGGTTTTCACTTATTTAAAAATTTTGATATTTTACTTTTTCAAACAACTTTAAAATTTTCTCAAAATGTTAATATTTTCTAAAATTTGCGAATTTTTTAGAAAATTCGACTCCCCTAGAAAATTTGATTTTTTTTGTAAATGTTGACCTGATTGAAAGTTTGTGCCTTGTTCAAAATTTTCCCTTATTTTTATCAAAATTTTTATTAGAAAATTTCAAATTTTGTCAAATTTTTCTTTCCTGAAAGTTTCGATCTTTTTCCAAAATTTATGTTTTTCTTTTTTAAATTTGAACTCTTTTTATAACTTTTGATTTTTTCACAAAACTACTTTTTTGAAAATCCGACTTCTTCAAAAATTTTGTTTATCCTTTTTTCTTAAATTTCAATTTCTTGAAATTTTAAATTTTGTGAACTTGATTTTTAAGAAAATTTTGACTAAAACATTACAACCTTTTTTAAAATTTCGACTTTTCTAAAAATTTTTTCAAAAGATTTTAACTTATTTTAAAAAAAATCGATTTATTTTTATTTCGAATTTATTTTGACATACTGAAATTTTTAAAAAGTTCGACTTTTTTAAAAATTCCGATTCCTTCAAGATTTTGATATTTTTTAAATTTTTGCTAGAATGTTTGATTTTTTTAAATAGTTTGTGTTGTTCTCATTATTTGAATTTTCTTTGGAAATCTAAATTTTCATTGAAAATGTTACTATTTCTTTTTTTTTTGAAAATTTTATTTTTTTAACTTTGAGTTTCTTAAATATTTACTTTCTATTTCGAGATCTTCTCTAACAATTTAGACTTTTGTTTTAAATCTTAACTGCTCCGAAATTTTAATTTTTTTTTCAAAAGTTCGTGTTTTTCTCTAATTTGGATTATGGTATAACTTTGAATTTATTCTCTAAAATTCGATAACTTATGAATGATTTAAAGCCACAATTTTTAAAAACATATCAAAATACCCAAAATATTAACTAAGCAAAAACAATTTGAAAAAATCTCAGCTTGAGCTCTTTCATAAATTTTAAAATTAAAATCGACATTTTGAAAAGAAGTCAAATTTCCTAAAATCTTATCCAAGTAATAATTAAAAAAAATCTTATAATTTAACATTAAAATGCTTTTTTCTGGAATTTTTAGCCGCGAACAAAATATTGGGTTTAAAACTTCCAAAAAAATTTCAACATTTTAGTTGAATGCAAGTAGATTGCAACCACCTAGACTACAAATTCATGCAGCCCTCCAGGGGTGTATAGTGAATCATAGGTACCTGAGCTACCAACAGTTGAAACACTGCCACCTAGCGATGCGGTTGCTCTCTAGGAAAGTTCCCAGAAGACAAGGATTCTAATGCACAGACCAGTAGGTTTGAACATTTATTAGATTCGAAGTTTGGAAACCAAAGACCGGTTTCGATCTTGTTAGATCTCGTCAGTTTGGTATATCCAACTCGAATGCTAACAAATGTTCCGACAAGTAAGTACTAAAAGATTCACGGACGTCCAGCGTGTGACTCTTAGTACTACCACCTATTGGTCCATAAAGAAACTATGGCCATCGCCAACAATGTCGTACGCAAGTAGAATGCAACCTAGACTACAAATTCATGCAGCCCTTCAGGCGTGTATAGTATATCATAGGTAGCTGAACTACCAACAGTTGAAACACTGCCACCTGGCGAAGCGGTTGTTCTCTAGGACAGTTCCCAGAAGACAAGGATTCTAATGCACAGTGTAATTTTTTTCAAGATTAATTAGGTTGAAGACTGTAAATATAGTAAAACTTAATATTGTAGCGCGTTCAACTATCTTGTTGCCAAAAATGTGATTATTTAAGTTTAATAGAAATAAACGCATGTAGCGCCGAGGTCGCTTGTATTTAGTGGTGTTTAGTATGTAACCCATAATACCAGAAAATTACATCACTACTGGTGACTTTTCAGTCCTTATTTACATCGTACATAACTTGGTTGTAATATGTTATGGTGTCTCACTCATCAGTTTTTCTCTTTTCAGTTACTTGGATTGTGCATCTGCGTTTTGTGCTTTTGGCTGCGGTTCGATGAAGGCATAAATGACATCCTTACAAGGCTGAATGCTTTGAATTTATACATTGGAAGCTACATTCTTATTATTGGAGCCATCATTATTATGGTTGTCGCCTTTTTGGGCTGCGTAAGCGCTCTAAACGAAAACGAAATGTTTATACTTGTGGTAAGTATACATTATTATTGTGACACTGTATTAACTCCGTCATTAACTAAAAAGAAAACTTGACAGGAAATTCACAGTGTCTGGGTCATTATGTTTTTATGTTTAACTACCTATTCGAAATTGTTAATAAAAAATAATTTATTTATTATTTACTTATACATACACTACTAAGATTTATCAGTTTTTAGAATCTTAGTGGGTAATTTTCTTCACATATTTCCTGATTTCATGTAGTTCAATATTGAAATACAAATATTGTGCCCTGAAACCAAAAAAGATTAAAAAACACAACAAAAATTGCTCTAACGCGTTTCGATAGCCAAGCTATCGTCTTCAGAGTATCTCAATATAATGTACGATTACATGTAAGACTTTTTTAACAGGCAATGTCAGAAAAAATATATCTTAAGAAAACTCCCAAAGATAACTATTTCTAAGAAATATGACTACCTGCAGGTATGCTGGTGTTGATTTTTATAGTGAGTGTCGCAGTGTTAAAAGATTTGATTTAGTAGGCCATGAAAACAATATGTACAGCAATAGTTTCAGCGATAATTTAAAATTGACTTGAATAACTGATGCTCTTTTGATTGGTAATATATATCCTATTTAGTTTTTAAAAGAAATTTAAAATTGATTTGTATTGGTCATGATAAGAAACGCTTAAATGCGTGGTAATAAATCTAATTGGGTGACAAATTTGGCAAAAAAACGCTTTCCAGTCCAAAGACACTTTTTAGTGTGCTAAAAACGAGTATAACTCTACCGAAAGTCACCCTATTCCCTCCAAACTTCCGCAATACAATTCGTATTAATCTCAACAATAGTCGAGGGGTTCGAAACTTTAATGGATAACAGGCACTACAGCATAAAGATAATCTAGCTTTATTGGCGTTATATATTTAGAAATGTATTTCGATTTAATTGCCTCCCTTCTTAGGTAATAATAGCGTTATGATTAGTAATCATATTTACAGTTAGCCCCAGCAAAACCCTCCCTCGGATGAACGGATTCGAGCGGATTTCGAGTTAATTATTCAAGAACTTCGATGGCAAGTGGGTGGCCCGATGCTAACCAACCTTAATATCAATTATTAATGCGATGTAGGTATTAGCGGGGCTTAAGTGGCTTGTTATCTGCAAAACGCATTCAATTGTTCGGTTCTTTCATCGACTGCACACCCCCGTACCTTTTGTAATTTATTGCAGACGATGAGTGCAATCTGTGGGATTGTTACATATTGCTAGCGATTTAACACATGCAAATTTATATTTGTCGTTATTCCGCCAAAAATGTATCAGAAGATAAGAGACTAACGATTGTCTCCAATAAAATATTGAAAAGTTAATCAGTCAGATTTGGTTTGCAATAAGAAGGGTAAAACAAACTTCAAACAAATCTCCAGAAAATGATCAGCTCTAGCACCACCATGACACATATCTGCATTGCAAACGCATCTGCAGAAATAAAACATTGTTCAGACACAAAAGACGAAAACATCTTCTTCTTTTTTTTTCTTTTATTTAGGTCTAAACCTGTTTTTCTTTACAAATTTTATGGTGTTTCTGTTGAGGTAGATACCCAGCTTTCTATCTATTTTTTTGCCTTCCTGGATCTCTCTTTTCTACTGGTTTTCCGTCACATGCTATTCTTATTAATCTATCTCATCTGCTCCTCGAACATGTTGTTCATTCCAATCTTTTCGTCTTTTTCTTAGAAATTTCATTATGTCTATTATGTTAAATTGATACCTTATCGCTGCGTTTCAAATACAATCTCTTCTTATTTTTTCTACTATACCTCTTAAGGTTGTTCATAGCATTTGTTTTGTTCTGTTTATACCAGCTCGTGTCCCTGATGCATAAGTAATTGTTGGTCTGACTATCGTTTTGTAGATCTTTACGTTGCTTTCCGTTTTAAGATATTTGTTTTTTCATGTTACATCCCTTAGGCATCCAGATATTCGGGCTCCTTTCAAAGCTTGGTGCCTTACTTCTTTATATAGTTGTCCCTTGTGCTTGATATTTCTTGATATTTCTACACCCAGACATGTTACACTCATTATTTGTTCTATTATTTTTTTCATTAACTACCAGTTTGCATTTTATTGGATCTGTTGACAATACTAATTACTTAGTTTTTTTTAGTGAAGATAGACATATTTTAGGTCTTTGCAGTTGTGTTAAATTGGTGTGCAAACCTTTGTAAGTTATCTTCAGTATCTGCAATTAATACCGCGTCGTCTGCACAACATAAAATCTTTAAATTCTTCTTACCCCTTCTATATTACTCCATAGTTTAAAAACTATCAATTCGTTCAAGTTTGAACATTATCAAATTAAAGATCATTGGGCTAAGTGAATCCCCTTGTCAGATTCCACTCTTCGTTCGTATTTCCTTGGTCTGATCTATTCCTGCTTGCACTCTGGTTGTCGTGTTTGTGTATAGGTCCTGGATTATTTGGATCAACTCTGGAGGATGTCTTTTCCTTGAAGTATCGTGATCACGTCTTTTAGTTTTATCCGATCAAATAGCTTCTTTAAGTCTACAAAGCACATGAAGGCAGGGGCTTTGAATTGGATGGCTTTCTCAACTATTTGGCGTACCACAAATATAGCATCCATGGTTGATCTATTAGAACGGAATCCTTGTTGTTCTTCATTTACGTTTAGGTATGGTTGTAATTTGTTCAGGATTATTTTTGTAAATAGTTTTTGCTTTGAGCATAACAGGGTTATTCCTCGATAATTTTCGGGATTGTTCTTCTCGCCTTTTTTGAATATTGGGATGGTTTTGTTACACTCCTATTCTGATGGTATAATAAGGTCAGCTCGTTTATTAATCCTTTATCACCTTATTTTAAAAATTTGTTGCTAATTCCGTCGGTTCCAGGCGCTTTTCTGTTTTTAAGGTGTTTATAATTTACTTTACATCATCTTTCATAATTTAAATTTGTTTGTTTGCATCCTGTTTCTTTATATAATGTGCAGGGGCATTATCATCTTCTCCATGCAATTCCTTGAAATATTCTTCCCGTTGTTTGATTTTGGTTATATTTATTTTTGCGATCTTGATTATTTCAGCTTTTCTATTTCGTAGCATCTGCCAAATTTTCTTTTGTGAGCCGTATATATCATGTTCCATATCCTCTGAATATCGTTTCCAATATTCTTGTTTCGTTCTTGAACATGTATGTTATAGTCTTCAGAGTTTCTGCTTGTTTTGTATCTTTTATATGCTTTTCTTTTTATTTCTGTTATTGTTTTTACTTCTTCAGTGTACCATAGGGTTTTGTTGCATAATGGTGTTGTCTTAGTTTTCCTTTTTCCTGCCGATTCCTTTCCAGATTTTGTGATGTTGTTTTTTTACCTTGCCCTAAGCTTATTTGGAGTTATCGTACTTCTTTATTAATGTTTCAGCTATGTGGTGGTTGATCCTCATTTCATAAATATATTTGGTGCTTTCATGTTCAAATGATTTTATGTTGAACTTATCCTTGTTGTCATGTATTACTTTTCGTTTTAGCTGTAACATGAGTCTTACCTTGCATATGAGTAGAGCATGGTCACTTTTAATGTTCGCAGAATTAGGAGTTCTTATGTCTAAAATATTAGATGGAATTAATTGTCTATTTGTGATGACGTAGTCTATCAGAGTCCTTGAGTGTTACAAAATGTATATTTGTATTTGAAGTCATGCTTGAAGAAGGCGTTGTTAATTTGCACAGAGGGCACGGAACTCACACTGAACAAAAGCAGATAATCACTTAATTTTTTCTTCCATACGAACTACAACATCCTGAAACAAGGTCCCTTATAAACATTTTTATCTATCCTTATGGATGTCTAATAATTACTTTTTTCTTTAACTTGAACAGATCTAAATAGTGAACTTTACAATATTCCTTGTATCAATTTTCTTGTTGATCTTGGTCACTCCAAACTGAGCGACTGAAATGACAGAGGTCAAACTCTTGGCTCCAAAAAATTGCTTCTTTAACAGCTACAGGTAAATAACTTCACAATCTCTCTTAGCATTCAAATTTTAAATTTAATCTTTTAAAGGACGAGCTCTTTAGGCAAAACACCCAATTATACGTACAGTTTATTAAATTCCGCATGGATTTTTTTTGGCCCATTTCTCGATGTCTAATGTTGACATTCTCCTAATTTACTTAGTACTTAAAAAGCTTCCATAATTTACGAAAAATAACATTAAGCTTCTTTTAGAATTTTTAAACCACTTAGCTATGACGTTTAGGTCGGTTTTCCAACGTTACGGCCCTTCCTGATAATTGAAATTTACTTTTTTACTTTCAGACTTTTAATATTTCCGACAATTTTTCCCCTTCGACTGCGATCCCATGTAAATATTAGCATTGTTGAGCGCCTTCACAAAGATGATTAGTAGAAGAAAATGAGTGTAATTATATTTTAAATGTATTAGTATTCTAGGCACAAAAACTAAGGTATATAAAAGACAATTTCAAATTTTTAGGTGATTTTTAAAAGGATCTAACTGGAAGAAAAATTATAATAAAAAATCAATAAAAGGAAATTAAATCTTCAAGTTTATACTTTTTCGCTTCAGCAGTTTTTAAATAATCATTAGAAAACCACGGGAAGTTTTTGTTTTAGACGACGTTGATTCCGTAAAAAATCATCTTACAAAGCTCGGAGAACAGTCAAATTAAACAAAATTAAATTATTTAGAGAAGATTAGATGGAATAACTGGAAAAAATATCGAAGTCCAAGGACCTTCTTAAAGATGAAGAAAAATTTGGTAGAAGTTTTGCCATGATTAATTGAAAAGAACTAACGTTAAAAATTTCCAAGCAAAGGTCTGAAAACTAGAAACTTTGAGCTTTACTATGCATGTTTTATTTTTTTCCATTACCATCCATCTTTGAGTTAGAGACATTTGAAAATTATACCTAAAAATTTGGGATTTCTTGTGTACCCTTTATTTATGTATATGCCCTAGTCTATTTGAAAAAAAATATATTACTAATAACTTTTTCTTACGTGATATGTGTTTATTTGTATTAATCCACAAATACTAAAAGTTTAAAAAAATTACCAATAAATTTTAATTGATTTCATTTTTAATTCAAACTTAAAATTTGTATTTATTTTAAAATGTTATCATTTAATTCAGGTAATTTCTAAAAACAATTAGGAAATTTTGATGTAAGATTGGTTTTGGGGTTCGCTGATAAGGAAATTATGACGACACGACGATTCATGAGGCCATCAAGCTGCAAATGTTGTAAGGGTTTTTCTATTTTGTACGCCATTCTTCGGCAAACTCGTATTTCTCGAAAGTCATTTCGTACCGAACGGTATTTTATTTTTCAAAAGCTGCGAAATATAAATCATACAGAAGAGGGTTTCCAGATATCTGATTGTCCTAAAATATAAATGGAAAATTCAGTCTTCGACCTAGTGAAAGTGAAAACGAGGAAATCATTTTCTATAAAGCCCTCGAACGACAAGCGACCTAACAAAATACATAAAAGGTTCGATAGGCTTTTATAAAGGTGCAGGTAATGCTTTATCCATCTTAAGATTTTCGAATGTGGGGGAGCATTTCTATATTTTTAAATAAAAATCCATCATAGGCAGCAGAATATTTACTGCCAAGTTGTTTGGAAATAATGCACTCTTTTATATGCTGAATACTTGAAAAATAATCCCGAATATACGACTCGATCAAGGTGCAATAGAATTTTATAGAATTGTCTCTGACACGCGTCAAATAAGAATTGTGCTTTTGTTCGTTATGCTCGATGCAAATGACGCTAACTAATAAGTCAGTGAGGAAAAATAATTCTCGTTCGAGATGTTTAGAGAGCGGGAAACCGCCGAAAATTCAGGCATAACAAGTATATTTAACAATAGATAGTTCGGATGCGATCACAAAAGGACGAGGCTGCGGTAGGGCTTGAGTGAGGAACGTTGTATCGGGGGAAACACCGCGCCGCAGCTACAGAACAATACACTTTTGACGACAAGTTTGGAAACAAGCACTTTCTAAATCTTTCTGCTAAGCCGCTTTCAAATATGCTCTCTTAATTAAAACCCCATCCTTCCATCTAAATGATAAACTGCGAGGCTGGATGTTAATTACTTTAGCAAATTGCAAGACCATAAATTTTATCCAATTTAGTTTACATTACTAGCGAATTATTAGCAATACGAATATGGATAGGACGAAGTAGAAATAATACGAACTGATTAGCTGTTTTACGTTGCACGCAAACATGAAATCGTAAAAGCTGTAAAATGAAGCATGTTTGATTTCTACAAATTGTTGAGAGCTTTTTTCTACCATCTAATTCCCATATTTTTTTAAATAAGTCATTTTTGTGGAAAGAAAGTTTTTTTGATAAAGCATGAGACGCTTAATTTTAGGTTCAGGCCCCACGTTGAGCGCCAGTGTAAAAGGGGCAATGAATGTTGTTATTATTAACTACATTTTGAGGGTTGTTGGGGCCTTGATAATAACTTAAATTTCTTGAAAATTATTACTATTTAGTAACACTAAATCCAAAGAAGTCTTTGAACACTTAAAATAAAGTTAAACAAAACGAATATTGTCTTTGTAACTTATCCTGTTACAAAATTAGTTATTTCAAAATTTCGATTTTAATTTGAGAGAGTCTATTTTGTTCCCAAAATTTTCCAAATATTTTTAAGTGAAAACTTTTTTAGTTGCATTGAGCGACTAAAGATAGGAGACAAACGAATGGTTTTGCGTTACCAATAACTTTAATTTGAACTACCGACATGCTCTTGTGTCTCGTAGGTGCATGTACCTAGTTTCGAAAATTTTTGAGCTTAAATTTCAACTTTGTTAAAAAATTTGAAATTTTATTTTTTCTAAATTAGTATTTTTCGGCACCTTTCGCCTTTCTTCTCTAGATTTACTTTTACAATGTTTACATATTTTCATAAAAGTTTAAATGCAAACACAAAACTTCAACATAAAGGAAAATATTGACTATTTTCGAAACATTGACTTAATTTAAAAATTCAAAAAACCAAATCATTTTCGAAATCAACGTATTTCTTACAATGCCAGCGCTTTTAGTTTTTACTAATTTTCTGAAATTTTATTACCATCTCGAGTTTTCTAGCAACTCCAAATGTTATCTAGACATTTTGAATCTTTTTCTGATAACTTTAAATTTGAACTCGATTTTTATAAAGTTGCATTTTTTTTTGAAATATTGTCTTTAAACTCGATTTTTGTTGAACATTTCAATGTTTTCTTTTCGAAATATTGACTTAAATTTAATTGTCGAGTTTTCTCTCAATATTAGGAAAAGTCTTTCATTATAATTTTCGAGTTTTTTTTTTGTTATGTCGAAAAACATTGAATCAAACGATTTCGATTTTTTCTGGCAAATATTTTGCCCCACTTACCTCAAAAATGAGCCAAGATATCATGTAACCATCAAACAATTTGATTAAAATGGTATCATTACAATATATAGAATTTAAAAAAAATTCGTTAGGTACTAATGCATCGACGTAATTTAAATTAATTTTGCCGCATCAACTTCTCGGAAGATTTTGAGAGCACTCAACTTTCATCGCTCATCGGAACAAATTCGATACATTACTCCAAGAGTAAGTTCGTTAAAATAAATTTAATTATCATATTAGGCCGTGATATCATTTGTCATTTGCGAAAGTGGCTGTTCCATAATTAATGCAATTTAGTTTTGTTTGAAGAGGGATGTTCACAACAATGCTCGTATGTCACTTAAATTTAAACTTGAGCATAATTGGAAGTTATATTAAAACCGTAACTTAAGTAGTGGTGCAAAGTTTCCTAGACTGATTTCAACTTAATTGCAGCAGAAAGAAAATAGACAGTAAGAGGGTAAAATAGTCCATTAATTTCAAAAACTAATTTATCGATTTAAATACCAAAGATTTGACTAAGGCAAAGGAAAAAGCAAAAATATTAGTTTTAGTAATAAATTATTTGTGGGAGATTTAAAATCATATAAATTGAAGGTAAGGTCTTAGTTCTATTGGACTGTAAAAGGCTCATTCTATAAATTCAAATACAAATCTTGTCCCCTGAAACCAAGAAAGATTAAAAAACACAACAAAGGTTGCTCTAATGCGTGTCAATAGGCAAGCTATCATCTTCAAAGAGATACATTTTATGAAAATTGGCCGAGTCTGTAGTTCCGAGCATCTCGCATATAGCCCTGCAATGTTTACACTGGTATCCATCTGAGACGATGGCAAAGTAGAGAGGATAGAACGCGGCTATTGCAAGTTGCAGGACAGTCTAGCAGTTTCCATGCATTTCTCGATTCTCGACAGTCTGAAGTGTGTGTGTAAGATATCATATTTTTTATGTTTTTAGTGACATTGCAATATGAGTTCTGTTAGAAACATACTCGAACTAGTAAACAAGTAATAGGACGCAAGCTGCAGACCAGATTTACTGATTAAACAACAAGCAGAAAACAATTTGAAAACTAACAAAAGGGTGTCAAGAAAGTTCAACAGAAGCTGTTACAAATTAGAGCATTGATTGTGTGGATCTGTAAAATGCTTTCTTTCTGTTTTGTGTGCCTAATTAGGAATTCTTCACTACTTGGACTTCCAAAGGTGCTACCATTTAAGGTAGTCCACCGGCAGTAATCGTAGCTAAAACTTTTTGGAACATTAGATCTGCGCTGCGTATAGCAAGACGTAAGGGCCAAACTACCACCACTACTCGAGCATAGACTGTACGCATGGATAAAATAATAAGTCTTCAGGCCACTTTGCAGTAGATTTTCAGAGCGTGCAACACTGCACTGGTTGTGATAAAAATTTACTCGTTGAAGCTATCGTCAAAAGTATACACATCAGGAAAGTCAAACACTGTCCATAGGGAGAATGTTAATGAGAGATTTAACATTGAGAGCTAATAGTGAGATAGATGGGCGGCGCCTTGTATTCTCCTACACAGGTGTAAACAGTTCAACGCAGAGCGCAGCTATCAGTGGTGGTGGAGATTTCAGTAGTACATCATAGCTTCTAACGTGTTTTGTTACGGGATTACTAATGGCAGACAACAATTTTATTAAAATTTGCGTACCACATGTGTTTGTTCTTTTAGTCCGTTAATTTAATCAACGTCTGAGGCTAAATAAAACTGATATTCTTTGATAACCAAAATAAATAAACGGGATTTCTTAAACAAAATAAATAATAATTCTAAAGAAGAATATAACAAAATAACTCTTCAAACATTACAATATAAGAAGCTTAAATAAGCCGCCAGACTGCGCTAAACAATATTCCAGTCTGGTGTAAAACTCTCGACGAGTTTTTTTTAGCATCTAAACTGGAAGATAGGAGCATGCTGCGTCAAAGTAGGGGAATACCTTCAGCGGCCGTAGAAAACTATGGAAGGGACAATTCTTAGCGTTTTATATGGACAATGAAAATTTTCCTTATCTGTATAGAAGAAGTTAGAGAAGCTGTTATGTTGCAATTACGTCAAGATATTTTCCTCATTTGCGGAATGTAGCATCGAAATGAGAAAAATGAGATATTTAATTTTTGCGGTTACGCAAAAACGATACCGTTGAGATTCCTCATATTTTACTATTTAATACACAATATTATCCTACATAATATAATCCTTTTTAATCAAAATCTGTAAAGAGGTTAGGCCCTAATAAATTAAAATCTCTTTAAAAATATTACTCGCATATATCTTACATGATAAAAAACGTAAGTTTAATATTGAATATTTCAGCTTCGACACCAGCATGAGTCTTTTATATTTGCGAACCTGTAGATAATATTGTTACCTACAACAGACAAAAATTTAAAGAAAATATGTAGAAAAACAATTGACCGGTGGCCTACCTCAAGGCTTAAAAACGAAGTATAGCTTTTTCAATTTTTCTCTGTATGTAGTTTTCGATAAAAATTAGAAGCCTATTTTGCAAAAAATTACCCGCGATGGATCCCCGACCCTTCGGGTACCTACCCATGCTAAAAAGTTACGAACCGTCAGTGATTCCAAGCCATGTGTTAGATTTAAACATCGTGGTTAGTTGATGTCATCTTATGCTTTTGTTATAATATTTTAATAACCAGAATGAATTTTGCAGAGAATTTAATATTTAGCAAAGCAAAATATTCTATATTTGCTCTCAAAGGTCCACGACTAGAGATTTAAAATTCATTATTCGAAAGATTACAAGTCTCTTTGATTTTCTTTCTATATAAAATGAACCCATGGATTTCATCTACTCGGATACATGAAAGCGTTGCCATTGCGTTTTAATTTCCCTACATCTCAAAGAGAAGAAAATTCACCTGTCAAAAGCAGCAAAATTGTATTGATCAAACCTTAATAATTTATTTCGGCAAGGGCTGGAAATTATTTAAAAAATAAATTTATGACAAACGTGTCGAGATTGATACGAAAATTTGTAAATGCAAAATAACCGGCACGGAATTAAAATATAATTTAGGATGTCAGATGTGCGTTATCAAATAATAATTAGTGAATGTCGTTGGCAGCATGTTTGCGTTCAGGGGGTTGTCCCATAGATCATCGTTGCGCTCAGCAAAACTGTTTGTGGAGCACACAATACATGACGTCCTTTCCAATCCATTAAACGACTCTAGAGCGGCGTGTTACAATTTAGCAATGGGATTTTCCGACGCGAACAACACGGAAAACATTTTCATAAATACTTTATGTTCATTGGCTTTCACAGAGATTCGGCGTTTTAGCCTATATGGAAATAATCGGCGATATTAACGCAAATCGAAATTACCAGGTTTTCGTCCTGCAGTGGCGAAATTTTTGAAGCTGCATCCCGCACGTGAAGATCATTACAGACATTCATAATATGTTAACAAACTGCGAAATGTTAAATCAGTTATTATTAATCGTCTTCTTCTTTCTTCTTCTTGGATTCAGCGCCTTCCTCGTAGATTGCTGATTATCATGGCTATTCGAACCTTGGAGATGACCGTGCGAAACAACTCGCGAAACAACTCAGCAGATGAGAAGCCAAACTTATCACGAAGGTTTCGCAACCATGAAATTCTGCGGCGAACAACGCTTCTTCGCCCTAGAATTTTTCCTTGCATGATGAGTTGCAGGACCTTATATTTGGAGTTACGCGAGATGTGTCCCAAAAACTTCAGTTTTCTCTTTTTAATGGTGCCGCTTTACGAGCTTCTGCTTCTTTGTCCATTCTCTCCAGGACCTGTTGATTTGTCACATGGCCAACCCACGACTTTTTTAACAAACTTCTGTAGACCCACATCTCGAAGATCTCCAGTGTCTTTGACGTTTCTTTATTTAATGTCCACCCCGCTAGGCCATACAATAATATCGGGAACACAAAGCACCGAATCATTCTTGTCCTCAGGGTTAAAGATAGGTTTTGGGCTGTAAGTAGTTTTTTTAATTTAATAACTATCTGTTTTGTTTGCTCTATTCTAGATAGAATTTCCTCTCTATGTGTAGTTTGGTTATTTAATGTGGTGCCGTAACGTCTATAGACCCTTTAAAATGGCGTATATTTCTGTAAAGTATTCTACGTAATTCTCACCATTAAACTTAACTAAAAGAGCTTCTTCCAGAATTGGACCATACTAAAGAACTACTAAAAGTGTTCACGATGTTAAGTCCATCATTATCATCAAGAATCAGAAAATTCCAAAAGTTCAGTAAAGGTTCACCTTCGTATGGTTGACATACTCTTCTATCTTATTTATTTTGTCTTTTTTTCAAAGTTTGTACCTTATCTCGTACATTCTGCTACCACACAAGTGTGTTACCAGTGGAGCTACAATTCCCAGCTTGTAACGTAACTTACTACTAGGGAAAATCAAGGTAAACACTAATGTTTTAATATTTTCTAAATATCATTCATCCAATAGTGACAGCACAGTCAACGCATAAGTGGAAATCAAACCTTTAACAGATGTTTTTTTAGAATAGCGACAGTTGAAATATCTAGGCTCCCAAATGTCCAATCTAGTCCGATTTATCATTCAATGTTTCGTACTTTTCGCACTCATTTAAATTGAATCTAAATGTAACCTAGCTGTAATACTAAAAAATTTAATAGGCTGTTTGTTTGCGTTCTGCGTCGTGAAGCTGAAATCTGCGAAAGTGTCGTTGTGCCGAAACTGGGCCAAAACATTACATTAACATAATATCTTACTTTACAAACCCTTGCTTTGTTACCTTCTCGACTAATGCGTTTGGAAATTTCTCCGTCGCTCCAGTAGACACATTAAGTAGCGACATGTTACGTTTGTTTATCGCGCAAAAAGCAGTGAAGCGTACGCCGGACATTATTCCCAAGTGGACTTAATACCCCCCTTCCTTCCTAACCCGTTTTAATAGGCATTACGACTGACTGCAGAAATAAATAAATTTCCCGAGTTCGAGTTTTCTTATCGCCTCGACGCGGCGCCGCACATCCACCAAACTGTATTTTTATTCAGCCACTTGCCGCTTTACGAGCTCAATCAGAAAAATAAAGAATAGAAAATGTACGGTTCTTGCACGTTGGCGAATGCAAATTATGAAACGGCGTGCGGAATAATTCGCAGAATTCTCGGGTACGCACGTTTGTCGCCGAAAGGCGGCAACCCCCGGCCAATTCCGGCGGCGGCTGAGTTTGCGGAAAATGGAAAGATTCCCGCGGTAAGATCCCCAGAAATATTGTAAATTGCTCGGGAATTCTTATCTTGACAAAGCGGAGTTAAGAAGACAAAACAACGTAAGAAACTTTTTACTCACCGGATAGAGCAAACAAGACAAACGTCTTAGTTGGCGTCGGTTGACTGTTCACTTTATATGAAATGAGATTTCTTTTGGACGTTATGGCCGGGCGAATATATTTCTGGAGGTAATATGGAGCCGGTGGACGGGCATCGACTGCACGTTTACCGTAACTTTGCTAGTTTGTGCCTTCCGACCTATTTTGAATGGCTCCAACTTTGCCAAGAAATAACGTAAAATCTTAGTTTCGTGCATATTAAACTACCTTAAAAGGATCCGCCTTCTTTTGGGAATTATGCTAATTAGCTGGCTACATTTAAAGTTTATGGCTTTTACTAAACTTATTTCATTATATTTTAGGCAAGTATCCCCGTTTTAAAGTACAAAATTTACCCCATTCAAACACCTGTAATCTTGATTAAATTTATTTAAAAACTTGGAAACTTATAGATTGACTAGCTGACCACCACGTTTCTGTCTGCGCAAAATACAATAACGTCATATTTCAAAATAAAATAATTCCTAGTTTCCTAAATTCAAAGATTCGCGCTCTTTATTCTAGTACCTGCTAGAATTGTTGCTGTGGCACAATATTATCATCCGTAAGCATTGCGGATTGATTTCTTTTTTATATGTTCCGCGTTGTAATCTCAAATAAAATTGTTACCACAGTTACCACAGAAGTGAAAGTCTAGGTTTACTGAAATAAAAATAACTTAAAAGGTGCCCTAAAGGTACTCTACGTTTTAGTAAAAGTTTCATTACAATCCATTAAGCAGTTTCCAAGATTAGCCCGGACAAATGATCAGTCGACAAACACAGACAGACAGACACTTAAACGCTTCAGTTTTATTGATATAGATTAAAACTTAAAATACCGGACCCAGTTTCTTAAATCTAGTAGTTGGACCAACAGGACTAGTTTTGTATTTTCCTCCCGATAGATGATAGCAACTGTTGCACAATTCTCTTTAATTCGGTTGTCGTTTTGTAATAGGTTAATGATACTCATTAATATTTATTACACCACAAAATATCTTAATAGTTAGTTACTGGGGATTAAAATAAATATTACATTACCAATTACTTTTTACTAGGGATGATCGAATAAAATCAATAAATTCCCTTTGGACTGTATACGTGAGGTTTGCACTCATTCCAAAGGTCATTTTCATAAATTATTATTTACTGCTGCTACGGTCAGTTACCTGCCTACTCATCCTTTAATAACGCCCCTATAAAAATACCAGAGTGTTTGATTCTACAACAATGGAGACAACCTCAGTTCTTGAGAGGTAATTTCGGAGCCAACTATCCACATTATCATTTCACCGGACACTGGCCGGATCCGGACATTATTTATCAACGCCGCAATATTAAACGGATACAGAGGGAATTTACGGTCATGCAATTTGTTGAAGTAATTAACACTGCACGCCGATGGCGTGCTTCGACCGCGAAATTTGCGATCGCAAAACCTTATCCAAGACGCGTTGAAAAAGACATTAATTTTGAAAACATCAGCTTGACTCGACTCCATAACATTTTATTAAAAAATTACATTTTTGATTTCTGATTTCTTGCCAAAATAAGAATAATCTAACTCAGATTTATGTTTTTTTGGCAGCCTTCGGTCACCGTAAGAGCTTGGGCTGAACTTTCTTGACACGGTTTTATTAGTTTTTGAATTGTTTTTTATCGTTTAATTAGCATATATGGTCTAGGATAAAAGGACACAGTTCTTAATGTCATGAGTCAGTGTCTTATTTTTTTATCAGTTCGGTTATATTACTCCTCAAAACAATGAGGCCGAGGAAACAAACACAAACACAACAGACACAAACAAAGAATAAGTAATGATAACAGAAGAACAAGTCAGAAATGCAATTACCAAACTAAGGAACCCAAAAGCACTAAATGAATATAAAATACCCAACGAATTCATCAAGCATAGAAAAGAGTCACTACAAAGAGAAATAATGAAACTGTTCTAGAGAATACTACCTAATAGCAAAATTCCTACAAATGGAAAGAAAGCGTCACTATTCCACTTTTTAAGAAAGGAGACAAAAAGGAACCATCTAACTACAGATAAATAACATTACTGAACATTAATGAAACTTCTTAGAAGTACACTGGCAGCAGAAATATCAAACATCACCCTTGTAAATGATGAACAACAGGAATTTGAAAAAAACAGATCAACAAGGTGCCATTTTTATCATAAGGCAAATTGTAGAAAAATCGATCGAATATAATAAACCTGCATTTATCTCCTTCGTAGATCTCACCAACGCATTCGATCAAATATAATTAAAAGAGCATATTAAAAGAGAAAAAAGTACCAATGAAATATATTAAGACCATAAAAGATCTAAATTCCAATACCACTACTAAAATAAGAGTCAACAAAAAATTAACAACAAAGATAGAAACAAACATAGGAATTCGTCAAGGGGCAGTCTCAGTCCTTTACTGTTTAAAACAATTATGCACAAGATTATAGAAGCTGCAAAAACACACGGAATTGGATATCGACTAGGTCACGACTACATAAACATACTCTGCTATGTCGATGATGCAATTATGGTAGCCGAATCAAAAGACGACTTGCAACGCCTCTTATAAACGTTTAAAACCATCACAGAATAGTACAATATGTCAATATCCACCAGTAAAACAAAATCGATGACGATTTCAAAAGAGCCGTTTCAAGTAAATAACACCACAATTGAACAGGTAATGAGTTTCGAATATCCTGGCACAAAAATTATGAGCAACGGAGATGTCAAAAACGAAGTAAGGCAATAGGTAAATAAGACAGCGGTTATTTCAGGACACTTAAAACAAACGATCTGGAAGAACAAACATCTATCCATCGAATGCAAAAACAGAATATATAAGACTTGTGTCCGACGTGTGTTAACATACACAGCTGAAACGAAAGCAGACAATACTACCATCAAGAGACATCCAAGAACTATGAAAATGAAAATCCTGAGAACAACAGCAGGATACATAATGTGGAATTGACAGAGGAATACCCATATCAGAGGAAAATGTAAAGTGGAAGATGTGGTACGATGGTCAAGAAGAAGAAGGCGAGAGTCAAACGAAAACCTTAATCGAATGGCAGACAACAGGCTGGCAAAAATAGCACGCAATGGAAAGCCATAAAGGCCTAGATCACCAGGGAGACCACGGAAACGATGGCCTGACAGATGGCAGTCGTTTTCAAAGGAACAACAATAAGAGGAATCCAGAATGAACAGACAACTAGCCTTGCCAAAGAAGGAGAAGAAGAATATTACGTTGCTAACGGAACTCATAGTTACAATGGCACTGAAATAACAGTATAAAAATATCTTGTACACGGACGTTATACGCTTGATACTATGGAGAATCGAAAAATACAATGCAACCAGCAGTCTGTTCCTCTCACTTGCAATAGCAATGTCGTGAGTGAGTACTGTAAAAAATGTAATTAAAAAGTTTAATTGGGAATTTTCTAGAAAATCAGATAAGGGGAAGCGGCCGCGATAATAAATCAAACGGCAGATAAGTACTCCAGAAATTTCGGCAAACGATAAGCCTTATCTGCAAGATTCTTCTAGAACCCGGGACGGGATCTACATATAGGGGTCCGGTTGGCTTTCCCTCAGTCAGTTAGTATGTTGGTTGTTAGAAGTCAATGAATAAGTTAGTTAATTAAACAGTTAGTAATTGCAATTGTAGTGTTCCGAAATCAGTTTTAAAATAAAGTGTTTATAATTCAAGTGTTAATCATTTGAAGCGATAACGCGCAGCAGTATGTTATTTTTTATCAGTTGGATTATGTTACTAATGGAATTCACAGTTACAATTTCACTAAAAAACAAATAAAATACAAATAAAATACAATAATACTTCACGCACGCGAAGGTATAGCTTTCAAAATTCTGCATTTCTATCTTATTCTTCTTATTCGTCTTCTTTTCTTCTTCTTCTTCTTCTTCTTCTTCTTCTTCTTCTTCTTCCTCTTCTTTTTCTTCCGTCTTATCCTCGGAGGACGTTGACGACTACTGCGGCCCATCTAATTTTATTTGATGCAGCCCGAAACAGATCTATAGATGTCATTTCTGTGAACCCAGCATTATTTTTGCATAAACTCAGTAAGTCCCCAGTTCTACTCCAATTAGATGAGCCTCGGTGTGGTTAAAATTGTTTCGCTAGTAGAGCAACACCCAGAGCGACTCCGCAATCTGATAAATTAGAAATCGGCTTTAGCGCTCTAAAAGATTTAAACAACTCAATCCGTTCCCGTAAACAATCGATATTCGGCCCAAGTTGGGGCATTTGTTTACCCTTATCGCAACTTGACAATGGCTGCGTTGCATTTCTATCTACCATCTCCACAATAGAAATTGAAATTTATTTAGAACAATTGCAGTTAAATCTCTTGTTTCGTCGCGCCGACACGATCCTCTATTTCATTTCGGATCTAATTTGCGTAATGTCTTTCCGCTGCGATCGCGGCGAAATTAATTTTTCATTAACAATTACAAGACACGGAATAATTGAAATGAAAAATAATTACTTAGACTTTGTAAATATTTTATGACGGGACGGTTTTTAATCATTCTAATTTATTGTTGGCATTGAGACATATGACCCGAGAATTTAATTTGAGGAAAAGGGTCTGGAACATTTGACATTTTGAATGATGACCGGGATCGGTGAACGAGAAATGCAAGGAAATATTGTTTAAAGTCATTGAGGTAGCTGAATTTGAATTCTGTTGAATTCATATGTTATGAGTAATTACTTTATACATATTTTAGGATTCCGTACCTTAAATGAAGCGAAAAAAATGAAATCCTTATAATTTCACTATCGTGTCCGTTCATAATTTGCACAAACCTCTCACAATCCGTATTAAATCGGTTTGATACAAACAGAGATCACAGACTGGTAAGAGCATCTCTTACCTTCAACTTTAAAATCGAAAGAAACAGACTCATTCACGCTGATAAATTTCCAACTGCCGAAGAACTTAAACAAAGAAAAATGAATTTTCAAAAAGAATTAAAAAAGAAGATAGAACCGAATGACAATTTAGATAAAATGAACATAAGTGAACTTAACCATAAAATTACTACCGATTTCCGTGTCACGATCAAGAAGGTTTGTATTAAATCAAGGAATAAAAAGGATTCCAAAATGCAATCAGAGACACTGCAACTTATTGAACAGAAAAAAAGAACTTCCAGAGAAGCGCCAGAATATCAAAATCTAAATAAAAAAAATCACAGAGAAGTGAGAAAGGACATTAGAAGGTATAACACCAAAATAAACGAAAACGCAATAGAAAATAATGCAAATAGGGTCTTAAGATCAAGACTATCCTCAGGCAAACACAGAATTACCAAAATGAAAGATCAACAGGTTAACATCATTTCAGATCATAAAAATATTGCTGAACACATCAAAGACTTCTACACCTGACTCTATACCTCTATTAGACCTGACCCAAGAGTTACGAATATGGTCATTCGTAACTTGGGCTTTGAAGATGTTCCAGAAATATCAAAACAAGAAATTCAGGCTGCTCTCAAGCAAATGAAAAACAGAAAAAGTCCAGAAAAAGACAAAATTTCATGTGAAATGTTAAAAATGGGAGGAGCAGTCATTAAAAAATCACTACAAATTCTTTTAAACAAGTGTTTACAAGAAGGCAAAATTCCGGATGCGTGGAAAAACGCAGAAGTAATTTTAATTTTAAAAAAGGAGAAAATGAAAATATATAAAACTATCAACCAATTAGCCTTCTCTGTCATCTACATAAATTCCTGACCAAGATTGTCCCTACTAGTCTAACTAGTAGATATAATAATAGGGATTGTAGAACTGAAACGGCGTTGGGTGGGACACGTGGCTTGACAAGACCAAAGTAAAGGGACGTCTAGAGTAACATATTGACGACCAAGACAAACCAAGCGCAGAGCGGGAAGAGCACAAAGAAGATGGCTTGATGATATCAGGATACAAGCAGGAAATAGGTGGTTTAAGTTAGCACATAGCAGATCAACAGGGAGAAGCATGGAAGAGGTCTACGTTCAGAAGTGGATAGAAAACGACTGAGAAAGAAAAAGAAGTCCGTTCATCCTTCTGTCATAAAGGTGTGTAAAAATTTGAAATTTGGCACAGTATTAGTTCTGGCTAACACACGTAAACAACGCTCGTTAAATTAAAATGAAAGGTTACTTTTGTGTCCAGGAAAATAAAGTTTTAATTAATATCTCGTGTGAGATATCGTTTGAAAAAGCTATCTCTTTGTATATTAAAATATTTTTTTATAATTTTTGGTCGAGTGGTGTTAATGATATACTCCAAAATTTTCAAGAAATTACCATCCCCACTTTTCTCCTAGATTCGTAAAGATAAAATTTGAATGCTGTTATGAGATATTAAGCAAGTGACTATCTATTTTTTTCGATAACTGTTACTTAAACCGAAATAAAGACTAGTAAATAAATTTTTGTACTTATCAATAGTGCTATTTTTGCGAATATGAATACCTAAATAATCCTACCATTTTGCTACCCCTCCAAATGTGCCACCCTAAGAAGTGACCCAAAATATCAAGCTCGTAGTGCGTGGTACCATATTATAATGAACTGAACTCAGCCTTTAAGCTCCTTGGGTCTCTAGAACGAAATCGGTGCAGTTCTAAAGTGTGCTCTGCTCGAATTTATCATACCTCCATACATATTTCTAAAAGCAGCATCTTACACATCCATAAATTTCGCATAAAATAAGCCGCCATCTTAAATAGGTTTTGTTATTCAAATTAAATTCAGTCAGTCGCTGTATGTGGTGTGTGAGCATCTGCTTTATTCCACTTCTGAGAGCAAGGACTTACCGAAAATCCTGCAACGTCTGAGCGAAACCTTAAAACTAACTAAAATCCTTCAAGCCTTCTCTTGCCTTAAATTAGAGCTCCAATGTAAATGACGAGGTCTAAATCATAAAAAAGGTTGTTTTACGTTGCCAGCGTAGTCGCATTTCAAATGTTACACGTGTTAAATAACAAATTAAGTGATGTAAAATTAATTCGGAAAGTCAAAGATCCAATTCGGCTTCAGAGTGCGGGAAAGGTAATTCGACTCGCAACTTTCTTTCTTCTAAAGTTTAACTGTTTCGTTTGCAGCAATCTGAATGATATTGGATTATTTACTTCTAGTTCGAATTAGTGGAAAGCGCCTGTAAATAAAGGAGTTTAGCAAGTAAGAAATAAATTGTTAAAAGAGTTGTTTCCTCCGTTGTGGGCCATTTTGCATTATCACCATTTGGAATTTTGAAAATAATAGCAAAAATAAGGAATTAAAAACTGTCTTTAGTGGTAAATGTTTTTCTGAACAAGCATTTTTAATGTTAAAACCGAATAGATCAATGGCGCAGTCAGTTGAACGTTAGCTCTATGATATCAGGGTCGCGAGTTCGATTCCCACGTTCAGATGTGTGTGAGTTTTAGTTTTATTGAGAATATTAGCCTACGATTTGCGACTTTCATTGAAAAGTTAACAATGTGTGTATGTAATTGATATTATCAATTACACATTTGTCGTGACTAAAAGTGGCCTAAAGATCAAGTAATCAAAAAAATGTTAAGCCTCCTCCTCAGTGCAGAACTAAGAAAAATATGAAGCATTAGCTTATACTAAATAAAATTGATTAAAATCAGTTTAATGTAAAAATAATGAAGAACACGGCACGTTGTTTGATCATGAGCACACTTATGATGTGCACGTCATAATTTATTAATGAATTAAATTTTCCTAATTTTTTGACTTTCAACTTAACACTGTTTTTAAATTCTGTTTCAACTTTCCTGAAAAGTGTTGTTTTATAAATTTTGAATTCTATTTTTTACTGTCCCAGTTTTATTCAAATTCCAAATTTACGGTTTCAATTTTTATTTTTTTGATTAAAATTTCAATAACTTGGTATTAGGAAGATATGTTTAACTAAAATTCATTCACAAAAGGTAATTCCTATTAGGCACTTGGAACAGTGAGAGTAGCGAAAACGAAGAAATAAACAAAGATATTGCTCGGCAAAAATATTTAAAAAGTCATCTTACTGCAAAGATTTTTAATTTTCGATTTAATCCCCACTTTGTCCCCAACAAATTCTAATTAAAATCAAATTTTCACAAAAACTCCTCCTTTTTTTCAATATTCGATTTTTTTCCATAGAATTGAGAACTTTGGGAGAGAAATCGACTTATTTTCGAAAATTTCGAATTTTTGAGAAAAAATGCATCAAGTGTTTGAATTGGGTTAAATATTTTTCTCAAATTTCGACTTTAATTCGAAAAGTTCGATTCTTTGGTCAAGATTTTTGGTTTACATTCGATTTTTTGTTTGTCACAAGATCAAAATTCTAATTTTTATTTAATCGAATAATTTTAACTCGTTTCTTATTTTAGTTTGAATTGAATTTCGTTAACTTTATTCAAGTTTTTGTATTAGTACAAAATGTAAATATACATGAAAGATAAAAAACATACAAATAATAATTAAGTGGAAGCACTTTACCCCGAAGAGGTTGTTGGGAGATTTGCATTCTTGAATGAAGATTGGTAGACACCAGTAACGAATTGCAGAAGAAAGTTAGTCTTAAACCGTGAACATTGCGAAATATTTTGAAAAGAAATATGTGCAAATATTATAAAGTGGCTAATATTCGAGCTGTTTTTTCGCGATCATGAATTTGTGAATTTATGAGGGAAACAGGTCAATACCTTTATTTTATTAAACAACGAACGCACTTTAAATAGCCCAGTATTGGTCTGAAGAAAATAGGTACTAGAAAGTCCTTGTAAATAAATGCATGTAAAATTTTCGAAAAAAAGTTATAAATTTTAAAATAAAAATGTCAAAATTGGAAACAAAATTTATTAAAAATTTTTTTTACAAAAATTTGGATTAGATATAATTTTCAAAATAGTCGAAAATTTTATAAAAATTTGAAAATGTTAACAAGTTGACATTTTAGAGAAGTTTAAAGTAAACAAAAAATTAAAAATGTTGATATTTTGAAAATTCGAACAATATCGAAATTTTTAAAGGGATTTCTAAAAAAAGTGAGGATTCTTAGTAAAAGGTTTAAAAAAAGCAAAATTTTTAAAAACGTTTAATTAATTAATTAAAAAATTTAAATTTTTAATTAAGAAATTCTGGATGGAATAGCTTGAAATTTCAAAATTATATGTCGTAAAAATTTTTACCAAATGTCGAGACAAATATTAAAAAAAATTAGAAATATTGGAAAGTCATAATTTTGTAATTTTATGCAATAAATATTTTTTAACAAAAAAATTTGAAAAAGCGTTGAAATTTGTAGTAAGGATTTTTAATTAGTCGAAATTTTGAAAAAAAATCGACATTTTGAAAAGATATAAAATGTTAAAAATAAATTACTAAATAATTAAAAATTTAAAAAAAACCGACATTTAAAAAATCTCGATTCAAAAATATTCAAAAAAAAAAGCTCGAAATTTTCAGAAAAATATGAAAGGTTTGCAAAAAAGTCGAAATTTTGAAAAATTAAGTCAAAATCTTAAAGGACGTCTAAAATGTTTAAAAAAGTTAATATTTAAAAAAAATCAGTTAAAAGAAATCGAAATTCAGAAAAATATAGGTGAAACTTTAAAAAAATGTCGAAGACTTCAAAAAATTCGAAATTTTTTGTAGCTTTCAAAAAAGCTTATATTTAAAAGATTTAAAAAAAACATTTTCATTTGAAAAAAATGAGTGTTTTTTGAATTGCAATTTTTTAAAAACAACATTTTAACCGTCAAAATTTTTACGATTTTCAATTGGTCGAAATTTTGAGAAAAAACCGAGATTATTAATTAATAATAATTAATTAATTAATAGTCGAAATTTTGAAAAATAATTGGAACTCATATGTCGAAATTTTGAAGGATATATCTGAAAATTTTAAAAAAGGTGACATTTTCATAAAGATGTCAGCAATTTTAAAAGTATCGAAAATTTCAAATAGGTCGAGTTTTCAAATAATTCAACATTTTCATAAATAAACAAGAAATCTCTAAAAACATAAATTCTCGGTCAAAATTTTTAAAAAGTAAACGAAATTTTTAAAATAGTTTTAAAAAATGGAAAAACACATATCAAAATTTGAATAAAATTGAAAACTTGATAAAAAAATAAAAATTTTACTCCATGTTTTAAAAAAAGCGAAAATTTTCGGAAAAGTGGATTTTTTAAATCAATTTAAAATTTTGAAAAGACCAAATTTTAAAAAAGTCGATATTTTGGAAAAATTTAACATTTAAAAGGACCAAGATTAAAAAAAATTTTGAAAAAGCAAAGAAAGTTTAAAATTAGAAAAAAATTAACACGTAAAAGAACTTATTTGACTTCAGCAATAGTGAATGAATGTTTCATCTGCATCTCGGGAAAATATCAGCTGGTTATTTAAATAAATTTTTTAACCAATTTTTCATTTTGTTTAATTCGGAGATACAACTAGAATGTTTTAAAAATTCTTTAAAAATTATCTCATTACATTTCAAAAAAATAGGTCAGGTCCATAGAGGAATATGATAACAAAATTCAAAACATTTAAGGACCAAATTCTTATTTCTCTAATTCCATTTAATGTCAAAATTTAATTTCCAATATTTTTTTTTTATAAAACAGTAACCAAACTTTACTTGAGTAAAATAAGTGGAATGTTAAAACGTGACAGTGGAAGATAAAAATATTATAACTCTCAAGTGTATCTAAACCCTTTGGAGTAAATTTTATTCTTTTGAGTTCTATGCAGACGTTAATCTAGTCCTGTCAGCGTTATCAAAGGCCATTAAACCAAGCACAAGACAGTTTTCACTAATTTCAGCATTATCTCGGAGCAAATAAAAACCCTCGCGAAAAATATAACGCTCCAGATAAGATAATATAATTATTAACAACTCTGTTGTCGCTGATGTTAACCGAGAACACACTTTTTAGCCGAATACCGGAGATAGTTGTCTCTAGTCATTTCTAAGTAGATCCGGGATCTCTCGGGAACTTTATCTAATAAACCGAAGTAATCAGCGAGAATGTAGACAACAGAGCCCTCGCTAGATGGTTGGCTTCCTTAACTACACACCATGTCGCTCTAAAACACAACATCGCGGGTGACATGCACTTTACTTGGACGGTTCCGACAATGTAATTAAATTGCGATGCCTTAAAAGGTGTCGATTGACTGAATCATACGCCAGGAGGCCAAATCCCAAAGGAAACTCAACTTTTCGCCAGAGCAACATATTTTATAAACGTAAGCTATTCAAAAGGTAATCATTTAATCATCATTGATGCAATAATGCAACAACTCGAAAATCAAAACAATGTTTTTGATCCAGTTTAATCAGCGGTGGCTCCAATAAAAGCTTATGAGCAGATCAGTTATGTGCACACGGCCATAAAATTACATATTCAAACTAGAATTTATTTATAAACGATTATTTTACATTTGTTTTTCTTTGAAATTACGACTTAACTCTCCAAATTTGGATTTGTTTCCTAGGATTTGGCGTTAAAACATATTTGCTAGGTTTAAAAAGAATTTTAAATATTGGGATTAAATTCGAAATTTCGGAAAAAATGGAAATTGTGAAGAAAAATCGAAATAGATTACAAAAAGTACTTTATTCCATTCCCTTTTTATTTCTTATCTTTAAAACGAATTAAATTGATCAGAATGTATATACTTATTTCATTTATTTTAAATGTCTGGAAATAATTATGCAGACAAACATTTTCTAAAAATTTACTTTCCATTAGTTACCCGAAAACCAGAGCTCTGTCAGCTCCTATGAGAGAGCGTGGCAGTAATGTGATAGGCGTCTTTGTCGAGCTATTAAATCGTGAAACAATGTCCAATATAACCATATTTTTTAATCCTTACGATATTCTGATAATTATTTTTTTCTTTACATTTTGAGAAGACTGAACTATTAAATTTCCAACAGTTTATGAATTATGCATATTTAAATTATAGTGCTCAGAATGTATTGTTGCGTACATTTAGGTTTTCCCGATACTCATATCAGGACCAGCTAGGATCTACTTAGATGTTTCTGAGGGCTCTCGACCTTATAAGGAGTTGGAAATAAAAATACGCACGAACTGTACTTTTAACTCAACAAAAGGTAAATTGAGGTGTCAAGTGCAGATAAATTCACATTGTTGCTTTGAATTTAAATGCAGTATTACTTAGTTTTTTCATGTTTTGATTCATTAGAACTCCGCATCGATTCCCATTGTCCACATGAGTATGGCGGAAACTAATATTTAGTTAATCGATTCGACGAGATCTGAACATGCACATGGCTACTCCCACATATAAATTATAAACTGATTGTCCCGTAAAGTTGCATCATAGCGTGGAGCTTATATTTGTGTACAAACGGACCGTTTTTCACCTGTGCTCGCCCATTTCGCGTCGCCCCATGCGAAGCAGGAAAATTTACGCGGCATAATTATGCAGCGGCGTTGAAAATAATTCGTTAAAATGTTGCATTGTGTTTGGGAAACAGGTGGAATAGGCGAGACAATGCGGGGCGGCGTCGCTGCGTTATGTGTTCATCGATGTGGCGGCGGCGACCCACATATCCGATCCCCCGAGAGATCGAGAGTCTGTAGGTGTAAACTCGCTGTCGAGGCCCCAGGTGCGTCACGGATACCTTAAAGTGGAACCGACCGACTGATCCATTACCGGCCCCAGAAATTATCGCCGAAAGTTGCTCAAGCAAAATAGAGACGCGACCCGTGCGAAGTGATAAATTACTTCTTCTGAACTATCCGAATATATTACGACGGCATTGTCGCTACATTAATCGCGGCGCAGATGTCGCGGCGGCTTAAGTGAAGCCGCAAATTTCAAGGACCACTACTCGGGATGGCCAGGAACCGGCCATCTATCATGCGCGCTCATAAATACGCGGGTGCGCGATTTTTATGCAAAGCTTCCCGACAAACACCCCCTAATTTAATGTGGTGGTGTACGATTCTTTATAAACCCCGGGAATTCATAAAATAGCCCTTTATTCTTTGCCTACTACATGTTAAAAGAGCACGAGTTAAATTAAAATTCTACCAAAAGAATTCATGCTTTCTTAGCTTTTTTGGTTACCAACCTAGGTTACGGAATATTTACATGTTACGACTTAATACATCATAACTTTGTGTTATTTCCTATAAACTATTGTATACCTCAAGAGGTGGAGTCATTCCATTCAGCCCTGGGAAGCCTCCCCTTAAAATGCCTATGACATTAGAAAATTACATTACTTCCATACACATTATTAACTAAACCTTACTAAACTAAACTACACCAAACAACTAAAGGATATGCTCTCAATTTATATATACAACTACCAGGATTAACGATGTAACTAGGGTTACAAAGGTCACTGTAGTGAGCTAACTTTTATTCTCGTAGTGTCGGTCGCGTCATGGGACTACCATTAACTTGAAGCATTCATTATAAGTAACATTTAATTGAAATACAAATATGTTTCTCTACTTTTTTAAACGTTTTTTTAAATTAATATTTTTGGATTATTTTGGCTTCGAGTTATTAGTTCATATGCCGCAGATTATTGTACAAATAGTGACACTTTTAGACGAGCACAAACACTCAAGCTGGACGTGGGAATCGAATCTACGACTCTGATGGCAACTAGCCAGCCCTCAACCGATTACGCCACCGTACTAGTGATGGGCAAAACTGCTATTTACAAGTAGCAGTTACGAGTTGCTCCTGTTACAACCAAGTAACAGTTTTAAATAGCTGCTACTTTTGTAACTGTTACTTATTATGAATACGCGATAGGTGATCACATATAGCAGTCCCACTATACTGAAAGTCGGAACGGAATGGAAGGGAGCAAGTAGCAACTTACAAAGAGTACCTGCTACTGCTACTTTGTCACTGTTACGCGATCGCAAATCGCAGTAAGGAGCAACCGACAAGAAATAGCTGCTACTCCGCTAAACTGTTCCTGCTACTTAGTCGTTCCTGCTACTTTGTCCCAGTCTGACTAAACAATAACACTACCTCTGCTAAATCACTGACGATAGGAGAATTGGTACATGGATATGTTTTAAATTCATTTAGCAGACAATTAATATAGCAGGGAAACTCGAATGTAGGATATAACACTAATCATTTTTGCTATTATGAGAATTTTAAGAGACGTCTGAATTTATAAGAAGTAAACATGTGATTTAAATCGTAAAATTTCTCAGGTAATAGCAACTAAAAGTATCAGTACAATTAAGCTGTTTCATTTTGACATAATTTTCTAATAGTAACTAATTAAAGATAAAGAAGGGTAAAAATATAAAAATAAGCATCTGATTATCAAAATCACTTATTATTTATTACATGAATGAAGTGATTTATATTCAAATATAACATTAAAATTCCAAGTTGCTTCCGACTATAGAAGAGAAACACTGATAAAGCCCACAATTTCCTAAGGAAGCGAACCGAAAGTACACGAAGTTAATCGAATCAAGTAAGTAAAGTAGCAGGTAGCAATAACTTTATGTGTAACAACTGCCACTGAAAGATCTTATATGTTCCAAAAGTAGCAGTTACTTTTAGGAACTGATAACTGTTCCAACTGCTACTCAATAAGTAGCAGTGACAAAGTAGCAGATTGCTATGTAGCAACCCAACACTACACCGTACGTCACTAACGCTCCGCTAAATTAAAGTTTTTTATTTATATACGTTTCTTTAAAAGTTTTTAACATCTGATACGTCATAAACCATAGAAATAAACTTCATATTTGGTAAGAAAATGATCACCGAAAACTACGTGCTTTCGGGTTTGCGTTGATTTAAAAGGTCAAATAGGTTGAGAAAAAAATGAAAAATCGCTGGAAAATATTTTTGAGTTTCTAAAATTGATAGATGGCGTAATACGTAGGACTAAATAGAGAATTAGGATTTTGTCAGGATTTTTTTAAAATGATGTCTGTGCCGAATTTAATCCCGAAAATTTCGGGGCTGAAAAGCGATTACAATTCAAGTACTTTCGATATAGCATAATTAAGCAAAATTCTGACAAAATTCTAATTTTTTATTTGGTCCTACGTATTGCGCCACCTGTCGGTTATTTTAAAAATTCAAAAATATTCTCCAGCAATTTTTCAGGGCAACCTCTCTTATGGAAAATTTTTCCCAAGGCCGTGGCATGATTCGTTGCTGAGATATAGCCGGCGTCCTTTCTTGGTTGGTCACCCGGCACAATACAGATGAGTTAGTACTACTAAAAACATCTCTAATGAGGCCCTCAAAGAATTTTATATTCCTAGCATCCCTTATCGTTTCTTGTTCGATTGAGACTGACTGCAAATATAACTCTTTAATAGCTTGGCCTTAAATTGTGGCTGCAGCTCATTTTTATTTTAATATCTGTTAGCTTGGTTAGGAAAATGCCACTTCAGTCAAATTTACAGCCCGCAGCATCCAAAGACGATTCGACAAAAATCCCTCACAATAGAAGTGCAATTATTGTAATCTTCGCGAGGAAATAGGCGTGTGAGACCGTGGGGATTTCCCCCGCGCCGTCCCACCAAAGCCTTAACATGGAGCATTTAATTGCGACCGCCGCTTTTCAAAGCAGGCCAAACTTCAAAGTGAAAAACATTCGAGTTTAATCGATTTCTCCTGACGCCTTGCCACTTAAAGTTCTCTTACTAGCAGGTTTAGGTCTTGCCGCTCCGCTGCTATTATTTACCGACATTTCGCTTCGTGTATTTAGCAAAACAAAACATCGAGTACAGCCGCCGCTCGGCGGCGGCCAACATCCTAATAGATTCGAAAACGCTACTCGGAAACTTAAAACTAATTTAGCCGTTTATTGAACAGTGAGCCGCTTCCTGGGCGCTTTTGAATGGTTGGGCGCCCCGCGGCAATAGCTCAAGGAACAACAATGGAAAATCTGACCACGTTGGAAGGTTATCGGATTAAGGTAAACTTATTCAAAACAAGCAGCGGGATTTACATCATTCTTTAAATCTTGCTAGTCTGTTGGTTACCTGTAATTACACGTATATGTATAAATGTATATCCTAACTAATATATGTCTGTCTGTCTGTCTGTATGTCTCTGTCTGTCTGTCTGTCTGTTTGATACCTTTTCAGAGTTTAATCCCTAAACCGATTTGAATAACAATTGTTAGAAATTATTTTTACAGCTCGGTATGAAACAAGCCCTAAAAATTTTAGCCCTAAAAATTTGTTCTCAACACTTCCAAACTAATGATATGTCCAAATTTGTAACCGCTTCGGAAATATTTGAATTTATGGTGATTTTAGGATCTTTTTGGAATTGGAGCTAAGGAGTTAGGTGCCACTTTACCACTTTGTGATTTCTTAACTAATTACACTTTCATATCGGATAACATCGTCATTGCCAGAAAACAGTTGAAAGTTTGAGAATAAGGTTAAATTCTAAAAAAAAATGCAAAATTTTCAAGTCAAAATAAAAAAAAATTAATTTCGTAAGTAAATTTTGTTTTAATTATTGAATTATTGAACAAAGTGGAACATTTAAAAATAGTTGAAATTTTGCAAAAAATCAAAAACTTAAAAAAAATGTTAAAAATTAAAAAAGTAATATCCGAAAAAACTAAAATTTTCATTAAAAAGTAAAAAATTTAAATTTTCAGAAAAGTAGCACATTAAAATAATAGATTTTTTAAAAAAGTGAAACTTAAAAAAATCGTTTTTTAAATCAAAAAATATTCAAAAAATGTAAAATTCTTTACAAGATTGGGCTTTTTAAAATTAAAACTTGAGAACAACTACTAACAATTAATGTTTAAAGTAAATACATAGAATTGCTAGCAAAAATATTTTTTCCTTGCGAAATAAAAGAATATTTCATTACAATGTCTATTTAGAATAATTTTTTAAAGTAAAATAGAATAAACGCACAAATTATATTTAACCTCGGCGCTAGTACCTCTTAGCGGATTTTCATCATACTGAGTTACTCTATTCATTTTTGTAGAAAATGAAGATGAGATTTAGGCATCTTACAATCAAATAAGGGTCCTAACGCCATCTTATAGGCAAGTTCTTATGAAGCTCTTGGTAATATTCCCTCAAAAATGTAATTAAAGTGCAATTAAGTGAAAGTCGAAAGATGTTGCATGGGAAACGGGAATTGACATGGCAATTAGGGAATTGCCAATATTATAATTTATAATTATTGATGTTGCCGCGGAACAATTACTACTAATAGGTGGGAAATTTTATAAAATTGACAAACAACTGCATTCTTGACAAAAATTGCACAAAAATTCCAGGAACATTAAAAATGGCAAAAATTGCAATTGTCAGTAACATCCGGTCCCTAATAATAACCAATAGGAAAACAAAATATTAGACAAAAAAGATACAACAAGTGTTTGAAATGATGGCCTTCTATTTCAATACATTTAAAGGTATGTTTTAAAATTTCGAATTAAGTAACCTTTTCAAGCAATTCTGTTCATACAGAAGTCATTGCAAAAACGTGATTTTTAATAGTTTCCCATAGAAGAAGTCTAATGGTGCTATATCTTGCGAGCGCGGCGGCCGCATGTGCGGAGCATCGTTTGTAATAAACTGGGTCTCTAAAAAGTAGATGAAAAGAACTTTGTCTATTTTACCCTTATGGGTCGATGTTCTATAGTTTTAATAACAGGTACATTTTATTTGATTCAAGTTCATATTACTCAGGTGTGGTCAACATCTCATTACGAAATATTTTTGTATACTTTAGGCAAATAGTTAGGATTGATTTATTTATTTAACGTTTACAAATCCCGAGTTTTTTATTTACAGCGTAACAGTTAAAGGCCGGATTTTTTCTTGAAAACCTGTTGAATGAATTTGTTGCTGATTATCATTATTCCAAAAATGAGATGTGTGGTGAACAGAACATTTTTAGGAAACTTAAATTTTCACAGATATTTTTTAATAAGTATTCGTCTTCGCGGCTTCTAACAATAAACCAAAAACTTATTCGTCTTGTATAGTGATTATTTTTTTCAAAATTTTGTTGTCTACAGCCAAGTTGCTAAGAAAATAGATATATTTCTCTTTTTTTATTTTAAATTATATCTCTATAACCGTGCAGATTTTAAAAAATTAGTCTTATACATTTTTTTTATACAAAGAATCCAAAAATAAATAAGAAACATATAATTCCCATTTAAAAAAATGGAGTTTTTTGACTAAAACAAAAACAACAAAAATCATAAAATTTCCGTCACCCTGTATAATAAATATAAAACTTGATCAGGTCATTGAAATCCCAATAATATTTTATAACTTCAACCCTTTCATTTTTTTCTGCAAATCATAACATACAATGAGTCAAAATAACCCTCTCTGTCGTCATTTTTTTCGAAAAATTGTAATATATTATAGCTCTACACCTGTGTATCTAAACTTACCTTACTTTCTACGTTAAATTCAAATAAAAAATAAAATATGGGGTTACTATTTTAAATAAGAAAGTCTACTTTTGGTATAACGGGAAGTGGGAAAAACTTGAAAATGTTTTTAAAAGAAAATTTAGCCTTTGGCTTTTTTTAGAATTTTGATTTAAACTTTTTTTGGACATTTTTACTTTCCATAAAAATTTCGACATTTTTTAAAGTTTCGACTTAATTTAAAAATTTGGCTTCAACATTTTCAGCTTTTTTCAAAATTTTAACTTTTTCCAATACTTTCCATTTTTATCAAAATTTTTACTTTTTTAAAAATTCCGACAAATTTGAAATTTTTTTGAAAAGTTTGCCTTATCTTCAAATTTTTTTTAAATATTAGCATATTTCAAAATTTCGATTTTTTAAGATTTCGTTTCTTTTTTATTTTGAAAATTTTGGCTTTTACGATAAAACTTTGAATTTATATTTTAATATCTCGATTTTAAAGTCAAAAAATGTTAAAACTACTAACATGCATAGATGTTGGCGAAATTTAAACCAAATATAAAACATGCAAATAAGAAACGAAAACGAAAAAAATTGCATGATATGGGTTTTAAACAATTTCAAGGTAGTGCTTTAATACCTAACAGTAATCATAGCGCCAAAGAAAATGCTCTCTTTCTTGGTTAATGTGTACCGGGTGAGCGAAACTCGAAGTCTCAGCTCTATTATAAGAAAAGGAAAAACAATGTAAAAAATCAGGAAAAAGGTTCTTGAATTGGAGTGAATAAGGTCCATTTTAGGTGAAATTTGCATATTTTTCCAACTTTGGAAACCAAAGTAATGACGTCATTGAACTTTTTTTTTTCGGAAACATACCTGTATTTCTGGTTATTTAAAATGACCTAATTTTTCTAAATAAATTTTGTGAAAAAACAAATTTTGTATCTTTTTTGGTTAAAAAGTTATAAGCAATTTTGTTGTAAAAAAAAAATATTACAAAAAATTCCTAATTACTACGATTTAGACAAATAGCCTCTGGAAATGCAATAAATTAAAGATAAAAGTATAGCGGCATCTGTCAATAATTGAACTAATGGTTGACAAATATTTTATGTTGCCATTTGACTTGGAAAAATGTTCACGTAAATGATATACAGGGTGAGTCAGAAAGAATGGGCCAACGCTAAAATTTCATGTTTTTTGATGTGTAAATTACGAATTTTAAATTTATATTGACAGTCATTTACGTAAATTAAAATATATTTTTTTATCTGTTGAGTTATACTTAAAATAAGTAGACAGTATAAAAGAACGATCAATTCTATAAAGAAAAGGTACTCTTGTTTAAGTCATCTAAAGCTAAAGTAAGCTAAAGTAAAGCTAAAGTAAAACTAAAGGAAAGCTAAAGTACACAAAACAGCATTAAAAAAATTACAAAGGCTATTAACAAACAAATGTTACTTACACTTTTTATAACGTCTGATAAAAAACCAAATTTTGCCGAAGCTATGCAAGATTTTTGTAAAAAGCAATATCCCTCTAAAAAATTTTAATATAAAAAAATATATAATATTTTATTACTTCAATCTAAATTCCACTTTTCCTCTCGCTTTTCTGTCAAAACTGCCAAAATAGCAATAAACATCTATAAATTTGGGGGTTACTATTTAAAATAAGAAAGTTGGAATCTACTTCCAGTATAACCGAAAATGAGGGGAAGTTGAAAATATGTTTAAAAGAAAGTTTAGTTCCGATTAGTCCCATCTGCAAAATTAGTTTGTCTTTATAATAAATAGTCCTCTACATAGAGGTAACCTCCCAATTAAAAAAAAAAACACCATACATTTGCCAACTAAACGCAAAAGTGGTGAAAAATGCATCTTTTCAAGCTAGTTATCTAATATTTTTATAAGATTATCGAATAATCAGGATCGCGCATTATTGACGACCCTGGTCGGACTTGCTTGCACGCAGCCATTAATTTCAATTTTCTCGCCACACAGAAGCTAACAAATTAACTGTACAATCTTTGCGACAAAATACGGCCACTCCTCTCGAGGGCGAGGTCCCCTAATTCCCTTTAATTAAACGAGCTGCCACACATTTTTGAGATAAATAGACGTTTCAGTATTCATAATCTTCTTTGACTTCTATGCAAATTTGATTAAAACAGAACTCAAACTCGAATATCCTGACGAGAAAAAAAATGTAAATAAGAAATCTGCAATTTGGTAATTTGAGTTTCGCCTTCTCCCCCCCCCCCCCCTTCCGCTAAATATTCTTTGTAATACTGTACAAATTGGATTTCCAAACGGACGTTTCAAAAACAGGTTATTTGAATTAAATTAAAACGTTTTGGAAGAATTTTTTGAAAGTTATTTTACGTTACAGTTCTTAAGCAATCTACTTATTTTATTACTCGCAAGGAACTTTTGAAAACTGCAGCTGGCTTGAGGCGACTCGTGTATAATTATTGTATACAGTGGCAGCTCGTCTTGAAGGCCGCAATACAGTGCGAACTGCACAAATTGTATATAGATTTTTCTTAAACAATTGATTTTTATATATTTACTATCCTTTAATAATTTTGGTGGAACGGACTGGTCCTTGGTTATCTTCAAAAATTAAAATACAAATCTTGTCCCTGAAACCAAGACAGATTAAAAAACACAACAGAGGTTGCTTTAACGCGTTTCGATAGCCACGCTATCATCTTCAAAGAGATACTCTCTGAAGATGATAGCTTGGCTATCGAAACACGTTAGAGCAACCTCTGTTGTGTTTTTTTAATTTTCTTGGTTTCAGAGGACAAGATTTGTATTTCAATCCTTTAATAACATATGTGTGTAACAATGAGCAACTGTACAAACAAGTCAACATTAGGATTAAGAATGAAATTCGTAAGGCTAAAAGGAAGTGGATTGAAAACAAATGTATTGAAATCAAAAATCTGGATGGCAAGTATGACTTGTTTAACCTCCATAAAAAGATCAAAGAAATAACAAATTGCAAACACAGAAAACAGGCAAATATGCTAATGAACCAACATGCAAACATTACGATCGACTTAAAGGAAGTACGTAGAAGAACTGCGTAAAGATGATAGACAAATTGTCCATTTCGACAATATGCGACAGGAACCGGGTCCAGAAATAACAAAAGAAGAAGTGATTCAAGTCATCAAGTCACCAAAAAATAAAAAGTCATCTGGTCTAGATGAATTACCAAGAGACTGATATAGGACCAAATTTATTTGCTGGTGCAATTATTCAATGAAATCTAGAAGCACGTTTGTTACTTTCCCCAAGAAGACAAGTGCAACGCAATGCAATGAACATCGCACAATCAGCTTGATGAGCCATACGTTAAAAGTGTTTCTCAAGATTATCATAGCAAAATCTATAGAAAATTAAAAACCGAGAAAGGAAAAACACAGTTTGGATTTAGAAATGGCTTTGGAAATCACGAAGCATTATATGCCTTCATATTCTAGCTTAAAGATGCCTTGTTATAAACCAAGAGGTTTATGCTTATTTTGTCGATTATAATAAAGCCTTTGACAAAGTTAAACACGACCAACTTTTGGTGATTCTTAAGGAGAAAACATTGAATACTCGTGATATACGTATAATAACCAACCTCTGTAGTGACCAGAGAGCTGTGGTGTATGTTAAGGCTAACCAAACAAAGGAAATCCAAATTAAGAAGGGCGTAAGAAAAAGATGCGTGCTGTCGCCCTTGGTTTTTAATGTATATTCAGACGAGATAATGAAAACAGCCTTAGAAGGCGAGGAGATTGGAATCAAAATGGGAATAAAAAAAAGCCAGTCAATAATATCAGATACGCAGATGACACTGTTCTGATGGCGGAAACATTGGAAGATCTTCAAAGTATTTTGGACAGGGTAGTTGCAGCCAGTGAGGAAAACGGATCGAATATGAATGTGAAGAAAACTAAAGTTATGATAATAGCAAAAAATCAAAGAAAAAACGGAAACCTGCTCATTCATAATGATCCCGTTGAACGGGTATATAAAATGATTATTTGGGAACAACTGTGACTAACAATAATAACGACATACAAGAAATCTGAATAAGAATTAGGAAAGCACGGGCTATGTTTGTAAAGATGAAAAACTTGTTCTTGGCTTATGATATAAACTTAAATCTAAAAATTAGATTAGATGCAATATTTTCCCTGTTTTGCTCTACCATGAGAAGTCCAAGGTGCTGTGACGTCAGCAAATCCTTAACCGGGACTAGTAGGCCTATGGTCAGTTTACCCAAGTAATAAACTAACCAGCAACAAGTGAATTGATCTAATCTTTGCAAGTCATTGTAATCTTCAGCTCGCCTGAAATATTGAATATTCATTGTGTTTTATAAAGTTTTCACTAGTTGAAAACTATAATATTCGACACAGTGTCAGTAAAAATGCCATATAAGTGTTTTGTTCCGGGTTGTAGGGGTAATTATACCGGTGAGAAAAGTGTTCACGTGTTTAGTTTCCCGAAAGATCCAATTCTGTTACGAAAATGGCTGCTGATTATTCCCAGAGACAATTTTCAGCCAACAAAAAATAACAGGGTTTATAAACAGCATTTTTGCAAAAGGAAGAATACAATTTTTTAATACCTATTTTAACGAAAAATCTGGAGGTGTGAAGAGGTACCTTTAAAAAGTCCAAAACTCAAATCAGGTCCAGTTCCAACAAATTTTCTAAATCATATCTTTCAAAATCTGGTATCAGTCGAAAAAGTCGAGACAAAAAACTCTTAATACAAAAACAAGAACATTTTTGGAAGGTACTTAGAGATAGTATGGAGGAATTTAAAGCATATAAAAAATCAGTTTCGTTTAAAAACTTTAATGAATTTACGAATATTTTTGACAAATGGGTACCTTCAGGAAAAGGGGAACGCCTTAATGATGTATGTCAAGAACCCATAACTTGTATTTCCGATGATAACGATCGCAAAATGCTTAACTAGTTGGAAATTTGGAGAAAATCCGACAAGTTTTCAAAATCTTTAGGTTCACAAACATTCACAGCTTTACATACTATTTATGGTATGCTAGAAATTTCAAAATATTGTTTTGAGGAAAAAGGCATGGATGTTCTTCTTGGTACATTTCAAACAGATTCTCTCGAAAACAGGTTTGGAAAATATCGTCAAATGGCGGAGGGACAGTATAACATTTCCATACGCCAGTTATATGAGTGTGAAAAAATAATCAGAATACTATCCCTAATGTCTCTAAAATCACCTTGCTATGGCATATTAAATATTCGCACTTATAACGATTTTGCGATGAAAAAGGTCGAGGAAACAAATTCAAAATTAGGTTGGTCTGCTCCTAATTTTCATATTACCGACGAGGACATCAAAAAAAGTGAAGTGGCAAATGCCGGTTATTACCTACTAGGGCGGTTATTGTTGCTATATTTTGTTCAAAACAGTTAAATGCAAATCGTGTAAAATAAATTTAACATATAATAAAGATCTACAAATCGAATATAATTATAACCTTATAAAAAATTAAGTAGATGAGGCCTGAACTTTCCAAAAGACAGAGTCACTTATATTGTTTGAAATGCCCATATAATTTTTAATAAACTTTTAGACAACCAAAAAAATTCTTTTCTAAGTATTCATAATAAAAGGCAATTTTTATCAACAATAACACTGCAATATATTTTGAAAATTATAAAACTTACTTAATAATAGTTGGTCATTACAGAAAAAAATATTGAAAAAATTATCCCCAAGAAATTAGGGTATTAGGAGTTGAAATTCTAACTGATATACAAAAATAATTCGGGAATAATTCAATTTAAAAGTATTACAAAATTAGTAAAACAATTATTTTATTGCAAAAATAGAGTGTACTAAGGAGTTTGAAATGATACGAGTCAAATTGAATCAGTCGTTAACTCCCAAAGTGGAAATTTCTCTCATCTGCATCATTCTGTTTAAAGCTTTATGGTAAAAAAAAGCGCAGCTAGGCGCAGCCACAAATTGTAGAATATCGAAGTCCATACTTCATTCAATATATAAAAAAAAACGACAAGGCTAAAGTTCGTTAAAGTAAATATGAAACAAACAAAAATATTAATTTTGCTGATTTTACCTCAACGGATGTCTGATACCTTTTATCTGATGATAGACTTTAAGGCATAAGCCGCATGTTATTTTTTTAAATGAAATATTAATCTACAATAGGAGACTTAACTTGTTCTATATGAGATATGGCTAATTTTTCAAATTATCAAATTATATGGCAATCGCAAATATACTGAAACCTCACTGTGCAACTATTTACTTAAACACCTCTTCCTTCTAAGGGCTGCATCGTGAAATGGGAAAATATATGGGAATTATAATTAATTGTTCCTTTAACAAGAAACCTTTTTCTTCCTAATTAGCCAGTCGTTAAGCTATTTTCCTTAAGTCGGAAAAATTCAGTTCTTCGTAGTTTTGGCCAGGAATTAATCAAATTGACCCACTGTGGATCGACTTGGAAAAGGAAATTAAAAAAATTAGGTACTCTTTCAAATTAAGTCAATGGTAACGACTCTCTAATTTAGGTCTTTTTAATACAAAATAAGATTCGTTAATTCTATCTTTCAGAAACAAGATACAGTTGTATCAAGATCTTCTAATATATATAATAATAATTATATAATAATATGGTGAAAGTGGAAAAATTTGCGCAGCATAAAATTGACTTATTTTCCGCTGGAATCATATTATTTTACAGAAAAACTGTGTATTAGGTATTATTCAACACAATATCTATTAACAGTCAAATAAGAAGTAACTTAAGCAACAATTCTGGCAACTATTATACATTTACCTAACATTATGCTAAAGATAGATAAACAATCCTTGGTCTACTCAGTGTGAAGTCACCAGTCAGCTCGTCGGCCTCCTATCTCGGTGGTAACTTCTCTATGGGGTAGAGGCATGGGCCCTAAACAAAAATAAGATGAATAAACTGGAGGCATTCGAAATGTGGGTATATAAAAGGATACTCAAAATACACTGGACTGACAAAGTGGCAAATGTTGGACTGTTACAACGAATGAATAGAGAACGAGAAATTTTAATTATAATCAAATGGCGAAAACGTGAGTACCTAGATCATGTGATGAGAGGACAAAAATACCACCTATTGCAGTTGCTCATGCAGGGAAAAATTCTGGGCAGGAGGAGTGTTGAAAAACGGCATATCTCATGGCTTCACAAGCTAAGAAAGTGGTTTGGGAGCATACCTGCTCAATTATTTAGAACGGCAGCTTCAAAAATAAGCATTATAATGATGATTGCCAAACTTCGCAGCGGAGATGGCACCTAAAGAAGAAGAATGACATACTGAAAGTTTAGCTTTTTATTTAGATATCGTTCCAACGATCGAATGACCTTAGCGATCAATTTGCAGCTGTAACTTTTCCTTATTCATGTGTATGTGAACCTCGATTAAAAACTGAACTCGAAGTTATTTATTCACGACCGAATTTTGTGAATATTATTGTTGTTGCCATAAATTTACTATCATTTATCTCAAGAAGTAACCTAACTGAAAGATTTTCTGAAACAGTAAAGATACTAAATATAATTTTAACAACATTAATGGCAACTGCACAGTTAGAGCGATGAATTTCAACGTTAAAAGTTTCGCACCGAATACCATGAACGATAACCGTTTAAATACTCTAGCGATGGTATCCGTTGATAAAAATATAGTGCAGGATACAGACAATTATGATAAGAAAAAAATTGAAGACACTTATGAAGTAAATACATAAATAGTGTTTTATCACTAAATTTTTATTTTAAAACAAAACAGATCTGCATATTTGAGAAAAAGTGGAGAAATTTGCTAACTCTTTTGTCAGATGTATGGTACAACCTTTATTACTTTGATGAATTTTCGCTTCAGTAAGTTTCAATGGATGGGCTGTAATTAGCCCTAAATATACATTATAAAGTAATGAATCGCAAAGGCAAAATCTTAATCAATTTTCATCAACAAAAGGGAATATTATAAGAGGGAAATGGTATGCATTCGTTTGGAATTTAATTAAATTTGACACACTCGAATTCTTTGCGTCTCTTGCGTGTTTAATAAATCGCTACTGTCAAATTTAACGTTTCGTAGGTAAATTTATCATTGCCACCCTATGAAATTAATTTGCATTTAAAAGCGCCTTGGCATTACGCCCCGAAGCCATGAATGTATTCCACAGTATCGGAATTTACGAATGTTTCTTTTCATAAGCAAAGATCAGTGTAATTTTGTAATTTTACATCAGCTGATTGGTGCTGGTGGTTATAAATTGCGAGAGCGTGTAACCGCGAAACGAAATATAGCGTATTGACATTTGAAACGTCGACCGGCCTAATTACACGAGGAGCTATAGAATTTGCTTATTTGGAAATAAATTAGGGCGAACGGTTATTGCGATGGAGCGAGCCTAGTGTATGGTATGGTCGAAGCATACATTTCATGGTGCCCCTGCCCCGGGCTGCGCCTGACAAAGCCGATATATAAATGTACGTTTGGAGATAGATGGGTGTTTGGTCCATCGATCATTCGCATCGGTCTGCTACTGATCGAACCGATTCACTTTTGCAAGCATATCACCTTCACCCTGTATGATTTATTTGGCCGACATCCCCGTCAAGTGTACGAAATAATGGTCCGACATTCGATGGCAACGAATCGAATGTATGCCAGACACTCTGAAAGCTGAAACACAAACACGCCTTCAGGATTTCGAGTTCATAATATTCGCGTTTCCATTTGATGAAGCTGTAAAGGCGATAATACAATTCAAAGCTGCTCGGATAAAATTACATCTAGCCAGACGACTGATGCAAAAGGTGAAATGGCGTTACCGGAACAACAATACAGTACTATCAGCTCTAAAACTGTATTTTTAGGAACGTATGACACTCTTTGTTAACTATCTATTAAATGCTTTTAAATCATTTACTCTCAAACTTTGTAAATAACTGAACTGAACCTTACATGAGATATTTTCAGCAAAATCTTTAACATTAAACCTATTTTGTCAAAATTTAAAAAAAAAATTCAAATATTTCAAAAAAAAGTCGACATTTTCAACAAATGTGGAGATTTTCAAAATCTTAATTATCAAAAAAGTCAACATTTTGAAGAAAGTTGAAATTTTTAAAAAAGATGAAGATTTCCAAAAGAGTTGAAATTTTAAAAAAATACATACGAACCTTTTGCAATCTCAAAACTTTCGTAAAAGTAAACATTTTTGGCAAGTCGATGTTTCGAAAGAATTCAAAATTTGAATTAAATTGTGACATTCTAGGAAAAAGTGAACATTTCAGGAGTCTAAATTTTGAAGAAAGTCCAGCTAAAAACTTTGACATCTTCCAGAAACAAAGGGGGACTCTTCTGTAGAGATTTAAAAAAATTCAACACTTTTTAGCAAAAATGTATAAACTTTAAAAAAACTGAAACTTTCGAAAAATCTCAATACAGGATGTTTTCGAATAAGGTGCTAATACTGAAGAAGCATAAACCTTGGGTCATTTATGAAAACTAGTTTATATCAACATAGGATCGGAACCACTTTATTTTAAAGATACATAATTTATCAAAAAAATTAAATTTTTTTTTCATATCTAATTTTGGTCTTCTATTTTTTATTTTTCCTATTCTATGTAAAATAAACTAACCTCTTATTTTGTCAACTGTCATGAGGTGACGTTTTAAATAAATTTAAATATCACTTAGTCATATTTCAAAAACTATTTAGAATATTGTCTACAAACAATAAAAATTTGAATATTTCCAAACTGGGCCAAAGAAATGTTAAATAAAATTAATAAACATAATATTTCCGGTCAATAAGAGTTCACCATGAAAAATAAAGATACAGGGTGTTGAATATTAGGAAAAAATTTGGTTTTTTCTTTAATACATTGAAACCGCTTGACATTTTTTTTTTCAATTTTGGTAGTTACTAACTAAGCAAAAAGCGCATTTTTTGCACCAAAAAAATTGCTCTGCTTGCATCAGTGGTGTCCGTGCCAATATGTCGTTGAGTATTCTTAACGAAAAAGATGGTACGCCACTGTCTTTTTTTAAAAGGACTACCAATCTTATAAACAACTTTTATTGACTTTTTTTTGTCTGATGAAATATTTTCCATTAAAAAAATTATGTAGCTTTAAAAACCATAAGTTTCCTTATTTCACACTAAGTGTTTATTAATTATTAAAAATAGTTACTTCAAAAGAATCATGTAAATGTTACTTATTTAACATGAATTTTTTAAAGAAACCATAATGGCCAAAGTTTCCTTAAAATAAGACAATAAATTCGTAGTAAAGGATATCAAGCGCCAATCGAAATGCATATTATATTTTTAAACAAAATCTATTCGTCGGACGAAATAAGTTCAGAAGAAATTTTTACTAAACAATAAAATGCCTTAATGGAAACCATATTTGTTTTGAAAAAAATTCGGTGCCGTGACTGTTTTTTCTTTTTCTTTTCTTGACTAAAAATGTTCAAGGACATGTCAATCGAAAACCATTCGTCACAAGTTCAGGGAGCATTTTTACCAAAAAATAAAGGATGTTTATGGAATTAGTACCTATTTTGAAAAGCAGCAGTGGCGTACCATTTTTTTCGTTAAGAATATTCGTGGGCATGTAGTCACGGACTCCACTGACAGAAGTAGAACAAATATTTTCTCTGTCGAAAATAAGTTTTTATGCCTAGTAATTATCTGCCAAAATTTAAAAAAATATTTCAATAGGTTTGAAAGTACTTAAAAACAAAAGAAATGTTTTCTTAATTTTCAAGACCCTGTATCTTAAAAATAAAGCGGACACATGTTGATATGAACTTTTTTTCTTAAAATAACCCAAAGATTATGATCCTTAAGAAATAGCATCTTATTCAAAAACACTCTGTTTATTTGAAAAGGTCCATCCTTTAAAAAAAATCGAATTAGTCGAAATTTTGGAGTCCAAATTTTGTAAGCATAAAACGAAATTATCTACAAAGTCCAAATTTTGAAATAAAATCGAAATTTTTTTTAAAAAACCAAAATTTCATTTATAAAAATCTCAAAAACCTGAAAAACAGTTGAAATTTTTTAAAATTTTCAAACAATCAAAGAAAAAATATTATAAAGTTAGATTTTGAAAAAACTCGACTGATTTTCAATTTTTCGATTTTTAAAATTCGATTTTTTTTTTGAAAATTTCAAACTTTTTTAGAAATTTCGGTTTTTTTTTAAATTTCATCAACTTTGAAAATGTCGAGATTTTTGAGAGGTTAATTTCTCAAAGGTTCGATTTTATTTTATTCGAATTATTTTAAAAAAATCTTTAAAATTTGTAGAAGCGTCAACATTTTGGGCAAATATATTGAAAAAAATCGGAATTTTTTGGTCAGTCGGAATTCTTTAAAATTTAAAAATGGCCATTTTCAATAAATGTCGAGATTTAAAAGCACTCGAAATTTTTAAAAAGAGTAGAAATTTTAAAGAAAGTCGAAATTCTCAAGAAAAAATGAAATTTTTGGAAAAAAGTAAAAATCTTGAAAAATAGTTGACTTAAAAAAAAGCCAATATATTCAAAAAAGTCGAATTTTTCAAAACAAATTCGAAAATTTAGAAAAGGGCACTTCAAAACATTTATAACAATAGACATTCAAACCGACGATATTTTGAAAGAAATTGAACTTGAAAATGTAACAAAAATCGTAAAAATTAATTGTGATGAAATTTTCAACAAAAACCTTAATTTTTATGTCCAAATTTGGCAAAAGATAAAATTCTATAAAAAGTCTAAATTTTGAAATAAAACCAAAATTTTTAAAAATTACACCTCTCAAAAATTCGACCTTTTCAATGAAGTTGATATTAAAAAATCAAACCTTTTAAAAAAGAAGCCTAAAAGTAATTCGAAAATTAAATTATTTTTTTTTCAAATTTAAAATTTTAAAGGCAAATTTTTAAAAACTTGCCTCTTTAAAAAATTCACAATGTTTTCAAAAAGTCGAATTATTTAAAAGAATGCTTCAAATTTTTTAGAGTCAGCGAGTAAAAGTCGAAATCCTGTAAAGAAATTAAAATTTTGCAAAACGAGTCGAACTGAATAGAATTTTTAAAGAAAGTCGGAACTTCGAAAAAAAGTTAAAATTTTAAAAAGAAATCAAAATTTAAAAAAGTGACAACTTTAAAAGATTTTTTAATTTTCAAATTAAGTTTTAAATTTTCAAAAAACATTGCGAAAAAGTCAAAATTTTGGAACGTCAAATTTTTCAAAAAAAGTTAAAATTTTGTAGAAAAGTCAAAATTTTTAAAAAAGTTCAAATTTTAAAAACATGTTCAAAAAAGGCAAAATTCTTTTAATACAGTCGAGTTTATAACAAAAAATCGTCATTTCAGAAAAAAATCTAAATTTTTAAATAAATTAAAATTTTCAAAAAAATTGAAATTTTCAAAAATTTAATTTTTCTAAGAAAAAGAGAGGATTAAGATTTTGAAAATGGATAGAGATTTTCAAAATAAGAAATTTTGAAAAACGTTTAAAATTATAAACAATACAAGATTTGCAAAACAATCAAAATGTTCATTTTGTGGGGTTATTTTTCCAAAAGTTGAAATTTTCAAAAAAGAGTCAAAATTTTGGTAAAAAAAACCAGCTTTTGCAAAGTCGACATTAACAATAAAAAAAGAAAATTAAAATAAATCAATTTTTTAAAAACCACATTTGTTACCACATTTTCAAAAAAAAAAGAAAAAAAAGCAAAATTTTCAAAAAAAGTCAAAATTTTAAAAATTATGGGAATTTTGAAAAAAGTTTAAATGTTCAAATAAGTCCGAAATTCCAAAAAGTTTAAATTTTTAAAAAAGTTGAAATTAAATAAAAAATGTGGTACCTCTATGAAGATGATAGTTTGACTATCGAAACGCGTTAGAGCAACCTTGATATGTTTTTTAATCTTTCTTGGTTTCAGGGGACAAGATTTGTATTTCAATTTTGGATAAACTACAAATTGCTGTTTTCCAGTGTCGGGCTGCTATTGCGTTTTAATGGTTGTGTAGCATCCATCGGTAATCCCGAACGTTCCATTTAAATTTCTGTGATGAATTTACCATTAACCATCCGAGGATGCCCTGATAATCTGGAATTATTAAGGACATCACCAAGAAGCCGCTCACTATCAAAGATAGGGGCACATAATTATCTCACATTTATCCGTGAGGTCGCGTGTTGGTTATTTTTAGGCTCTGAATGCGCTTTGAAGAGCTCGGTTAATAGCTGCACGCGCGTCATGCTTTTTTTCTTTTTGTTCCACATCTTTCTTTAAAAAGGTGAGTTCCAATATTGGTAACCCGGTGGCAAAACACCATAATTAACTGCCATAGTGAACTTGTTCAGGGTCACAATTGTCAGAAAGCAGCAATATGATCTATCAGTTGGAATATTGAGGCAACGCTGATTAATTGCTGCTGTAACTCAGCAGTGAACAATTTCGTCTTGTTAAGAATTAATTCTCCAGACGTCTACTCAGGAACAGCTTTTAATTTTTGATGGAGTTTAAAAGCGTGATGCTCCATAAAATACTTTGTGGTTTTAATTCTTTAATCAGCTAGTCGATCTGCGGCGTGTTATTCGAAGCGAAAAGTAAAAGAAAATTGAAGTTTAATAATGGTATCGGTTCATCTAGGGCGACATCTGAAAAGAAGTTATTTTTCGAAATAGCTGCTGGACGAATAAGCTCTTCAATTAAAGAGCCGTATATTCGCATATCTCGCTAACAATCGCTTCGGTTAGACGGGCTGGAGGCTATTACTTCGGTCGGTAACGATGTTGCCTGCCATATTGGCTGTCTCGTGACCTCCTACATTAAGCTTTATATGCTACTTGGCGCTTGGCTGCTCCCTGATACCTTGCCAGTTAAGATGTTATTGCAAATTCCCTATTGCACTAGTTGTGTTAGGGGGGGCTTTAATTAACAAAGTAAGGCGGCTTCCGACCGTACTCGTAGGCAAGGCCGACCGCTAATTATTACTGGAATTACTGACATTAATTTATCTCCCTTTGTGAATTTATCGAAATACTTAAAAGGGAAATTTAGAGAATTATTCCTACCTCTGAACTTAACCAAAATATAATAAAAAATATTGTTAAATTAATTGCTAATAATCGTAATGTGGACTTCTTAAAATGAAGTAATTCTTTAAAGGTATTCTGGACATTATAAGAACTTTTTTAGGAAAGATTTACTCGGCGCCGGCGATTGACTTATTCTCAGGCATGCATTCTAGACCTGTCTAGAAGTCGAATATTCTGGAACAGTAACCTAGATAAATAGAACTGGGTGAAAAATTGATTAGCCTTATTTTTTACGAAGTATTTACTTTTTCAATCTTTTTAATCATTAATTATTGATGAATTATATTTTTGGGGTAAGCAAGCAAGTTTCAGTGTCAGGAATTGTAAAGTTTAGCATAAAACACTCCGTACGCAAAGAATGTGGTCGTATAAACAAGCAGAAGTAGTACATTCCTTATTAGATGGTTTAGTCGTTATCAGATAACAGTCACGCCATATTATTAATGAGCCTTTGTTAAAACGGGAGTTAATACGATAACGGAAAAACTATTTGTTCGTTTAAAATGCAACTCAAAACGCATAATACAATACTAAAGTATTCATATTTTATTCGTTTAAATAGAAAGCTGATATGTAAATTTCGCCCCAGATGAATGACAGCGACTGAATTATTCAGAAATTCGCACAAGCCATGCAAAGCAAAACTAATCCCAGTATTTTTCATTCAATTCCTTTTAAAAGCGAACTAAAATTTGGCCTTAATATCGAAGGGTTGAAGTAATCTCGAATTTATTTGAAACTTTAAGATAAATGTTAAAAGCTTCGCAATTGCAGTCAAAATTTCTAAAAAAAAAATGTGACCCAAAACAATAATAACCCAAAAAAATCTCAAAATTTTGGATCTAATGTCCAAATTTTGGGGTAAACCAGGGTTACTTTGTCCCTTAAGTTGTTACTTTGTTCCAACCAGAGAAATTATTTTGAATTTTTCTACACATAAAATAGGACTCCAAAGAAGAAAAATGATGACTTTTTCTAATAATTTAAACATTTATCTAAACTACTTGAAGCTCAAAGTCTGTGGTTTTATGCTTAATAGGTTTCGATATATACAAATTCCAATAGAGCTGTTCTAGCGAGTATTTCTTTTGCAACAAACTGTCATTACTGCAAATGTTACACGTTGAGCCAAAATTCTAGCAAGTGAAACAAATACATGTAGATCTTTCTGAAGACCCTGCAATCCTTTACTTATATGCCTGTAAATTGTGTTTTTAAAATTAACCTGTTTTGAGAATGTACGAGGGAACCGCAAAAGTGACGGGAATTGAGCTTCGCATGGGGGAATCTATTGTTCGACCAGGTGTTCGTTAGGGACACGTCTCCTGAGTTAGTGTGTGAACTTCTGTCATTGTGAGTTGATCGCTTTGCCCGTGGGAATTTTTGTAGTGCAACAACTTTCTCCATTTCGCCGAAAACGTGATGGCCGATTGTCGAGAGCAACGCGCGGTTGTGAAATTTTGTTTTCTGTTGAGAAAATCGGCCGCCAAAATTATTGTAATGTTTAAGACTGCCTATGGGGATGCTGCCCTAAGTAAAACAAGAGTCTACTAGTGGTTTTCACCTTTTAGAAATAAAGAAATATCAAATGGAAACCAACGCTGTTCAGCGCGCCCCTCAACGTCAAGAAGTGAGAAAAACGTTGACAAAGTCAATACTTTCGTTCCTGAAAATCACCACCAAACTATTGACTAATTCTGTGAGATGTCTGGGATATTATTGAGTTCAATTCAGGGGATTTTATCCGAAGATTTGCACATGAAAAGGGTTGCAGCCAAATTTGTCCCTCGAGCAAAGGGAGCGTCAACTTCAAGCAAAGAGGACCCTAAATTTTTTCCATGGTGATTACTAGTGACAAATCGTGGTGCTAGGAATATGACCCCGAAACAAAGCAGCAATCATGCCAGTGGAAGACACTTGGCGCTCGCGTCCCAAAAAAGCAAGTGAAACATCAAGACAATACTCATGTGTTTCTTCGATGGCAGAGGTGTTGTGCACACAGAGTTGGTTCCCCTGAGTCAAACTGTTAACCAGAAGTTCTACCTGGAGGTTTTTAAAAGACTAAGGGAGAGTATCCGCAAGCGGCTGGTTCTTTCATCATGCCAACGCGCCGGCCCATGTCGCTCTCCGTAAAACAGTTTTTGACCAAAAACGGCATGACACCAATTGTCCAACCTCCTGTCTTTCACTTCTCACCGAATCTAGCCTCCTGTGATTTTTTTTTGTCCCCAGACTCAAAAGGGACATGAGAGGAGAGTGTTTTGCCATTGTGGAGGAGGTAAAACAAGAACCGTTGGAAGGCCTAAAGAACATCCAGATAAGTAAATTTAAACAATAAAAGGATCGTTTGTAGAGATGCCTTGTGGTCAAGGGAGAATACTTTGAAGGTGATCAAAATTTGATGTAAAAATATTTAAATAAAGGAAGTTATGGCGAAAATCACGTTTTTTTTAGTCTACCCTCGTATCCATCCTTTGCTCACTTAGACTACTTACTTTGGCCTATGGCCAAGGGAGCCCTAGCTTACTCTGAATTGCACATCTACTTCAACCTATTTAAGCAATTCGTTCTTGTTCTTCATCTTCTAGATGTAATTTCGAAGTGCCTAGCAAATATAAAAGAAAATCTGGCTCTTACGCGCTCCTACGCGGACTACAGTGATCAGAAGCTGAAATCTGGTTTAAAAAAAAAACTGGAATTTATCCTATAAATAAGTATGTATTCAATTTTAAACCTTTTGCCTGATTAAAATCGCCTGATTGTAAACATTAATTTTACATTAATTTAGTAGGAAAAATTTTCTTGGGTAGACTGAAATGAAAGAGTGGGAAAGAAAGCACCTAAATAAACCATAGAAAAAAAATGATATTTCCAACAGGTCAGAGTATTAATTAACCCAGACGCAATTCAAACTCTCTTTGAAGAAGCTAATGAATTATCTCGTAAAAGAGAAATGTCAAAAAAACAGACAACCTTCGGATTCATTATCAAATGAAGACAATCACTTCAGTTATGCTTCCGCTGGAAACAATCCGGAATCATTTGATTCACTGGAAGACAAGCAGATTAACTTGGAATTACTATGAGATTAGTAGAAAGTCTGATTCAAGAACCACTTCTTTCGACTAGTGCTATGGTTGAAGTAAGACTCCCTCTGAAGAGGTACCGAAAAGCGATTTGTAGTTTTGAAATCCGAAGATTTTGTAGCTATAGATTGCATGAGTGCATGAAAAAAGAGAGTATGCCTTAGACATGGCTTAAGTATAAATTTTGTGAAATTAAAAACAAGATTTCTTCTTTAGAAGAAGTGCACAAAGGATTTTTGAGTTCGCTTAAACTTAACTTCCAACAACCTTACCTCTCTGAAGATATTATCTTGGCTATCGAAACGCCTTAGAGCTACCTTTGTTGTGTTTTTTAAGCTTTATTGGTTTAAGGGAACAACATTTCTATTTCAATTTTTAAAGATAACCAAGGACCAATTTGTTCCACCAAAAACAACTTTATAAAATAATGTTTCTTTTACGTCCCCAAATAAAATATTTTCTATACGTACAACTTATTTTTTCATTAAACCATAACATTAAATTAGTTGAGTTTATATTTAAAGGGGAAAATAAAGACAAATCAGTTTATGGGCCAAAGTGTCACTTAATAGAAGACAACATTGTCCCTATTTTTAAAGTTTAAAATCTCACTTTGTTTTCAAAAAAACGGTAAATCCGTGTCACCAATGTTTTGAAGGACCATTAACTAATGTATAGATATATATTTTTTATTTTTATGACATTGTAAAGCTGACGTCTCCAAGAGGCAGAAAGCAGAATGGAGAAGTTGGAAAGGGAAAAGATTCGTAACAATCTAGTAATAACAAGGATTTCCATTGACACAGCAAATAAAAAACAGCTCAAAAACGCCTAGAGGGCATGCTAAAAAGAATTCAAACTTAAAATAGAACTAAGCAAATTGCTTAAAAACAGGGAAAATAAGTTTGTCGTAGAAAAAAGACATTGGTCAGATAAGTTAATCCTAACAGAGAAAAAAGTGTTGAAAGGAAGGGATATATTCATTGAACCAGAGTTAACCATAAAGGAAAGAGGAATTCAAAAGCAGATCCGAGATGTGGCAAGAGCGGAAAGGGCAAGAGGAAAGACGGTGAAAGTTGGATATCAAAAAATAATCATAAACAGGAATACAATGAAATTTGTTCGGAAAGGAGAAAAACTTCCAAACCCAGAGACTCGTCTAACGACCCAAAAAACTAAAGATATCTCCGGCCCGTTCTTCAATAAAAACGACCCAGCAAAGAACACGCCAAATGAATAATGGAATAATGATGGCAAATGACTTATCAGGCACTCACACGCACACTACACCACCAGAGAACAAAATAAATATCACACAAAAGAAGGAGAGGAAAAATGTTTTTGAAACACGTGAAGAGACGGACCAAGGAACTAAGAACCAGGAGGAGTATCGGGCGCGAAGGGCTAATCACCCATCCGCCTTAAATTTGGCTATCTATGAAACTCCCACAAATGTCACTAACTTATCCAAAAAAATTATTGCCGATTCAAGAGAGCGAACCAGAGTCGGGTTCTGGAATATTCGAACAATGTATGAGGTATGTCACTCGCACACGTTAGCTAGGAAATGGATCGCTACAAGATAGGCGAGAAGACATCACGCGCCAAGCACTCGGCTGGAACCCGAAAGTGGGCAGACCCAAACAAACCTGGAAAATGACCATCATTAGAGAGACACAAAAAAATGGAGAAATCTTGGAAAGAGGTTAAGAACCTGGCCGCTAACAGACAAAAATGGAGACAATTTGTGGGAGCCCTGTTTCTTTAGGGAATAATGGGACCTTATATGTATACATGTCTTAGCATGGCTACATGTGCTGTCAACATTAGAGCAAGTTGGTCACGCAAAAGTAGCGTGAAGCTGACGCAAAACTGTAATCAAAAATTACTCAACTCGCCCAAAGAAGTTTCCGCTTTCAAAGATCGAATAATTCAAATTATATAATCTTAAAGTGTTTAAATTATAAGTACCTAAGCATTTTTTGTTTGAAACTCTAAAAAGAGACAAGTGAATTCAGTTTTATTTTCTTCTATTTGAACCATTATCATGTTTGTTTGTTCTTTCCTATAACGGTCCATGATATTTTTTGTTTCTTTTCAGTATATCGGCATTCAGGTGGTGGCCTTCTTCATCAGTTTGGCGGGCGCCGCCGTCCTCCTCGACAACAGCGCCAAAAATTCCCATTTCCAGCCGACAGTGAGGGAGAGCATGAGGGGCCTTATTATGAATGCACACTACGAGCCGGCCCGTCAATCGCTGCAGTTGATACAAGAAGGCGTAAGTCATGCGAGAATTGCCGAAATGGAAATTCTGATCCGAGCATTTTCCTCTGCCAAAGTATACACAATATCTCGGGATATCTTTACGCAAAGCTGTTCAAACTGGATTTAAATATTCCCGGTTTCTTATATTTCCCCAGCGGGTGGGTCTCGATTCTCTCGCGTAAAGATATCGAATGGTATGAGAAAGCAAACAAATTGGAAATTGGATCGCTGGCTAATAAGATAATAAGATAAGATCCCTGGCGGATTGGACGGCCCCACCCCGCACTAAATAAATGAGTAGAGTTCCAATTCCATCGATATTTACTTTACTTTATCAAAGATACAATTGTATCATGGTTTATTCCCCACATTAAAACCACATCAGTCGGTAATTAGAAAAATGTGATTTGAAATGGTAAAATTATTACTAAACTCACATACAGGGATTCAATCTCTAATAGATTCATAAATAATAAAGTTTCGACTTAAAGTTTTAAAAGTATTCATTGATCATTTTTTAACTTTCGTTTCTTCGATGAAACAATTTCATTTTCTTAGCCCAAAAAATGTAACTCATTGTTCTTCTACAAAGCTCTCTTATTGCCACTTGAAATAACTATTCTTTTTTTCAAAAGAATGGATTTCTAAGAAAACTTGTTTAGAATTCTTCCGAAAGGTCGATGGCATTTTCGAAATTATGATATTTCTTTTTTAAAAATTTATGTCTTTTCCTCGAAATTACGATTTTTTCTAAAATGTGTTCCTAATTTTTTCAATTTATTGTTACAAATTTTTCCAAAATTTTTACCTTTTCTTTGGGAGATTTTTTTCCTAAAAATGTTACGTTTTTTCCAGACTCATGAGATTTCAAATTTTCTTGAATTATTTTTTTCATTTGGAGTTTTTTTTAATTTTTTTCGGAATTTCGTCTTTTCCATCAATTTATTAAAGGAATTTCTCCTTATTTCCCACATCCTCACTCATTCGTTTTATATCGAATTTTCGACTTTCTCTTCGAAATGTTAATATTTTTTAAGATTTTTTTTCTGAAAATTCAAGATCTTTCCAGATATTTTAACTTTTTTTAGACCTATTAATATTTTCTTTAGTATAGTCCAAACGCGAAGGGTGGCCCTATCATGTCGTTGAAGCATCCCCTAAGAAAATTGTAAGAATTTTGAGTGTATTCTTTTCAAAATTTCGGAAATTTATAGATTTGGAGTTTTATCCATAATAATTGAAACACAGAACTTGTCCCCTGAAACCAAGAAATATTAAAAAGGGGACAAGTTCTGTGTTTCAATTTTTGAAGATAACCAAGGACCAGTCCGTTCCATCAAACAGTTTTATCCATAATATGTTCCAAAAAAATTAGTTTTTTCTCATTAGACATTCGAATTGTTTCTCAAAATTTTGATTCCTGCGAAAAATTTTGGTTTTTCTTTAGAAATCTTTTTATACGAGGCTAAATCAAATAGGAACTGGAGTTTCTGTCATGTCACCATGAGGGCGTCGGGAGTGTGCGCATACTCTTAGACACGTTAGGTGGGGATATCACGTGACTTCCTGAGCTCAAGCAAATTTCGTTCTCGCTGTTCGTCAGTTGTAAATACAATGAGTCAGCAAGAGGTTCATCCGCACGTTGCGCACCGCATTATTAAATTTCTTGCCGTTGAAGTTGTAAAGCCCGCTGAAATTCTTTGTAGACTAGAAGCACAGTTTGGGGATACTTGTTTGAAGAAAATTGAAGTGTATGAATGGTATAAACATTTTTGAAAGGACGAATTCAAGTTAAAAATGAACCCCATGCCCGTTGTCCTCGGACCAGTGTGACTGCGGACAAGATTAACGCTGTTCAACGTCTTTTGTGCTCGTCGATTTTCTGCATAAACGTCGCACGTAGACCAAATAGCTGGCCTACTACTGGCAGCTATTTGATGAAGCAGAACGTGCATATCGCCGGAAGAGGCACGAATTTTCGGTCAGCAATGTGATTTTGGGTCACGACAACGCCCGCCCCCATTCAGCCAATTTGACACATCAAAAATTGGAGGAAATGCTTGGGCAACATTAGCGCACCCTCCTTATAGTCCCAACTTATCACCTTACGATTATCATACGTTTGGGGCACTGAAAGAAGCTCTAGGAAGTAAGCGATTCCATGATGATGCTGCTGTTGAGACATTTGTGTTCAATTGGCTGCAAACAAGCTTCCTTTCTTTTTATGATAATGCATTAAAAAACTCCCAATTCGTTGAAAAAAATGCATAAAAAAATCAGGAAATTATGGAGAAAAAAGTTAATAACTTTCATATATGTATATTATACCCATACATTTTTAAAAACAAATTCCGGTTCATATTTGATTTACTCTCGTAGTAAGTAATTTTGAGAATGTAAACTTCTCTCAAAATTTAGTTTTTTTTCTAGATCAATACGATTTTTATTAAAATTTCGAGCTTTTCCTCGAAGTCTCGATTTGTTCTAGGATTTGAAACTTTTTATCCAACATGTTTTCGGTAAGAATTTTGAATTTTTCCTGAAAATTTCTTTCAATATTTCGCATATTTCAAAAAAATTATAGAAATTTTACCTTCTTACAGAAATTTGAGTTTTTTATTAAACACCTTTGTTGCCAAATTTTGACTTTTGTGGAAAAATTTCATCTTTTTCTAAAACATTGGCTTCGATTTTTTAACTTCCTGCAACCTACGAGTAAAGTTGTAAATTACATTTGTAAGTCGAATTTGTAATTACAAATTGCAACAATTAGGCTTAGTTATTCTGGTTAAAATTAGTTGACCCATCTACGTTTTCGTATTTCTCGGCTTACAAATGTTTTGGGTTTGCAATCACACAGAAACCTTTTTAATTCATTAATTTAAAATTATAACGAATACACGACGTTGTAAAAATTAAATTTTGCCTTTGTTTAATCCCCAAACCAACAGTAATGAAAATATAATCTTCGTCTCGGCCTTATAATTAACTAATGTTTTTAACAAGTCGTTTTCAGGGTAATTACAAACATTTGCAATCGCGACCCTTTTTAGGACTAAAAATCTCATATGTAAGTGTATCTTTTTGATAAAATAGATCAGTGTTTCCCAACCGATGTGTTGCGATGCATAAATGTATCATTGGAGTTTCTCGGGAGTGTTGCGAAAATATGCAAATATTTTATACTGAACTCTGTTAATTAAAAACGTTTCAAAAATTTAAAAATTCAAATTGAAATTGGAAATTTGAAGAAACAAGAAATTTTGGATCTTAGCCCTAAGTAAATTTTTATTTTAAAAAAGCTTTCATATAAAACTACAACATTTATATAAACAATTTCTGTAAAGAAAAAGAACTTTTAATGTTTTTTAAGAAAAACTCTAAATTTCTACGAGACTTTTTTAGAAAAATCGTTCTTGTGCCAAATATTCGCAAATTCAATAAAAAAAGTCAAAAGTTCTACAAATTTTGAAAAACCTTTTACTTATTTAACTAAAATTAAGAAAATGTTATATTCTGGGATAAGTCGTTTGTATATAAAACAAAACAAAAATCTAAAGAAACTGAAGTCGAATATAATGAAAAAAAATCGAAATTTCATGAAAATCTGACAATTTTGCGAAGATTTGGTTTTTTGTTTTTTTTTTTCAAGTTTAATTGACTCGCAAAGGGCAACCATATTATTTTAAAATAAAAACTTGAAATGTCTAAAAAAAAATTGAGAAAAAATATTAATCATCTTTCCCTCTTTATCTTCGCCAATATTTAGAGAAAAACTGTTTCAACAAAAACAATTAAACAGCTGAAATTTAAAGAAAGTAATCGAAATGTCGATCTTGAAACTCTAGTAAAATAGATGTGTGAAAATTTCTACATATAAATTTAAAGAAGACTTCAAAAAAATTGAAATTTTTAAGAAACAACATTTTTTAGGAAATATCGAAATTTGGAACAAAAGTCTTCCGGAAATTTTACGAAAAACATAAAAATTTGAAGAAAGCTGTCTAAATTTGAATTTTCCTGTGTAAATTTCTTTGAAGAAATTTAAAGTACTTAATTGTTGGAAGTTTCTTTCACACATTTTTTTCGTAAAATTTTGACTTTGTTGAAATTTCAATTTTAAATTCAAATCCACTGCATTCGCTATAGAAAATAACAATTTTAAATTTAATCTTGAAAATTTGCGAAAAAACTAAACTACCCCAAATTTATTTTAAAAAGATTGAAGTTTGACATTTTTAATTTAATCAAGATGTTTCAGACAAAAGTTAAAATTTTGAGATAAACGTAAAATTCACAAGAAGAAACCTAGTCAACTCGAAATTTTGATTTTAAATTAAAAGTTTTGGAAATTTTGAAGGTTCAACTGAAAAATTTTAAAAATTTAAAGAAATAATTAATTACAAAAATGTTTTGGGGTTGAAATGACAGAATTTTGGGAAACATTTTAAAGTTAAGGAAAAAAATATAAACATTTGTTTGTTTTAAAACGAAACTTCAAGAAGATGGACAAAATTTTGATTTTAGATAAAAATTTTGAGTAAAAAATTTGAAACTAGGATTACATTAAAATTTTAAAAATAATTTCAATATCTCGAGAAAAAAGTGGTCAATACTGTTAACAAGACTCTAAATTTTAAACCTTACGTCGAAATTTTGGAAAAAAATAATTAAAAATTGTAACTTACGATAAGATTTTTTGATAAAAAACGTAATTTTCAATTTTAATTGCGAAATTGTTCATCGTAACTTCGAGTTCCATACCGAACATGTAGATCAAAATTATATTTCTTACATTAGGTTGAGATAATTATGTCGATATTAATTTGAGATTTTTTCTTAAATCACCTTTTAGAATTTCTTACTTTTTTCTCGACTTTTTAACTTTAAACTCGGGATACGAAACGCCAAGAAAAAATTGAAATACAATTCTTGTCCCCCGAAACCAAGGAAATTGGTTTCAGGGAACAATATTTGTATTTCAATTTTTGAATATACACAAGGACCAGTCCGTTCCACTAAAAAAAAGCCAAGAAAAAAGTCAAAAATTAGAAACAAAATTGAGATAAGTATAGAAAAATTTCGAAGTTTCTAAGTCGGTATTTTTACAGACATTTAAATATTCAACTTTATTCTTAGACCTTCTAAATTTTTAAAATAGAAAGAAATACAAATGTAAACAAACCGAAAAAAAGATATTAAAAATTAGGTAAAAACAACCTCAAAAAGTCAAGAGTTCTACTTCAATTTTCAATTCAATTTTGACTTTCAACTCACATTCGACTTAAAGCAAAGTGCCAAGCAAAGATTGATACAATAAAAAAACTGAAAATGATTCTTTTAAAATTCAAACCCTGAGGGGGTAAAAGTGTGTATTAAATTTTATTTAAAGCTGTCTTGTAAAATGCTATTCGCTTTAACATTAATCATAAATTCAATAGACACGCATTTATCTTCATTTTCTCCTTTTATGAGCCTCCGGCAAGTTATCAATAAAATCAAAATATCTCGAAATATAAATAAAATGATACCTGATCAAAATTGGATAAAGCAACATATAAAATTTACTTAATCTTTGTTATCATTATTTTGGAAAGAGAAGGATACGGTGGGAGGAGTTTTATTATAGTAGCTCCTAGGCTCCTTTTGATGGACTTTTACCTTTGCTAACCGAGTATTTTGGTCATGATCCATATTATTCATAATTAGAGACCGGATTATATGCAAATTCATATTTGCATATGCAAATGCATATTCAACCTATTTTTACAGGATATTGCATATTTCAATTAAAATCTAATGATATTCTCGATATATTTACAATATTTTGCGATGGGTACTTAATAATTCAAATTTTACTAGGCTATGGCAACTTGTTAGTGCAGAAAAGCACTTAACAATTCTAGTAAAAATATCATAACTGTGATTAACAATCATTTTTTTCACATACATGCAAATATTAAGAAGCTTGTAACTCAAGGTTTGGATTTAACAAAAATCTATTCAGTCGATGAATAAAATTGGCCAAATGAACTTCGCATGGCTAGACGCAGACCTGCGTAAACTTAAAGTAAATTTTGAAAACATTTTGATAAATTACTTACCCTCTGAAATGTTGTGTCTTCTGTGACTTTTGCAGAAAGGAACCAAGTTACAAATTCTGAAACATTGATTTTTAGCATAAAGTTTAGAAGAATGTATAATCTTTGCTGAGAAAAAGAAGCCAAACCTCATTTTAGTACCTCGCGACCAAACCAACAAGTTGGGTGGGTATGTTTCCTTCTACAAAACAAAAAGTTAATAAATAGTATATGTACATTAACATAGGCGCTGGGTGGGGCATTTACTCTCCTTGGTTAAAGAATTAAAAATTTATATTCAACTAATTGTAAGTGGGCTTTTCCAAAAGGCATCATTTTTTTTTCAAAATTCGTCGTTTACTTGATATTTTGAAATTCAATCGAAATCTAAACTTTTTTCTCAAAATTCCTTTCTTAGCAAAATTTGTCTATTTATTTTGAATTTTCGAATTTATTACTAACCTTTGACTTCTTTTTTATCAAAATTTTGGTAGTTTTTTCTTCAAAATTTCCATTTTTTAAAATTCGACCTTTTTTAAAAGTTTCTACTTTTTTAAAACCTGAATTTCTGCAGACTTCGAATTGTTTGACAAAATTTGCCTTTTTTCAAAATTTGGTCGATCCTTTGATAAAAAAGTAGAAACTTTGAAGAATTTTTTTGGAAACTCTGAAATTTTGTAAACGACAAAAATCCTAAAAAATTTTCTTTGGAAATTTCACAGCTTTCGTGATTTTTTTGTAAAGCAATTTTTGGAAAATGTTGATTTTTATCTCAATACTGGACATTTTCTGACGTCATGATGGGGCATTTGTTTCCTTCTGACATAAGTAGTCAAGAAAACTGAAATTTAACAAAATTGAAATCTCCAAGTTACTCCGAATTTCTACTAATTTCGACTTTTTCCTTGAAATTCTTATCTTTTTCTCATAATTTTCACCTTTCCTTTAAGTTTTATTTCATAATTCATTTTGGTTTTCAAGAATTTTAATTTTACTTATCGAAATTCATCTTTTGCTGAATATTTTTATGTTTAAAAAATTCATTGTTTTTCATAAACGTCTATCGTCAAAATTTGATTTTCTATGCAAAGTTTCAATGTTTGCTCCGAATTCGTCTTTTTCTTGCAATTTTGTTTTTTTTTCCTTTTAAAATTTGTTTTTTATTTTAATTTTGTTTTTTTAGTCATAAAATTCTTTTTTAAAATTCGAATTTCTAACTGCTAGAATAAGAACCTCGAGATATTTTGACTATTTGCTTCAAATTTACAGTTTTTAGAAACTTTCATGTTTATCTCAAAATTCGGTATTTGTTATTTCTGGTCTTTTTTTCGAAATTTCGATCTTTCCTTTGAAAATTCTATTTTTTAAAATTTATTTTTGGACATTTAAATTTTTCCTTAAAATTCGTATTTTTCTCGAAAAAATTGAAAGTAAAAAAAAATCAAAATTTAAAAGGTCAAAATTTTAAAATTTCTACTTTGAAAAAAAAAGGACAGTTTAAAGAAGTTCAAAGTATTCAAAAAAAAAGTTAACATTTTGGAGAAAGATCGAGTCAAAAATTGTAAAACCTGAAGTTTTTGACAAAACTTTATGATCTGAAGTTGAATTTTTGGACAATGTGTTGGGATTTTAGAGTTAAAATCATAGCAACCCAAGAATTTAAAAAAAATTAGACAGCTGAAATGTTGGAAATGTCGACATTCTAAAGAAGCTCCAATAAAAAAAAATTGAAAGGATCAAAAATCAAAATTTCAAAACATGAGTAAACCTTCGAACTTAAACTTGAATTTTTGGAAAAATTTTTTCACTTTCTTGTTACGATTAGAACAAAAATCTTTGAATTTATAGATATTAAATTTGGATAAAAACGAAATATTGAAAATAAAGTCAAAATTTCTAAAATAAAAAAGTAGTATAAACTTTTTAGTTGTAATCAAACATTTATTCGAAAAAAAAAGTAAAAACTAGAGGTAAATTTTGAAGAAATTTTCAAATCAAATTTGGAACAAAATCCTTAAATAACGTAATTTTTCTTTAAAAATTTTAAGAGTAATGTCCAAAATTTTACGATTACGGTTGCAAAAGAAGAGTTTTCTTTTACAAAAATTAAGCTTCTTTTAAGGTATTCACCTTTTTGCTAAAAATTTCTATTTTATTTTACTCAGAATTTTGACTTTAATCTCAGTTTCATTCATAGAAAATTTTTAGAGCATTTAAGTTAAAAAATTTTAATAGGAAACAAAAAATTTTGACAAAAAAATTTAAATTTCTAGAAAAGCACAACAAAACAAAATACATATTTTTATGTTGTGTTTCTAATAGATGCTTTTCAAAATTTGATCTTATTTTACGGTCCAGTCCCACATTACCGTTTGTTCCGCATTTTCCGCAAAGAATTCCACGAAGTAAGGGTTGGAAATGTCAATACATATTTTAACAAGCAATTTTGAAATTTATACACTAGATTTTGACAGAAAAACTAAATTTCGGGAAAACTTTTAAATTTGGGTAGGCACATACTAGAAGTTTGTCAAAATTCGGACCAAATTCTTCCAAACTCTCGACCATTTTGTACAAATTAGAAGAAAACCTAATTAAATTAGAAATAAATTTGTTCACACTACAAACAAACTGTAACATAATGTAATTATAAAGTTTAGTTGGGAAATTTCTAGAAAATTTGATAAGGGGAAGCGGCCGCGATAATAAATCAAACGGCAGATAAGCGCTCCAGAAATTTCGGTAAATGATAAGCCTTATCTGCTTGATTCTTTTAAAACCTGAAACGGGATCTGTATATAGGTGGTTCGGTCGGCTTTTCCTCAGTTAGTTCATTAAACAATGTAGTTAGAAGTCGATAAATAAGTTAGTGAATTACAATTGTACGTAGTGTTTAGTGTTCCGGGATCAGTTGGAAATAAAGTGATTACAATTCACCAAATGTTAATCATCCGAACCGATAACGCGCAACAAAACTTATTTAAATCAATAACGAATCTTTTCAAAGTAGAATCAAACCTATTCAAATAAGAAACAAATTTGTTCAAAAGAAAAGGAAAATTATTCGAATTAGAAGCTTTGTTTAAATTAACCTCATTATTTAAAGCTGCATATTTTCACAATTTTCGTGCATATTTTAAGTACCTTTTTGCATATTTGCATGCATATCTCAAACTTTTTATGCTGCATATAATCCGGTCTTTAGTCATAATCCATTATGTTATCTTTAATCATTTTTCTAGCTCACACTTATTGTTTGAAATTGGGTATGAACCCAAAATTACATGTAATTCAAAATGTTAGCAGCTGTGGCCAATTCGATCTCGCTCTTGTGCAAGACGAATTTAAAGCGTCGGGCTCGAGCCGTTTTTATCGGAGCTAATAACGCAGGCTTACCAACTTGTTATTCTATGACGGAGCTGCAAAATTAGCTGGATTATAATGAGGCGGCCTTCTTGAGGTTGGCAAGCAAAATCGGGTCATTTGCGCCGAGACAGATTTTACGTAAAGTAAACAAGGATCGTCTCTTCCATATCACACACTGTCAGGAATCTAAGCCATGGATAAATATTGGTTGTTGCCGGGATATTGTGACAGAAGGGGGTTTTTTTGTGCATCTTGAAAAGAAATTTGCTCGAGCTTTGCGAATTTCTTATTTCGACAGACGACTGGGGTACTGGAAAGGGACAAAGGGATGTTTTTGCTTATTAAAATAATTGCCCAAATCCACAAGCGGCATAGGATAAAAGCCGATTTAATTTCTTATAAAGAAAGGAGGGCGGGATATCTTGTATCAAGGATATAGTCCTTTATATCTAGAAATGTATTCTTTGATCATGAAATGCAAATTGTACATTTAAATTCGTTTTATAGAGCTCTGCGTACCTTACCGTGAAAATATTCAATTTTAAAAGTCAAACCCGCGATTTCATATCTCTTTCCGAACTCACTTCGCATATCGAAAACAAAATGGAATTGGAGGTACATTTAATTCACTTGCGTTCCCTATAGCGCTTTAAGTCTCTTAAATTTCATTTATTTTTTCCCTTTCTATGTCGTCTGGAAAACAAAATTTGCAACATCAAAATTCAGTTTGCTCCAGATGAGATTCCTTCAAGCTTTGAGAATGAATTTTTACGCCTTACAAACAAAGTCTCGTACAACAAGAATGTTTCCAAATTTGAAGTTGTATTTTTGATTGTTGAATCCTTCGTTTTTTGGATTTCAATTAAATGTTCTGTAATCAAACAATCGAATGTGCTGTTGTTGAAAATATTCACAACCAACAACCATAGACCAGTTTCGGCGTTCCGTAGCCTCAACAGAGAACAGTCATTGTAAACATTTCCAACTTGCACCTATACTCAAGATATCTAGATCCCATTAACCGATTTGTAGCTGACTGCATCTTATAAGGACATTTTTACTAATTTAAGCAATTATTGCTACAACTAAATTATGTTCGACCTAGCTAAAGTCATTAGACCACTAGTGAAATAACTTTCATGATAGTTACTGTACTACGCAACAATACCTAATTGTTTAAATTAGCATATAGCAAAAATGTTCCCCATGAGATACAGAGGTCAGTTGCAAGTTACTCAATGGGATTCACCTCACCTGAGTGAGTGATATCTGTAAGTTTGAATTGTTTATAACCTGCGTACTACAGCGATGAGGCCAAAACAGACCCGAATGAGTGTATTTTCAACAATTTTCTTTTTGGAACTAGATAAAGAGCCCAATCGTTGCTGTAGTTGATTGGGTGATGACCGCATTTTTTTGATGACAGACGTTGCATTTTCATAGAGCTCTATTTTAACTCGGCTAATAAATAAATCAGCCTCACTCAATCGTCTCTTGCCTTTAAAAATAATAAATCGAACACATATCAAAGTGTTTTATATTCCCGTTGCGTAGCTGGCGCTTTTGAGGAAATGCCCAACATCGGAAACAAAATAAATGACTGCTGCCTAAATAAAGTAGCCTACGCGGTTCTTACTGCCGTTGCATTTCGACGCTCTTTTATTTCCCCCCATAGAGTCCAATAACGTTGACATTTGAACGACGAATAAAAACCATTAACTTTCCAATCACACAACAACTTTATTCTGATGAGGTTAGAATTGCATTATCGGCCAATTTTATGCTGTCTAGTCATCGACGGGTACATTCAAAAATGCAATTTTAGCCCGTAAATTACTCTCTATTTGCGCAACGCTCGAAACAAGCAGCGAAAATTAGTCGCTGATTACTCCGTTAACAATAACTGGGCCCCAACATTTCAGGAAATAATTGGATTGTGTGCTTACTGTCTGAAAAAAATCTCATTAGCTTTCAAGTAAACTAAAGGGTAGACGCTGCAACAATTAGAATTTTATGGCGAATTTTGAATGTACGTACATTACAGGTACAAGCAATAAAAAAAGCCGAACAAATTAAGGATAAAGCTTCGTGACACAGTCTTATTCATAATATAACTTGTTTTAAAACTAAAAAATTAATAAATTCCTTTCCTTGTAAGGGACGCGATCTCGAAACGTGATAAAAACTCGCGTTTACCATGTTAAAGCTGACGTGCATATGAAGAAATAAACCTGGCGTAATGTGTACACTTTAAGAGCTAAGTAAGTTTTATGGTAATGTCAACTTTTAAGTTGACAAAATGTGCATAATTAAAGTTTTCAACATTAACTAACTAGGTGGATATAAACTTTCCAATTAAAGTAAAAGTTGGATTACTTCAAACATGTTACATGAAGCGAGGCAGGCGTAAAAATGCCCAATATTTTATACAATTTTAAAACAAGTTTCTTTATCTAAGTCATAAAAGTCTTAGAAGTTTCAATCCTCTTGCAAAAGGAAACTTTTCATTTTTATTGAGGCATAAACTTCACTTTTCTACACTTTCTATTTGTTAGGTTTGACTATCACAGGCTGATTCCTTTAATCATTATTTTCTCTGTTAATCGTTAGTTAATTATTTAGTTAGTTTAGATAGCTCATCATGTCGATAAATCTACAAGAGATATTTTATTTGTAAAAATCCTCTTCGATCGCCATCTAGCAGGTCTAAAGGAGAACCTATGAGATTCTTATATATTATATACTAGGAATCGTGGCCGCAGTAGTGACTCATGTTACTAAACTCCCTAATTTTAAAGTAAGAGCAGAATCAAGGCACAAAATGCTGAAGGATAGACTAAAATCTCTTCTAGAATTGTAGCTTTCAGATAAAAAATAATAATAATAATATATGGGATGGCTAATCCCCCATCGGGCGCCCCCCACGTAGCGGATAGGGAAATGCGTCCCAGATATAGGTGGTACCGAGGAAATGAAATACTCGGGGTGAACCAAAACTAGCACAGGACACGTCTGGACTCCAGGTTAGGAGCGACTGAAATAGGAGCTATGGCTGGCAGAAGCTCTAAAATGCAGTACCATTAAGGAGATGTTATGGTTCACACAAGAAGGAACAGATATTCCGACGGACTGGAACGACAGGATCCAGATCCCAACCGTCGTGAAGATGTACCTGCACAGGACTCTGACAATGGTCAAGGACCAGCTCTACCTAACAGAAGTGTTTTGGCAGAACAATCTCTGCCAACCACCTTAGCAGGAAGATTAAGGCAACGGAGAAAATGGACAGAAGAAATAATCGAATTTATTTATCATTGTTATCTTATACTAACAAAAATAAAATCCAATACAAATGGATATAGCAAAAAACTACACTCAGAAACAATTAAAAAATTTCCACAACTAACTTTCAAGACGATACAAAACATCATAGATCAAAAAAGAACAATAATAAGAACAAATAGAATTACACGAGAAAGAATGGACGAAATCAGACAGAAAGTAGCAATAGAATTAGCACTGGAGAATACAGAAAACAATATTTCTGAAGAAAACAAAGAAAATGAAAATATAGATAATGAACAAAGGGAAGAACAACAAAAAGACCATCAAGAAAGAGAAACAGGACTAGAAGAGGACATAGGTAACTGTTATGAAGGAACAATTAGAGAATACGCAGACATAACACCTAATATAAGACCAAAAATCCCAGAACTTAAAACGGATAAACACACAAAAGAAATAATTAACATAATAAACAGGTTAATTAACCAAAAAATTCAAAAGTACAGCAATCTAGTAGATATCCACACTTTAATTAATATTGGAGCAATAACATAAAAAAACAGCAATAAAAATGCACAAAACGCAGATAACCAGAAAACCAGAAAAACATCGCACGAAAACTGGAAACCACCATGGGAAGAAAGACTTGATCGAAAAATAAAATAACTACGTAGAGAAATAGGTCAAGTAATACAAGCACAAAAACAAACAGCAACTATAAAAACCCACAGAAAATCAAAGAAAATTACAGAAAAATATACGAACGCAAAAAATACAAATTCAAACGAGATCCTGGACTGTTTAAAACAATCTCTTGCAGCGACTACAAAACGATTAAAAAGGTCCAAGAACAGTCATTAACGAAAACAAGATAATCACAATTTCAGCATAAATCAGAAACAATTTTATAGGCAGCTTACACAACAACAATACAAACAAAAAGAAAACCTGGAATTAGAAAGTGCTAGAAGATACTGGGAGACTATCTGGTCAGAAGAGAAACAACATGAGAAAGGAACCCCATGGATTGAAGAGAACAGACATACTCACACCAAAACAGAAATGAACAATTATAAAATCCCCATAAAAGAAGAGAAAATGCTATTAAACAAACACAATATTGGAAGGCACCTAGACAAGGCCAAATACATAACTATTGGTGGAAGAAAATCAACAGCCGCATCAAAAAGTTTCAGTGCTCCTTAAAAGATACTTACAGATAATGAAGATATACCTGAGTTCATGACTGAAGGCATTACATATTTACTCCCGAAAACCATACCAGCAAGTAGAGACCCCAGTAAATATGGACCGATTATTTGTCTTCCCACAATATATAAAATATTTACCTCCATTATTATAGAAAAAATGCATCACTACTTAGAAAATAACGACATACTTACGTAGAAACAAAAAGGATGCAGAAAAGCTACAAAAGACTGTAAGGATCAACACACAGTTGTGAAAGGAAAAATAAAAAGAACCAAAAAACATCTCTACTCAGCCTACATTGGTTATAAAAAAGCATTTGGTAGCGTCCCACACTCATGGCTGATAGAAATATTACACATTTATAAAATTGATCCACATATGATAAGTACTATCGAAAAAGCAAAGGAAATATGAAAAACTACTCTTACTATCGGCACAACACAAAGAAACCTAGGAAATGTAAACATTTGATCAGGGCTCTTTCAAGGAGACGGGCTTAGTGCTTTGTGGTTTTGCACAGCACTAAATCCGCTTTCCAGTTTCATTAAAGGAAAAAATAAAAGCGTAGTATTTCTAGAAGATCAATACATAAGCCACTTACTTTATATGGATGATATCAAAATATTTGCGGAAACGAAAAAATAAATAAAAGAACTGATAAATACTGTAGCTAAGTAGAGCGATGACATAAAAATGTAGACTGGATTAGACAAATGTCGAATTAACGCAATGGAAAAAGGAAAATGGATATGTCATGAGGACTGTGATGTAGAACAAGGCAATTAGATGAAATGGAAGCAGAAGAATTTTACAAATACTTAGGGTACGAACAAGCCAGAGGAATTGATTACATACGGTCCAAAAAATTACTGACCGACAACTTTAAAACAAGACTAAAACTATTAATAAAGACAAAACTATACTCCAAAAATATAATGAATGCAATCAACACATTCGCAATACCTACAGTGACATATAGTTTTGGAATACTTAGATGGACAAAAACAGATTTGGAAGACCTAAATAGAAGCATACGTACATTAAGTATAAAATACCGGCTACATCACCCCAAAAGCTCAGTTGAAAGATTCCATCTACCACGCAACATACTTTCATGAAACAGCAATACAAAACAATATATACAGATGCATAGTCTCGCTCAATAGAAATATCATCCCGTTAAAGCTATCCACAGAACTAAACGCACCAGCTGAACCCAACAACAAAATCAAACGATGGCTTAGTAAGGAACTACATGGTAGATACCCGACGAGTCTTAAAGCAGAGCACATAGACGAAAAGGCCTCCCTAGAATGGTTAACCAGAGGATACCTGTTACCAGAAACAGAGGGATTCGCCACTGCCCTTCAAGATCAAGTCATCGCCACAGCCAACTACCGCAAATACATAATATAAAAACCAGCAGGAAACACCAACTGCAGAATGTGTGGAAGTCAAAATGAAACCATCGACCATATCATAAGTGGATGTCGAACACTGACGCCAACAGACTACACGCAGAGACACAACAATGTAGGAAAAACAGTACACCAAGCAATTCTAAGAAAATTCAAACGAGAACATCAAACGATACCCTATTGCAAATAAAATCCAGATGCAGTAATAAACGAAGATGAATTTAAACTATATTGGAATAGATATATAATCACAGACGTCACAATGCATAACAATAGACCAGGCTTAGTACTCACAGAAAAACAAACGAGAAGAACATACCTAGTGGACTTTTCGGTACCGCTGTCTACTAACATCCAGAGAAAATATACAGACAAGATAAACAAGTACCTACCACTGTCAAGAGAAATAAAAGGAATGTGGGATCAAGAAAGAGTTATTATACTCCCCGCATTATTGGCGCTACGGGTGAAATACCCCATTTACTTATTAGAAATTTAAAAGAACTTGGCACAAACTCTAATATGTATATAGAAATGCAAAAAATTGTCCTGTTAGAAACATGTGCTACTGTAAGAAAAGTACTAAATGAACAAAACGTGTAAAGTTATCTGTAGGAAACCAAAAGTACTGCGCCGTCTCAAAAATAACATACTAAAATACTTACCACATCCTCCGTACTCTGGTACTGAAATGGAAATTATACCAAGGACATATCTTATGAACAAGAAAATAATAATTATAATGGTAATAACCATAATAATATTTTGAATGGCAGAAATACTGTTAAAGCCATCAATTCATGGGTTATAACTTCGCTGAGCTATTCATTCGAAGTCATCAAATGGTCGAATACTGAGCTGGAGGCGTTAAACAGAACTCTAAGGGTAGAACTAACTGAACATCGGAAATATCATCTAAGAGCATGTTCAGAAAGACTTTATTTACCACGTAACCTGGGAGGAAGAGGTTTGCACGACAAACTAGTAAATAGCATCAAAAAATATTTTATGAGGCAGGCTGATCATTCCCTACTCTGATAGCAATACCAACATTGAATGAGAGTAAAGAGGCCTGGATCATCAAACCGTTGCATGGTAAATATCCTCAAAAACTCTCAAATGCAAACATAAAGCTTTCGACAGCATGGCTTAGAAAAGGTATTTTATTCACGGAAATCAAAGGATTTGTTATAGCAATACAAGATGGAGTGATTGCTACTCGTAACTATCGAAAATATATTGAAATGCAGAATGGGCGGAAGATCTTCAGAAACCATCGGACATCTCATATCAGGATGCACTTGCTCCCACGGACTATTCATAAACACACAACCTCACAGCAGTCATCTTACACCAAGAGCTTGCAGTAGTCGCGCGCTTAATTAAAGATAAAAAAGTTTATTATAAATATGTACTACATCCAGTAATAGAAAATGGGAGACACCTTCTGTGTTCGGATGACCCAATTATTACTGACAAACCAATAGCTGCAAACCGTCCAGATATTCTCATTTTAGATAAAACTGAGAAAGCAGCATACTTCATGTACGGATGTAACTCATCCCAACAACCATAACCTAGAACAGAAGGAAAGGGAAAAAGGAAACAAGTATTTGGAACTATGTGAACAAAACCGAAAAATACACAACCTGAAAACAGTAGTAGTGTTCCAATCATCGTATCAGCAACTAGTCTCTTTACCAAAAACTTCTTAAGCATCTAGAAAAAGTAAAGTTATTAGATGCGAGCATTGCAACCGTAATAATAGTAATAATAATAATAATAATAGTTTACTATATTTCAACAGGGTTTAGGCCCCAATTACAGAAACAAAATAAAAAATAAAAATTGATGGGAGTAGATGCACTTGATCATAAGAAAAAATAAATAATTATCAATTATACAAAATAATTACCCGGAGAAAACACTAATTATTAGATAAATAAAGCAAAATTAATTATAAGGAAATGTGGCTAAATGTCTCTTCGATAGTTTTTCTTAATTTGGCCCGACTGTCTGAATGGAAATCAAAACTGTCCGCAATACCATTAGCATATTTTGTAAGAATCACTAGCGGAGACCTGCCCATAGCGTTAGTACGACTATTCTCACAATAGAACATTTGTTTTGATCTTGCACTCTGTCTTGGCACCAAAAAGTTAATCCTCGAAAGTAAGTTTGGACAATCTATACAATTATTGAGGAGTCCGTATAAGAAATTCATTCCATGTGTTATTTTTCGGGTTTGTAGACTGATACAATTGACGCGATTTAAAAGAACGTTATGGTCACAGCCTCTAGCTGGGTAGACACCATCTTGAATGAAACACAAGAATTTGAGGAAACGCCTTTGAATTGACTCTAACGCTGTGATATAAGTATTATATATTGGAAACCAGATGAGGGAGCCATATTCAAGACGTGTTAGTACTAGCTACTCAAATAATAATGCTAAAGATTTCTTGTTTTTAAAATCCTTACAATTTCTACACAGAAAGCCATATGTTTTATATGCTGATGAAAGTGCCTCAGTAATGTGCAAAGCAAAGTTAAAACTACTATCCATAATAACTCCTAGATCCCTTATGGATTCACATCTGCTTAAAATGACACTATTAATTTCATACTCATGCTTGATTATATTGATTTTTCTCGAGTATGAAACAACATTACATTTAGATACATTTAAAGAAAGCCGATTATCATTGCACCACTTAACAACAGCATCAATGTCTTTTTGAATTAATACACAGTCTTCATTAGAAGATACGGAACTAAAGAATTTTAACTCATCTGCAAAAAGTAGTTTGGATGATTTTATAACAGAAACAATATCATTGATGAATAAGACAAAGATCAAAGGACCGAGATTTGAGCCTTGTGGCACTCCCGATGTTGGGCTGAACGTGTTAGATTTAAAATTTCGATATTTGACAAATTGCTCCCTATTTGTTAGGTATGACATAAAAAAGTGTATCAGCCGGTCTGAAAATCCATAAAGTTGCAATTTTTGCAAGAGAATAAAATAATCAATTTGATCAAAGGCTTTTTGAAAGTCTGTGTATACACAATCAACTTGTACATGACGGTCAATGATTTCGGCCACATACTGAGAGAAAGAAGCTAAATTTGTTACAGCAGATCGTTTCTCAACGAAACCATGCTGATTCTCAGATATAAAAATTTTTATTGATGCATGTATGCGCTAGTATAAAATCGACTCAAATATCTTTGCAAAGTAACAAAGTAGCGAAATTGGTCTGTAGTTGCTTATTTGCGTTGTAGTAGTAATCCAAAAATCTGTTTTACTTGAAACGTGCAGGATAATCAGGAAAGTTTTAAGTATAAAGTAACATCACTTACCTGTCTGTCCACTTTGTGTGAATAATCTAAGGAGGCCACACACAGTTAAATCCGCGTATTTAAGTGGATAATCAAAGCTGAATTTAAAGATATTATTTGAGAGCATGCAGCTAGCGATGCACAAAGCAAGATTTCTTGTCTTACTCGATAACTTCTTGTCTTCTCTTACCAAGCAAGACAAGTTTGACCAATTTTTCTCTAAATAATCACTTGACATAGAAAATGTAAGACGCCATTTCCTTTGAAGATCCGATCGGTAAACAGTAGACGGCGACAGTGGGTTAAAATACCTACCTGGAAATTTTATAGTGACTTGATTCTATCGCAGAAACCAATAGATTTAACCATTTATTAGATTCAAAGTTAATTGAGCTTTAGGTGTAAACTTACCGGAGCATTTATCAGCATTCAAATTGGGTATGCCAAATAAACGAGATTTAATAAGTTCGAAGGGAGTATTTGGTTTCCAAACTATAAATAAATCTGATAAATTTTTAAACTTGTCTGTGCATAGGAATCAAGTGCAAATATTTGATGCAGTTTCCTATGATCAGTATGTCTTTCTCAGATCATATGTATATGAGGCATTTAAAAGTGTCCAACATATTTAGACATTTCCTGATTTTCAATTTATTTTACTCAGAAACTTGATATGTGTAAGTGCAAGGGCTGACGGTACAACAATATTTTTAGTACTTAGCAGATGGTAGCAGCATTTCACATTTGCATTAAGTATGACAAATTAGACTTTTCTTGATTAATTTTCAGTGTAAATCCATAGATTCACGTGGACTACTTTTGCACTAAACGCCTCATATGTTCCTACATGTCCCAGTTAACTACTAATGCAAACATTTATTGATGATCTTGTTCTTTGCAGATTGGTTGTTGTGGAGCTGATGGCGCAAACGACTACCTAAATCTACGACAGCCACTTCCCAGTGAGTGCAGGGATACCGTTACCGGCAATCCCTTCTACCATGGATGCGTGGACGAGCTAACGTGGTTCTTTGAGGAGAAATGTGGATGGACTGCAGGGCTTGTCATGACAGTTTGCTTCTTCCACGTAAGTACCTAATCGATTCATATTCACGAATTTTTTTGTGAACGCTATCTCGTCGTCGTCCATGCAAGTAATCAATCCCTATTCGCGCGAATCTTTTTTGCGAACGTTGCTAATCCATCCGATTTCTTTGGTGGCCGCAAGAAAACTAATTAGGATGTACAAGTGAATAGAAGATATCGGGGCTCCGCTTTGAGGGCGGTAAAAACTTAAAGCGAATTAAGCCAAAAATCATTCAGTGTCAAAACAAGTGCATTAATCTAAGCCGCATTAGCGAAAGAATAGAGCAGCTTTTTGTGCGTAGGGTGATAAAGGAGCGCGTATCGATTCTCCCTTCATTTATCAAGCATAATAAGAGTCGCGCAATGCGAAAGACAGTGTTTAGAGTATAGAAGGCTGATGCAGGGTAAAATATTTTGACTAACATCGCAGCCGTTTACATCCCCTCCGAGCGAACTACGTCTTTTTTTATTAGAGAAACAGTCTCGTTTCTAACAAAGCTAATAATGTAAGCTTGCATTTCAGTTAACGACGTCCATTTGTTAGAAACTTTATTTTCCAACTTTACTGGCTCCGCTCTTTGTGTGAACCTTGATAATAGCGAGCTTTCTCAAAAACTATTTAGCTCAGCACGTCGTAAGTATTATTTCAGGCGTAATAAAAATATCCTATTAGGGGTTAGTGGACCATTCTTCCTCAGCATTAAGAATACTGTTCATCATTCGTGAAATAACCCTAAAAACTGAGCTGAGAACGTATTAGCCTTCCCACGCAATGAAGGTACTTCCAAATTAGATGCCATCTCGTAAATCTTGTCGTTTCTTACGACAAGCTTTTAATTGGATGACTAGCATAAAAAGATTTCAGAACTACACCTATTTTTTTTATTTTTGTAATTAGGGGATACATCCCAAAAAAGTCCAACTCATTGCGAACAAATCGGCCAAAAACAAGTCAAGATATCACAATTAGGGTTGCATACTAATACTGCAATGGATAGATCAAATTAAACTATTTTTTAGTTGTATTTTGAGTGAATTATCTATTTTAAAATACGCTTTTTTTGCACAGTCGATCGCAATATTTATAAAATTGACGACTCTAATGAATTATAACAATCGTGTTTAAATAAATACCACAAGATATCACAATAAAAAGCAGTTACAATGATTAATATGAGATCGGGATAAAATATCTTTCAGTCTCAGCTGGCTGTGGTGTATTGAAAATCAATGGTTAGTCTGCCGAATTACATAATTTTTGAAAAAGCTTCTATGGCAGACATAGCAGACAGACGAGCGGTCGACACGAAAGTGAGATTATAAGGATGCCGTTTTTTCATTTTAACATATGGAGCCCAAAAAATAGATAACATTTTATTTCTGGAAAAGTGCTCACAGAAGAATAATTTTCAAGTCCTGAAGATATATAATCATTTGTCAGAATCTCCAGCTCACATCCCTAGCAGCATTTTTTTTAAATGCCAAGCTTCCAGATTACTCCTTTTAATTAAGACCGAATATGAAGCTATCAATTAATCAATGGGTGCCACGAAATGACTTAAAAAATAATTAGTCATTATCTTGTATCCCATTTTAATCTGGTAGTAGATTGGATGGCCGAAATATTGCCGATGATTTATCCCTCGGAGAGAAAGTGGCTTAATAGATTTTAGATCCTTTCGATAAACCGAGTGAAAAATGGTTTTAAGATTTCGGTCGACTGCGAGTCCTTCGAGTGAAAGCAAACAAATCGATTGTTATAAAGTCCCGCCGAGGACTCTAGGCGGGCGAAATATGCGGGCACAAACTTTACAAACACCATTTTTCAAAGTTATGTCGAGTAATATTTCCAAAGTATTCCGGACAGTTATTATGCGCAACGTTTTAAATTAATTATTTTGTGACAAAATTCCCCCGGCTCGCTAATGACGGGGGTGGCCGAAGACTGAGCCAAATAGGGGGGCATAGCTTGACGGGTAGCTTCATTCTTATGTTATGGTGGCACGCGATGCGATCATTGATATCTTTAAGCGCGGTTTAACACTCCCACGTCACACAACGGCCTACAATAAATACTTTGGAGTGAAATTAACGGTCAAAATGTTCGTATAAATTCAGCAACCGGCGGGGCGAAGATAAAAGCTACTGGCTTTTACAAAGGAAATTTTATTACACAAATGAACGTTTATTAGAAAGTATTTATTACGGGACCCCGCTTGAGGTTACAGAAACCACGCCTGCTTCGAATTCCATGGGCATTTAATTTCGTTTAAGAATTAAGCAATAAACTGGCCGAATCCCTGGCCGATTCCCGTTTTTATTTCGGTAATTTTGTAATTACCATCCGAAACACACAAGCAAATATCCAATATGAAAAAAAAGTATGATTGTAAAAACAATGTTATCATAATTCTATTCTATTCTATTTACAGTACCTGCAGAATCTTGAAAAGGAGAATTTCATTTTTGAAATTGAAGATTCAAAAAAGAGCTGAACCTTAACGGACCCTTTTTTCGAAATTTAAATGTACAAAAAAAAAGCGAAATATTGCAAACGAAATATTTTAAAATCTACAAAAACGTTGAATTCAAACTCGTGCTGTTGGAAAAGAGTTTAAATTGTAAAATTGAAGAAATATTTTTTTTAATTCAAAATTTATTAAAGAATCAAACCTAGAGTCATATTTTAGAGAAAATCGAAAGTGCACACTACGACTGATCAGAAAAACAAAGTTTCGGAAAAAACACGTTTCGAAAAATAAACTGAATTCAAGTTTGAAATTTTGAGAAAAAAAAATAGACACTTTGAAATTATTGCCAGCATTTCGACTATCTTGTAATTGAACTCATTTTTCAAAACTCCAGTGGTTTTTTAATGGTTAGGAAGAAAATTGAAGTTTTGGAATAACTCGAAACTTTGACAAGAAAAAATCGAAATTCGAAATTAAGATCAAAATTTCTATTTTAATCTGGTATTTCATATACAAGTTTAAAAGAGCCAAAGAGCCAAGGAGCCCAAATAAAAAAGCCATATTCAAAATTAAAACTTCGAGGAAAAATTCAAAATTTTAGAAGTACGATCAGTATTTCGAGCTTTCTTCTCGTAATTTTAATAGTAAACTTAAACGTCCATCATTTATTCGATCTTTTTTTAAATAATTTTTAAGAAAAATGTAAGTTTAGATTAAAAAAATAACTCAAACATGAACCAAAATCAAAATTTCAATCCTGTTCTGGTAATTTCATGTAGTAGAAGTTAATGAATTCTTTTTAAGTATTAATGAAAAATTTAAGATTACGAAAAACTTTTTTATGATTTTTCAAATAATTGACATTTCCAACCCTTACTTCGTAGAATTCTTTAACATTTATAACTCTTAAACTTTATTAGCGATTAAAAAGCAACAGATATTAAAAATTCCACAATTTTTCAAAAAAAAAGTTTAGAATTGAAAAAAATCATTTAGTTCAATTACGAAATTTTCGGAAAAAATTCTAAAAATTAAAGTCAAATTTTTCATCTTCTGGTAATTTTAAAAGAAAAATTAAAAATTCACGAATATTCTATAATATTCAAGAAAAAATTAAATTTCTGAAAAACTCAGAATTAAAAGGATCGAGTTCAAATTTAAAACATTGAACATCGGAATTCAACAGCGTTAATGACATGGTCCATCCAGCTTATTCTCAACACGCGTCTGTCTGGCCATATTTCAAATGCTTCAAGCCGCTTTAAGGTATCCTCTGTTAGGGTCCATGATTCCACTCCAAATAAGAGAACAGAAAAGACATAACACCGGCCCATTCTCATTCTAACCATTCTGATCATTCTCATGTCTACATAGAATCTTTTTCATCCCTGCAAAGGCAGCACTAGCTTGCTCAATTCTTGATTTTATATCTATTGCGTTGTTCCAATTTTCGTTCAGAAGCTGCCCCAAATACTTTATTTTCTGTACCCTTTCTAGTTTATTTGGACCAATCCAGAGTTCCGCTCGTGGATTCGGTTGCTTACTCACGACTTTGAGTTTGGTCCTTTTAGTGTTAAGTGTAAGGTCATACTGGTACATGAACTGACTACTTAATTGAGGAAGCTTTGAAGTTCCTCAACACTATGTGCAAGAAAAACAGAGTCGTCTGCATATCTAAGATTATTTAATGTTATGCCGTTTATTCTTACTCCCTCTCTGGTACCCCCTATGACCTCTTGAAATATGTTTTGCTAGTATAAATTGAACACAAGCGGCGACAGAATGCAACCTTGCCTTACTCCCCTTTTGATTGAAATACATTCAGTTAAACTGTTTTTTGCTCTCAGATTTGCTTTTTGTTTCCAGTAAAGGATTAGCGATGAAACACATGTGTTTATCACCTATTTCTGTTCTTTTCAATATTTCTATCATTTTCTCATGGTATACCCTGTCAAACGCCTTCTCGAAATCAATAATGTACATGGACACATCGCAATTCACGTCTCTACATCTCTGACAAGGAAAGATCGCGAAGTGTCCGGCGCCGATTTTGTTAATTTTTGGATATGTTTTAGAGGACGAAAATCTAAGAGACACGTATTTTTTTATCGGCTGATAAACGGTTTTAAGGGTAGTTTTACCCTCTCAAAGTTGAGGCAAAAAATGCAGATTTTGTTGTTTCTCACATACCAAAAATGATATTCGAGTCGTTTCTTTTTCCAAAAGTTTTGTTTTGACGAGAAATAAAAGAAAACAATGTTTTCAAAATTTTCTCACCCCCCTCATGGGAGCAAACTACCCTATTTAGAAGTTTTTTAATCATAAAAATGATAATTACGACAGCAAAATTTTAAGAAAAATATATGTTATTTTATACATCAAAGCTAACTTTACCTGTTTTTGGATTTTGTCGAAAAAAAATTTTTTGGGGGTAAACACCACTTAAACGAATACGTATGTGATAGGATGTATTTTTATGATTTTTGTTTTATTTTTTTCTGAAGCGACGTATTTCGACGAGAAACGCAAAAAATAATTTTCTAAGATTTTTTCGGTGATCCCTCATCTCCACCCTCCACCCTTCCCTTATAGGAGGGTGAGCTACCTACTTTAAAAACCGGACGGAAAATTCGATATTATTATGATCCCTCTACTATCTACATACACCGAAAAAAAGTAAACCAAATTTTTTAAACCCCACCCCTCCTGATAGGGGTAAATTACCCCTTATGAAATTTTTAATTAACAAGGAAATAGTCATTATAGCAGTTCAATTTTAAAAAATAAATGTTATTTTATACATCAAAATTAATTTTACCTATATTTGGCTTTTGGTGAAGGAAAATATTTGGGGGTAAACACCCTTTAACGCAAATATTTATATATAATTGAAGATATATTTGTATAATTTTCGGTTCGTTATTTTTAAAACGAAATATTTTAATAAAGGTTGAAAAATATTATTTTCAAATTTTCGTTCTCCCGCTCCCACCCTTCGTCCTGGCATAGAAGTAGAGTGAACCAGTTAGCGATCTACTTGAAAAACTGGAAATTCGAGATCATTGCTGCCTCTCTAGATAGCACAAAACAGAGTTTAGAAAGGTTTTTCCATCCCCCCTATGGGGTAAACCATCTCCACTTCTGGCGATTTTAAGTAACAAAAAATAGTCATGACAACAAAACTTTTAAAAAAAATGTTGTTTTACACATTACAAGGCATTTTACGTGTTTTTGGGTTTTGCCGAATAAAAGTTTGGGGTTAACATTCTTTAGAACAAATCAGGTATATGGCAGGTAAAAAATGTTTACTTCTTATTTTCCTTATACGAGTAGCTATTGCCATAAATGGGACCATGTGTGTACGTGCAATCAGGGGTGATCACCCCCTTCGAAATCTTTTCCAAGTAAAACATGTTCCAGTTATTCAGATAGGTGACTTATCCTTCTGATAGAAATAGGACGCGAGGTGTGGGTGGAAATATTCGAAAAAATTATTTTTTTGTAAAACTGTCATTAAAAGTGACATTTTTAGTTCACGGATAAGTGAACTAAAAATTGACTTTTATAATGATACGTGTCAAAAATACTTTTAACACTAGTGCGATAAAGTTTTTTCGCACTAGTGTTAAAAGTAAATATAGCAGCGTTTCCCAAACTTTGTTTGCCCTGACCCGGTTGTTTTTAATATTTTCCCTTCGCGATCCACTAAAAGATGTTTTAATTACATTTTAATGTACCAGAACTAATCATTTGTGAGTATGAAGACAATTTTGCAACCTGGTATTTTATTTTTATGGCCCGGTGCCGGGTTGTGACCCACTATTTAGGAAACACTGATATATAGCAATATGCAATATTATTAAATAGAAAGCTGTACAGAAAAAATTAAAAAGATTTTTTTTTTGGTTGAACCGACTGGTTCTTGATTATTGTGTAATATTGTTTCCAAGCATTAAAACATATTTAAATAGTTATAAATTATTTATTTATAATATTAATATTACCATTACAAGCTGAACGGTTACTTATTTTAGTTTTCCTGAGAAGTAATTGCAGAGATATTTATGCTAGTAATCCATGCAAAAACTAGGACAGATGTTGCTTTTAGTTTGACGCAACTTTTTACTACATATTTCGTCTGAAGCTTCATTCAAAAAAATCTTGTACGCTTGTTTTAATTGCTTGCTTATATCCTAGTTGTTCTTGATTTGAAAACTAGCTTTTATCATAGACAGATTCCAAAACTTAGAATTTCCTTCGACGTAAATAAAAAATATATTTTGAGTGAAGTTATCCGCTAGATTCTTTATTTCATACCATCAGATTTTTGTCCCGATTTCTGGAGCATTAAATCTTAGTTGATATAGTTGCTGTTTCTTCAACATCTGGTGGAATAATAAAATTGCTTTAATTTCCAAACTTTTCTTCAAAATTCATGTTTATTAGCCATAAAATTTACAATATTTTAGGACAGGTTCAATTGTGGTTACTAATAAACATTAAACAACTTACAATTGTTTTACTTAGTTACACTCTATCCAGCACCTGACTTGATTGTCAGATGTAATTGTCAATTTTGTAATTCAACACGTAAACAATAAATCGAAAATTCAACCCTAGAGGCAGCATTTTCTTTTTTAATTTAACAGTTTTACAAAAAATATTGTATGATACACTTGTTAAAAGTGATTTTATTTTGTTCGTGGGGTTGCTCCACTCGCTACGCTCGTTCCGCAATACTCCCCACTCACAAAATAAAATGTCACTTTTAACACTTGTATCATAAATAACTATTATAGTTTCTTGTTGAAATATTTCGTTCCAGGAAAAAAAGAAACGAATATCTTTACCGCCATAATAATATACACTTAAATATTTTGGTAAATTCCCATATTTCTCGTGTAGGTATATCTAATATACAATAGTTCAGACAACTGACCGCAGTTTTTATATAGATATTTTATATACGTATTTGCTCTAAAGGGTGTTTACCCCCAAAAATTTTTCTTCGACAAACCCCAAAAAAATTCAATAAAGTAAGTTTTGGTATATAAAATATAATGTTTTTTTTTTCAAAATTTTGCTGTTACGGAGGTGCAAAAGTTTAAAATTTTTTTCGGTGTATAAAAAGAGATCGTAATGATCTCGAATTTTCCGATTTTTTAAGTAGATCACTCACCCTCTGGTAAGATAAGGTGAAGGGTGGGGAAGAGAGGTGACTGGAAAAGTTCAAAAAAATTAATTCCCTAATTTCTCGTTGAAATACTTTGTTTCAGATAAAAAAACAAATTAAAAATCACAGAAATACATCCTATTATATACGTGTTTGACTTAGAGGGTGTTTACCCCCAAAACATTTTCCTTCACCAAAACCCAAATAAAAGTAAAATTAATTTTGATGTATAAAATAACATTTATTCTTCAAAATTTAGGTGTTATAATGACTATTTTCTTGTTAATTAAAAATTTCATAAGGGGTAATTTGCCCCTATCAGGAGGGGTGGGGTTAAAAAAATTTGGTAAACTTTCCTTTCGGTGTATATAGATAGTAGAGGGATCATAATAATATCGAATTTTCCGGTTTTTTAAGTAGGTAGCTCACCCTCCTATAAGGGAAGGGTGACATTCGAGAAACAGCAAAATCTGCATTTTTTGCCTCAACTTTGAGAGGGTAAAACTACCTTTAAAACCGTTTATCAGCCGATAAAAAAAATACGTGTCTCTTAGATTTTGGTCTTTTAAAATATATCCAAAAATTAGCAAAATCGGCGCCGGACAGTTCGCGACCTTTCCTTGTGAGTCAAAACCTGAATGCCAAATAATGCTTCCCTTTTATCCAGGCCTTTATGGAATCCAAATTGTGTATTTTCTATCTTCGGGTATATTCGCTGATAACTTATCTTTAGAAACAATTTCAGAACATGACTCATTAGGCTTATAGTACGATGATCATTGCCGTTTTTTGCCTTTGCAGTCTTAGAAATCGAGAAAAATGTCGACCTCAACCAATTAGATGGGATGTCTCCGCTATCACATATTTTGTTAAATAATTCAACCAATAGGTTTATCGATTTTCCTCCCAGGATTTTCAGTATCTCAGTTTGTATTTCATTCGGACCTGTTGCTTTTCGGTTCTTTGCTGTTTTGATGGCTTTCACCATTTCATCTCTTGTAATTGATGATCCAGTTATATCTTCATGCATCCCATGATCTATGTCCCGTTCATCTTCAAACAATTCTGTGATGTATTCCTGCCATCTTCTTAATTTCTCGTATATTTGAAAGATTGCGCTCCCATTCTTGTCTGTTATAACATTTGCACCATTGTGTTTGTGCCCTCTCATTTCTTTAATTTTTTTATGCAGATTGAAGGTGTCGTGCCTCTTTTCGTATTCTTCAATTTCTGAGCAAAGTCCTCGGCTTTTGCTTGTCCAATTTTTCTTCTAATCTCCAAGTAAACTTCCTTGTATTTGTTCTCTGGTCCTCGAATTTTGTGTTGCCTTCTACTTTCCATAAGCTCCAGGATTTCTTCGGTCATCCAACTTTTCTTTTTCATTCGTTTGTCTGGTTTTAGTTTAGTGTTCGTGGAATCTTTCACACTTTTAGTAAATAGTTCCCATCGTTCTGTGGAGTGTATTTTTTTCAGTCCATTATCTACAGCTTCTTCTATCAGTCTGAACACCTCAAGTCTGTTTTCTCATTCAGTTTACTTAGATCCTGTTTTTATAGATGTTTATTGCATTGTTTTTCTTGAGTCGGCATGCAGTCATACCCAGTAGAAGGACATGGTCAGAGGGGACGTCGGCGCCGGGGTATGTTTTCACCGATATGACAGAATTTCTGTACCGCTTGTTAATGGTAATGAAGTCTATTTGGTTTCTAACGACACGACCTGGTGCGCCGCCAGGTGCTTTCCACGTATAAAAGCGACGTTTGGGTAGTTTGAAGAAAGTGTTCGTAATGACCAACTCATGCCCCAGGTAGTGCTGCCGATTTCTCGATCTAAGGGCAAAAAGGTGCCCTTTCTCTTATTAGCTCATCCACTGTTGGCTAATAAGATTCGACTGTTTATTCCGGCAGATATTCGGTCGACAGAGCCTCGTTAGTTGTCCAGCAGGGTGCACCGCGTGCAGGTGAGGTTGTCATTTGAGTTGGTATATTTCTTACCCTAACACCTTGCAATCCAACATTTGAAAAAATCAAGTTTAAACTCAAAACTTCGAAAAAGTTCGAAATTTTGAAATTATGGTTAAAATGTCGATTTTATTCTGACAATTTCAAAAGTAAATTGAAAATTTCAGACGTTTTTCATTAATTATTAAGAAAAAATTTAAGTTTCTGAAAAAATCGTTTTTAAATTGCAAACTTTCAGAAAAATGAATAGTAATTTTGAAATTAACAACATGTTATTGCACTTGTATTAACTTAAAAATTTTTACTATTTTTCATACCTTTCATAAAACAAATTAATTTTCTGGAAAATTTATTTCAATTTAAAAATTAGAGTTCAAATTCCTTCGAAAAATTGAAATTTTGCAATAAAGGTCAAACACTCGATAACTTCTTGAAATTTCAAGTGTTAACTTAATGATTTATTAATATTTTATAATTTTCAAGAACAAATTAAACTTTGCAAAAACTTACGAAAGAAAATAATAATAATTTCCCACATTTTTGTAATTTTCAACAAAAAGGAAGTTTAAGAACAACTCGTAGTTTCAAAAAAATCGAAGTTAGACTTGAAATTCATGTAAAATAGAACATCAAAATTAGTTATAAATTAAAAAAATATATTAAAATTTCTAAAAAACTCCTAATTTGAAAAAAGATCAAGTTATAAGCGACTTGAAAAGAAATCTTCGAAATTTTATTTTCGGAATTCTGAGTGTAAACTTAAAACCTTGGATAGTTATAGTTGACAACATTAAACCATCTGAAAAACCCAAAATGAAAAAAATCGCATTCAAATTTGAAACCTTGAAAGAGAATTAGTAATTTTGCAATGAAAGTCGACATTTTGGATTTATTCTGGAGATAATTGACATTTCTCACCCTAACTTTGTGGAATTCTTCAATATCCATAACCATTAAACTTTATTAACAATTAAAATAAAAACAGATATTAAAAATCCGACGATGTTTCTATAAATATTTGCTACGACCGAACCAGGTTTTGCTTTACAGAGTCTGTGATCAATGGCGTTTGTTAGCATAACAACGGCTAAACAAATTGCTAGCATCACCGCCAATGATGTTGTAAAGCAAAACCTGGTCCGGTCTATCAATATTTATAGAAATATCGTGAAATTTTTAATATCTGTTGTTGTTTTAATTGGTAGTAAAGATTAATAGTTATGAATGATTATGGAGATTTCAAATGTATATTTAAAGACCCAAAATTTATATAATTTTTAAACAGAGAATTAAATGCGAAAAACTCAAACCTAAAAAAGATTTTGTTCAAAATTTTGATTATCTTTTGCCAATTATTTTTATAATTTTCAAGAAAAGAATTGATATTTTTGAAAAACTCTGACTTTAAAAAAGAATGAGTTTAAATTTCAAATTTCGAAAAAATTGGATATTTTGATTTTAAAATTTTTTATTTTTTTCTGATAATAATGGAAACCTAGAAATTAAATAATTTGATGATTTTGTGAAGAAAATTAAAGTTTAGGGAAAAACCAAGAATAAAAAAATATGTTCAAATACGAGCCTTCGGGAAATTTTTGATTTTCTTCTGGTAATTTTAAGAATAAGTTTTCAGTTCGATGAAAAGTCAAGATGGGAAAGGAAATACGTTGATCTTTATTAAAATTTGTATGAAAATTGTGTGTGCTCTTAAGTCCCTTCCATTTTCTTTTATTTATTTATGTTTTTGTTTATTCAATTGACGTTACGTTTATGACGCAAAATAACCTTATTTTCCATTTTTTAAAAAGAAACCATACCGCAGCAATAATATGTGATCAGCCAACAATAAATTTTACACTAGTTAGCGGCTAATTAATACAGTATTCGAACGGACATATTGCCGGAAATATATTATTTTTAATTGGAAATTTGAACAAAATGCTCCGAACAAACAACGAGATTTACCTGGAATGATATATCCCAGTTAATTAAAATTTATATTTTACGCTTCAAGTGTCAACACAAATTCCCTTGTTGCTTCGACAAGCGCAAAAACGTGTTTTAGATTTTTTCTATCGAAAACCATTCGAGACCACCGATGTTAATAACATTTTAAATGCGAATATTAATTACTGAGCCGGAAATTCAGCGTTATTTAGGGTATGAAATTTTCCAGATTTTAACCGTACTCGGTGATGATTGAAAGCTGAAATAATTGAATCTCGCTACTCTTTCACCGATCATAAATCGCATTCAAACTACTGAATAACGAACTAATCCGGTGTGTACTCAAAAACGTACACTTGCCATCTTAAGATAAACATTTTATGTGCGCCCGCTCGGAGGAATTTTAAAGTGTTCCCACATAGTATGCAGGTTTTCACAAGGCGACAAAGATTTATGATTCGCTGGCCAGGTATGCAAATAGTTGCATTAAAAATGCAAGATAACCGTGATTTATTTATACTTGATTCCAGCGGAATCGATATCCAGTGGCAATTTCCAGAACAAAGGTGCAATATTTAATGGTAATTGAATTAGCGTAAAGATAAATAACGAATAATGGGCGATCGCGATGCAAAATTAAATTACTTTTTTGACACTGGGATTAATTAATGGCGTCGCCATTGTCTCATAAAAAAGGGACGTGCGCTTACGTCTAATTTGCCTCATGGATAAATTGTTGTAGATATGAGGGATCCAAATGTTTTATGGGGATAAGTAATAGGATGCAGAACAAAAAAACCTTATGAGCTACTCGTTAAGTTATAGAGACAAATTGCACCAGAAGAAAGTTAGGGACCTATTAACAGATTCTTTGGTATACACTATAAATGACAATTTTATTTGTAAAGTTTTAATTTTTTATTTTTTTTACAAAAAAACTTATTTTTAATGTTGGTATGGAAAGGGGGTTACATATCTTATAATATATTCGTTATTTAAATGAAATGTCTTGACAACATTTTTTAAGGTTCTTTTTTACCGTAATCTGACGAAACTAAATTTCTTTAACGTAAACAAATTCGTTGCCATGGCAACCAACTTTGTTTTTTTTCTTCAATAGCATGATATGATTTTCATTGCATTTTTGAAGAAGCCATGTATTTCTGAATAAATCTCTGTGGAATTTTAATATTGTTCCATAAAAAAAATGAGACATAAATTAAACAAGGATTCTAATATGCACAGACCAATAGGTTTGAACATTTATTAGATTCGAAGTATGGAAACCAAAAACCGGTTTTGATCTTGTTAGATCTCGTCAGTTTGGTATATCCAACTCGAATGTTAACACATGTTCCGACAAGTAAGTACTAAAACATTCACAAACGTCAATTAAACGCATCGATTAAACATCCTAAAAATTACCTCGTTAGGTTCGACCTCATTAATACAATTCTTATCAAGTAGCCATGGAAAAAGATGATGGCACCTGCAGCTATTAATTAGAAATACTGTTGTTAATTATATCCATTTCCTTAGTTTAAAGAGTCAAACGTTAGTGTAAAAAAAAATTGAAAATCAGAAAATGTAAAAATTTTACATTAGAACAATTATTATTATGACAACTACTTGATAAGAGCTATATTAAAGAGGTCAAATCAAAAGATGTGATTTTTAGGAAAGTTAATTTTCTCCCAATATTTTTTCACCTCATTAAAATTTTATGTGGTCTCTCCAAAAATGTAAAGAAAATCATATCCTGCTCTTTAAAAACACTAAGTTGGCTGCCAGTTGTTTATGTTTAACACAAATTGAATTTTCCTAATTTATGGTAAAAAAGTAATATAACAACTTTTGCTAAGGCATTTTTTTTAAATAAATTTCTGGAAAGACTTTTTACTCACTCTGTATATTTATTATTTTGAAAAAAGATAATTACCTACTTTAAATGCTTCTTTTTCGTTTCCGAAATTTCCAGTGGCTTGGCTAGAAACCAATAGGCCCTTGGACACGCGAATTCTTAAATATTTTCTAATATATCGACTCTACATTGGAAAGCTTCAAGTTTTGTTCGACATACTTTATTTTGCTTTTATTTTTCAATTTCAACTCATAACATTTTCTCATAATTTCCAAGTTAGTTCCAATCTTTACCTTTTTTAAAAATGTTTGTAAGTATCTTAAGTTTCTTTTTCACTTTTACATTAACATAAGACTTCGACTTTTCTCTCAAAATTAACGAACTCTTTTGACGGAATTTTCAATTTATTTTAAAATTTCCTTTGTTTATAAATTGTTAACATTTCTTTCGAAATTTGGTTTGAAATTTGAGCTTTTTTCCAAATTAGCAAAGTTTAACCTCTTATTTAAAATTAAATATTCACTTTTTTATTACTTTATTACGAATTTAAATTTGAAATATCAACTTCAGTCTCGGAATTTCGACTTTTTCCTGAAATTCTCTTCCATTTTTACGTTTTCCCTGAATTTTCGAACTAATTACAAAACTTGATATATTTCAAAAGATTTTATTATTTTTCAAAAAACATATTTTTGCTGAGATTCATTTATAAAATTTGCTAAAAATTCCACTGTTTTAACTGAAAATTTTTATTTATTTCCAAAACAGAGAATTAATAATAATAATAAAAAAATGTTCTCTTCTTTTTGATAAAATTTTGATTTATACCTCCAAAATTTGTCGTTTTTGAGAAATTCCAAAAATGTTGCCTTTTTTGGTAAATTCTGAGTTTTCACTTTCAATGTTTTATTTTTTCCTCCTAAATTATCGACAAACTCAAAATTTTATTCTTCTTTAAAGGGATTCCACTTTCTTCTTGAGTTTCTACCAGAAAATTTGATAAATTTTTTTTCCCATTTTTGTTAACATTTTAATTTTCTTCTCAAAATTTCGACGTTGAACCTCACAATTTTGGCTTTTTTTCTGTGAAGTTTTGACTTTGTAAGCGTCCTTTTAGAGAGAGTTTTATTTTCGTCTCAGCTATACATTTTCAACTTTTCCTTTCTTAAAATAAATTTTCAGCTTAAACTCAAAATTTCGATTTTTTTCCTAATATTTAAATTTTTGTTTACAATTTTAAATTTGCTCCCAAAATTCTGAGGGTACTATTTTCTTCCTTTGGACTTTTTTGATTGTATAAAAAACTTAGTGTTTTTACGTTTTTCAGAATTTCCAATTTAAAGCAAGAATTTCTAACTTTCCTAAAATTTCAAGTTTAAACCCTATTTTCGTTTTAAAATTTTTTAGACTTTAAACCAAATATTTTTTCCATTTTTCCTTAAAATTACCAAACAGTTTCGATTTTTTTTAGTGTTGATACTTAACTCATTTTTTTTTTTAAATTTGAGTTGTTTTTCAGATTTTGAATTTTTACATAATTCTAAGTTTACGTCTTCAACTGCTGCCTATTTCTTGAAATTTTTTTGGAATAAATTTTTCTTAGAAATTTGGATTCCTAATTGAAGATTTGGTCGTTTTTCTCAAAATTTTACGTTTACAGAAGATTTTTTTTAATAAATGATTAATATCAGAATAGGCTTTAAATTCAACATTTTTTCTTGAAGTTTTAAAGTTTAAGCAATCAATTTCTGCTTTTTCCATTAATATTTCGATTTTAAATTTTCTCTCTCTAATCTTTTTTTTAAAATTTTCATAATTTTCTCAAAATTACGATTGTATAATTTCAGTAGGTTCTTTTGCTTTATTTTTTAATTTTCTTGTCTAGAAATTTTAATTTTTCATTTTAGGTAGGGAAAATGTCATGGGAAAACATCTGCGATACTAATAAACCACTTTTTAACATAATATTATAATATTAATAATATTATTTTGCCTATGGTCCTCCAAGCGCATATTTTTGAATTTTAGGGAATGTTTCGTCCTCAAATAGTTGAAATACTAAAGAACTGTTAAATCCTCAATGTTTTAGCTCAAAATTATTTTGATCAGGATCCTTCATGTAACAGTTGCGAATTTTAGAGATTTTATGGGAACTGAATGAACCACCAAATACACAACTTTTAAACATAACGTTATTTTGCTTGTGATTCTCAATGAAGAAAATATTTCGTGGCAAAACAGTTGAAATACCGATTAGATGTCCAGAGTTTTAACTCAAAATTATTTTGATCAGGATACTCCATGGGAATTTTAGAGAAGATTTCGTGGAATAATAACTGAATATAGATGAATCGCCAAATATCTGGCTTTTAGCATAAAATTATTTGATGGTCCAAGGGCATTTTAAAGTATATTTCATTACAAAATAATTGAAATATCTCAATCTTTACTTTTTTCTTCAATCTTCGACATAATTCCAATTTTTTTAAAAACATCTCCTCTCTATATATGAGTACACTAGAAGCAAAACTCTGTATTTGCAAAATTTTCGAAAACTGAGTTTTGTATGTAAATATTATAATAACTCCCATTACTATCTCTACAAAAATTCAGAAGCAAAGAGCAATATTTGCTAAGAAAAATACATCCCAAAAATCTGTCTTTCCATTTTTCACTTGCAGAAGTCTGGATTCTGGATTCGAGGTGGGTTATCTAGAGTTTAAGTCAGCACTTAGGCCACCCTTTCCGGCCCATTGTGCTATTCGTATGATTGAGGTGTCCTTGGTCACTCATTCAGCCACCCAACCTTGTTGAAAAACTGAATAACGTCCCTTGAATGCGCCTCTCTCCAACTGGCCACACTAGGCCAGAAGTCCCTCAGCGTGGATCCTCTGATTAATACTAGTGCCGGGCAGTGACACATTACGTGCTCGACACTCTCATCTTCTTCTAAACACCCCCTACAACTCGGGCCATTTATAATTCCCATTCTGTGGAGGTGTTTATTTAATCAAGAGTGACCTGTACAAATCCCTACAAGTTTACCGAGGTTATTTCTTGAAAGTTGTAGGCATAGTATTGCCCTTTCCCTGCATTCTGATGAATGCGTAAGTCTATCGACATGTTGTTATTGGTGTCTATTGGGCTTTGTGATTTGTGAATTTCTTCGTTAAGTAGGGATCTTACGGTTGATCTAGCCTAGGGAAAGGATTGATTCTGGTCCAACAAATTGTTCCTCCGAACCCTTCCTCGCCAGTTTGTCAGCGCGTTCGTTTCCATCTTTCCCAGAATGTCCTTTGATCCATATTAGATCAATTGCATTCTCCTGTGATAGACGTTCCAAAGCTAGGTGGCAATTCCATACCAACAGTCTGAGTCTGTTTTCATGTTTTTACATTCCTCAGAGCCTTAATGGCGGCCTGGCTGTCCGTCTTTATTTGGATATATTTTCCTGTAATCTTCAGTTGTGTCATTTATTCGGCGCTTGCAGAAGTCTGCATCTGTAATAATTTTTTAATTTTTTTGTGAAGATTAACAAACGTGGAAGAAAAAAATGTTGCTTTAACCACAGTAACACATACTTATCACGTAAAATTATAGCTACGTAAAAAGTTTCATTGAATCAAGAGATACAAGTTTTTTGATGATAACTCAAAATTACTTAGTCAAATACAGAGTTTTGCTTCTAGTGGACGACTCTATCTCCTGTGATGTAGGCTGCGTTGTGTGTTACATGGATACGTTCAAAATGAAACTAATTAAAGCAACAGGCAGCATGAAGGGAATTTACAAAACGCACTTCAGATTCTTTATTAAAAACGCGGAAATTCACCTTTGGCCGCCTGACAATTTACAATCAATTTTTATGAAATTTCATCAGATTTTTCCGGAACGGCAGCATTCATAACATCGAAAATCGCACCCCTCTCACTCTCTCGATAATTTTCAGAGATTCCACTTCACATCGCACAACAAAGAATTATTAAATCTGAAAAAGGTAGATAAAATTTCCAACTTCTCAATATTGTTTTTTAATGAATCAATAAAGAGGCGTCTCGGCCTTTTACAGTTTATTGCATTTCTTTGTCGGTAGCTCGCACAGCAGTATTAATACGTTTTTAAATTGAAATTTGGGATTGTACGCGCCCCCGATATCATTTTTCGGGAGAAATTAAGTGAGAAGTAAACTGAACATTTCCGAGGCGCTTATTCATCGATCGCGAAAACTCGGGAATATGATAGAAAATGAGGAAATAATTTTCAGGTAATTTAAAATGCATTACGCCCCCCTACCACCTCGATGAGTAACACTTGAAAGGGTTGGGGGTGCGCGACAGGAGGAGGCAAAAGATTGCCATTACTGGAATGAAAGTAAACTCCAAAGTTCTGGAAATTGAGGCATTCGGTAATCAGGGAATAATAAATTTAAGTGCTTATTGAAGTCGATAAAAAATGTTTAATGCTGCCGGCGTTTTTGATTTATGTTTGTAACAAGAAATGCAATAAAAATATGTGGCGTTTGTTTATGTAAATCAATAATTCCAATACCCCAGTATAGATGAAAGGGAAATTGAATCTTTCGGATGGTATTAACTAACACCAAAGATCTTCTTAATACGTTTTGGGTAACGCAAGCAGCAACCGAATTCTAATCAAAAGTCTTTTAATTGCAAAGATGCGAGTGGATGTGATATCTTCTCTTCTCTTCTCTTCTCTTCTCTTCTCTTCTCTTCTCTTCTCTTCTCTTCTCTTCTCTTCTCTTCTCTTCTCTTCTCTTCTCTTCTCTTCTCTTCTCTTCTCTTCTCTTCTCTTCTCTTCTCTTCTCTTCTCTTCTCTTCTCTTCTCTTCTCTTCTCTTCTCTTCTCTTCTCTTCTCTTCTCTTCTCTTCTCTTCTCTTCTCTTCTCTTCTCTCCTCTCCTCTCTTCTGCTCTCCTGTCCTCTGCTCTCCTCCTCTCCTCTTCTCTTCTCTTCACTTCTCTTCTCTTCTCTTCTCCAATTTCACATTTTTAATTTTTCAACTGAAAGTTCTATTTTTAGGTCAACTCTTTTTAATTTTCGACTTTAAATCAAGTTCAAAGAAAAGTCGAAACAAACAAAACTTAAAAAGACGTGTTTAAATGGTTTAAATTACCACTGGAATGCATTGGCTAGCGCGGATTTCATTTATTTGAGAAGATCAACTTTTACTTTTAAAATTAAATCGAAGATTTGAAAGCAGACCATTGATTATACTTGTTTCTCTGTCGAAGTTAGAATTTGAAGATGTTATACGTGAAGATAAGCGAAAGTCGAGTGAAGTATAACCCTTACGTGCTTTAATCAAGGAAGCCCACACTCGAAGCGGATATTACTTGACGATATTGTCTACCTAAAAGAGCAGACGCTAAATCAATAAGGGAAATTTATGGAATGAAAATGAGGAGGTCTGCACTGGTTCAGGCGTTGTATATCACACCGTTTCGATTACTCGAGCCCGAGGCCACTGCAGGTTCAGTTTCTCTCGTTCGTTCGCCGTTCCTCTTATTTCCATTACCTGTTATGTAATTTATAGAGAATAAAAAAGGCAGTTTAATATTTCAAGATAATTGATTTTTGCCAAAATATTACCCAATCCTCGCCAAAAATGTAATAGTCTTCCAAGTCGTGAAATCACATTACCAACCTTCATCTATTTTTCAATATATACAAATAACAAATCGAGCTTTTTCTAACATTTACTTTTTAGCGAATATCCTAAAAAGATCGCTTTGGAGTTGCACTGAAAAAATCGCCTAAAAACGCAATATTTTAACAGAAGGTGCCTCAAGGGTCTGTTTTGTTTGCTACTTTGTTTCTGTTAGCCATGAACGATCTCTTAGCTTCAACTTCCAATTCAATATATAGCTTCGCAGATGATACTGACAGATGTCCTTTTTTTTTAAAAATCTCTGCTTTAGATACTCGAAGGGAACAGCAGCTGCAAATGAAGGGATCTCGAAATAATTCTGGGACGGGGAAAGAAAAATCTGGCTCAGAAACTCAAGCTGCTCTTTTCTCTAGGAAAAAAAGTCCTTCTTATGGGATCTAATATGTTTATCCTATCCTATCAGTGAATACAAGTAATATCCTACAACAATCATGTGAGAGCTATTGCCAAGTCCGTCTCTCGGAAGCTAGGCTTTCTTCTTAAAGCTAAAAATATTTCACATCTTATCAGCCATTAAGTCTCTGCAAAGCTCAAACTAGCACGTTTATCCCCAAAATACATTTTAGTTCTTTTGGATTTAATTTAAAATAGAGCGATTTGCCTAATTGATGACGACAGTTTGACCGATTCTTTCTAAACACTGCAAGCACAGGCGAATGGTTAGTAAGTTGTCTCTTTTCTACAAGTACTTTCATGGGAGATGCTTGCGAGAAATGATAGGTCTGATTCTCGCAAGAGTAATACACTGTCTTGAAACATACATGACATTTAAATACAGCAAATTCCTTTGCGCTTTGGCACAGTGAGAACTTCAGTCAATGGGGACTCTTATTACTGCAGAACTTCGGAATTCTGAGATTCGCTGGCGAAAATAATTTTCCTCATCCTCATTTAAAAGGGCGATTTATCGCCATATATCTTTATTTCCGTCTTCTATTCGTAGGCCTCGAAAGACATACTAGGGTTACCCTTTGCGAGTGGATTTAACTTTAAAAAAATTGAGTTTTAAAGTCGAATTTTGACCTACTTCCTAAGACGTTTAGTTGATTGGGAATGAGTTGGAAAAGAATTCAAACCGGGCTCAGTGAAGCTTAAACGAATTTGGTTCATATCAAAACAAAATACCAAAAATTCAACGAATTGTATTCTCCTAAAGTGTCCCAACTTGAGCGGGAATGCAGATCGCCATCAAAACGCCGGCGCCGGATAAATTACCATTCTCTCAATTGTAATCAATTTTGGAATGCATTAAGCCCCATTGACATTTACAGCACTTTAATGAAGACGTAAACTGTGATGTGTTTCTAAATTCAATATAGATTTCCCCGGGGAAATTGTAATGTCTTCTCTTGATCTAACAGTGGCAACTATGTGGCCGAATGGCTTCTCCTCGCTTCGTCAAATTATTTTCAATATATCAGGGGTACTAAAGCCGGCTTTTATCGCTACGTTTGCCTTTATAAATGAAATTATGACGCTAAAGGTCGCACATTTAACCATCAACCCTCGGGAAGGCGAGAGGGTGAGAAATTTTCCTTTAATTTATGGGCGGGTATTAATGCCGCTCAAAAATATTACTTGTTGATTTATTATGCCGAGTTTGTTTTCTTTGTTCGAGGTAGAAGCAGAGGCCTTCATTATTCGGCTTTTCAACGTTAATTGGTAGCTTTTCATATTTGCTTTTCATTATGCTTTAAGAGGTTCAAATTTGAAATGATTTTGGACCAAATGTTTTATGTTATTTAAAAACGGCAAAGCTACCGCAATTACCTCATGATTTGCCAATACAACTAAAATTAATACACTTTATTGGAAACAATTCTAAATCTTTAAAAAATTCGAAATTTCGAATTGAAAATCAAAATCGTTGGTCAAACCAAAAGTGCCCACCACTAAAATTGATTTTGTATAGCTTACAGTTAAATTTCCGATTTCTTTCGACATTGTAACCTTCAATTAAAAATTTTTACTTTGAAACTTTTAACTTTCAGAGATAAGAAAACGTTAATTTTCAAACACAACATGCAAATTTACTTTTTTCTTAAAACTATTCCCAACGTCAAGTATACCTTATGCCACACGTATTTCACAAAAAATATTTAGCACTATATTGGGTTTCCCATATGACCAGTTCAGTGGTGGTAAATAAAAATGTTTTGTTCAGTAGTAAGTATCTTGTACTCAAAGGATTTGAAGACAAAATTGTTAGCTAAAAGTCAATGCAGCTTCTATTTTCATGACAATAATTAGTGGAGTGCAATTCATTTTGATATCTTCTATTAATGCTATATTGTATAGTTTCTAAAGTTTCAGCTATCATATTACATTATTGAATATTGATTAAAACAATTAAATTTGACATGTCAGTTTTGACATGCAAGTTATAATTTCGTCATCATTGATATGTACAGGGTTAGTCTTATTAAATGAAACTCCTTTATTTTCTTTATTTTTGACATTTCAGAATATTTTAAAATGTAGTCATAGATAGGGTTATCTGATTTTTTTAAATTTTCTGTAAAAATAGTATTTTGGTGTATGTATACAGGGTAAATTAAAATCAAATTTGTTTTTTCTTATAGAATATCCTATATATTTTTACATATTTGGATTGTGCTGGTTTTCCAGAATCTAAATATATAATTAATTATTATATACTCCGTGAACAAATAAACGATTTAATTGCAATCAAGGAATTTGAGAGTATAAATAACAACTATTATAAACTAATTTATTGTTATTAATAATAATTAATAAAATAAATTGAAATACAAAGATTGCTCTAACGCCTTTCGATAGTCAAGCTATGATCTTCAGTTCAGAGACATACTAACACTTAATCCTAAAATTAACCCTTATATACTAAGAATATTCACTTCGTGCATGATCGACCACATCCAAACGCGCATGGGCATCTTAATCATACACGCCGCAGTATAACAATTCCTTTTATATCAACTTTAACTATTTTTAACAGAGATGAGTAGCCTGAAGGCCCAGCGCAACAAAGGTTGTCTCCAGCCTTATGGATCGCTAAACTTTCACATGCATTTAACATAGAATTCTTATTTACTACTCTTAACAGTTTAATATTATTACCTATCCTATGATCTAATTCGAAAGCATGTCGAGCCAGACTTGACTTCTCAGTTCTTCCGTACCTCAAGTGATCCAAATGCTCCTTCAATCGGATTTTAAGAGATCGTCTAGTCTACCCGAAGTAAAATCTTTACAGGAAATTTGGTAAATACCTGACCTGTAAAGATTGTACTCAAAAGTACGTCGGTCAGACTAGACGTACCATTTAATAAGACTAACCCTGTACAGATTACTTGAACAATTTCTATGAAATAAGATTAAACAAATTTCGTTGGATTAATTTTTCTCGAAAACGAAAGCGAATTGTGTCTTACTCTATTAGACTTTAGAAGAATTTGCATTGGCGTAGCTAGAATAGGGTAGGGTGGGGCGCTTGCTACCCTAGATCCTGAAGCCATCGAAAATGTACATTTAATTTTCCATTTTTTCTTCAGTTCAGTCAAGTTCGTACGTTTCTTGGAATTTCGACATTTTTTAATAAGCTCATTTTTTTCAGATTTCATAATTTTTCACAAAATTCGCCTTTTAGATGTTAATCTCTGAAAAATTTTGAATATTAAATTTTTTCTACAAATTTTAATTTTTTGAATTTTTAATATTTTTCTCGAAATCTTTATTTTTAAATCAGTCTTTATTTCGTCAGAAATATCGCCAATTTCCTCAAAATGAGCCTTTTTTTAGAAACTTTAATTTTATTTCTAATCCAATCCGTTATGTTTTTGAAAATCTCAATTTTTTTGTCAAAGTTTATGTCAAGCTTTCAATTTATTTTTTAAAATCTGTCTTTTTTATTTTCTCAAAATTAAAATTTCAGTGCAAAATTTCCATTTTTTTCTCGAGGTTTCTTCTTTCTCCTCGACATTAATCTTTTTCTCCAGAGTTTCATGACTATTTTTGAAAAAGTTTTCTTTCCTAATTTTGAGTTTATTCGCAAAATTCGACTTTGTTTCTTGACATTCTCAACTTCGAAGTTTCACTTGAAATTTCAAACCGATTTCTAAACATTTCGCCTCTTTCTCCAAATTCCTTTATTTTTCCAAACGTTGGGATTTTTCTGAAAATTTCTATCTTCTACAATCTTAACTTTTCAAAAATGTTCACTGCTCTCTTAGAGTTTGCTTTTTCTCGAAATCTTGATTTTTATCTCAAAATTCGATATTTAAAATCTGGAAGTTTCGACTTTTGCTTAAAATTCGTCTTTTTACCAGAATCTAGACTTTATTTCTTAAAATTAGTCTTTTTCCTAAAATTATTCTTTTAACCAAAAATTCGAAAATTTATTTTTATGGAATATTCTCTTAAACATTTTTTTTCAAAATTCTGCTTTTTTTCTTATTTTCGTATTTTTCGAATTTCGACTTTTTTAGATTAAACTTTCCAAAAAGTTCATCTTATATCTCAAAATTCGGATTGTTTTCGAAATTTCGACTTTTATCTCGCAATATCTTATGTTTTCTAGAATTGTAGACTTTTCCTCAAAATTAGATTTGCTTTGAAATTTCTACTTTCTCAAAATTCGTTTATGTTCTCTAAATTCGATCGAAATGTTAATAAAAAAGCAAAAATGTTGAGAAAAATATTTCAGTGTTTAGAGAAAAAAATTGAATTTATATACCGAAATTTGTCATGTCAACATTTAAATAAAAAAATAAGAATTCCAAAGAAACTATGACAAATTGCGAATTTTTTAAACTCGATTTTTTCCAAAAACTGCAACTGTTTTTTACAAGATTTCATCTTTGAAAATAACTCTTTTTGATTTTACGACATTTTACAAGTTTTTTCAAAATTAAATTAGATTTTCTGAAAATTCTGACTTTTTCTCAAATTCGTCTTTTTCAAAATTATATCTTTATTTTCTGGGTTTTACTTTTTTCAATTACCTTTTCTTATGTTAGAAATTCGGATATTATGCAGAAATTTTGATTATTTTCTCGACATTTTGACGGTATTTTTCGAAATTTATTTTTCTTACTGTTCGGTTTTTAGTATTTTTTTTATTTGACTTTTTGAATTTCCATTTGTTTCTTCAATTTTATTTACAGAACAATATGAACCTCAAAATTTGACGTTGTGTTTCTAAAAATTTCTGTATCCTCCTAATTTCGTTCGTTTCATTTATTTTGTTCAAAATTGGAACGAAATTTTAGTAAAATGATATATCTGAGAATAATATTAGAATATTTCGAGAAAAAGCTGTCTTGTAAAGTTCGATTATGTTAAAATTTAAATAAAACAAAATTCTCAAAGAAATATTTTTGAATATTTCAATTTTTTCACAAAATTCGTCTTTTGGAAATTTCGACTTTTCTTAGAAATACCAGCATTTTTTAAAATATTCCGAAAGGTTTTTGTTTTAATGCAAATTCAATATTATGACTTTTTCCTGGAAATTTCGCTCTTTTTCTAAATTTAGACTAATTTAAAAATTCGATATCCCAAATTCGTACAGTTCAATAATACAGTATACGTAGCCGGAAGATTCCCTGGGTTTGTTTTTTTGCCAATTCAAGTCTGAAAATAATGGCTGCCCCCCTCTGAACAAAAATTCTGTCTACGCCCATGAGAATTTGACCTACAATATGTGTAAAAGTTATATGGATATGAGCTTCCTAAGTTTGATTTTGCTTTAATAAGCCAAGTTTTTCTTAAATGAATTTTAAACTATTTGACCAATTTTTTCCAAAATCAATAGGATTTTCTTCTGAGAAACAAGAATAGCAAAATCAATCAAGAACCGCGACCTGTAGCGACAGACTGTTACACAGGCTAACAGTCGTTTTTCAATGCCGAATTTCGGAGTTAAACGCAATCAAAAAATGTAGCAAATGCTGATAGAAAACTCTTCTTTATCCAAAAAATTATATTATATCTGATTTGGTGCAAAAATACTAGAGATGTAACATGCAAAAGTTATGTTTTTTGACGTTTCCCAATAACAGAGCAATTTCGCAAACATTGTCACATTAAATAAAAAAATGAAACGATCGAAGTTTCGATTTCAGCCAGATTCGGTCAAAAAAACTAGTTTCCATCGAGATTTCTGTGAAATCGATCAAAACTGTAGCCTAGCTAAAGCCGAAATTTTAAATTTTTAGTTTAAACGCGGAATCCTTAAATAAAAATTCAAATTAAAAAAAAAATTCGATTAAAATAATTTGACGATTTAATTATAATTTTCATTTTTAACATTATTGGAAATAAGTATAAGCTTAAAGGTTTAAACTGAAGTCTTGTGTCATCTTTTCAAAAAAATCAACATTTAAAAAATTACATTTTCAAAAATGTTCAACCTAAATTTTGTAAAAAGGTAAAAATTTTCAAAAAAGTCAAACTTAAAGAAAAAGTCAAAATTTTGAAAAAACTGTGGCGATGTTGGTTCGATTAGAACATAAAAACCACATTTATTTAAACATTATATTAACTAGGAATAACAACAAAAATGGACTAACCACATTCAAGACCAGAACAGTACTAATTCTCGTTGAATTTTTCTTCTCCATTTTTCCTAAAAGTGGGGGTTCTCTCGTCTTCTAGAAATAATGATAATGGCTTTCGGGGTAAATACTTTTCTCAAAACTCTAATGATATTTGTAAGAAAGATCGTAAAATCCCAATGACGATTTCCTACTCCTAAATGATTTATAGGACGTAATGATACTACTGTTTACGCCGATACGTTATTCCTAGAAGGTACGCTACAAACGTTAAAATTATCAAAAAAAAAACCTTACTTATCAAAAAAAAAATTTGGAAAAGTCCAATTTTAATAAACAAGGCGAATTGTTTAAAAAAAAGTCAACATTTTAGATTGGTACCTACGTCAAAATTTGGAATGTGGAAGTTTTTTAAAATCTGGAAAATGTTAAAGGCAAAATCTTAATATCGAGAAAAAATGAAAATTATAAATAGAGCCAAAGTTTTCAAAAAAAGGCAGTATTTTAGGAATTAAAAAAAAATTATTTTTCGGAAAGTGAATTTTTTAAAAGTGACAAAATTTATATAAAAAAACATAAATTTTGAAAAGTCAACATTTTGAAAGCAAAAATCCAAAAATTTCAAAGGTCAAAATTTGGGAAAAGTTGACATTTTCAGGTCAAAATTTTATAAAACTCAATATTTAAAAATAGTAAAAGTTTTTAAAGAAAGTAAAAATTTTGAAAAATTTCTATAATTTAAAAAAATTCCAAATTTTCAAAAACTCTAAATTTTAAAAAATAGTCGAAATCCTCTACCAATGGTAAGTGGAAATAAAAAGGAGGAAGATTTGAAATATCGAAATATCAAAAAGTCTACATTTTCAAAAAGAAATAAAATGTTCAAGCAAGTTGAAGCAAGTTTCGAAAAAAAAAGTGAAATAAACAATTAAAGTCTCATTATTTATGGAATTGTTGGTTGCAGGAAAATATTTCTGTCACATTTTCAATAACATGTAAGAGAAAATGCTTCTCTTTGGAGTATGCTTGTTTTTTCCACAAGTAAAACGATTTTTCTAGTTAGACATTACGTGGCAACCTCAGGGAATGTTATTTCTTCTACCAAAAAGCGCCAGCCTAGATGGAACGAACATTATTGTTCTGTTTGATAATTTAATGCATAAACTATAACTCCGTTAATGTATTCGGCCTAAAAGTTCTCCTTCGAGTTTGATATACCACACCTCGAAACTTACATTTACAATGGCTTTATCAACTTTCAAAATCGATACGATACGAATGAAAATCCAACTTTAGTTTAAATTGAACAAATCGACAAATCTGCGAGCTGTTCCTACTCCTAAATGATTTATAATTATTGAAGGCAGCCACTAAAGCGACGAGAGTATTAAATTAAATAATTTTCAAAGATTTTACGATGTCGCTAACAATATGAGTGGAAATGAAAGGGACAAACTAAGAAAAGACATTCCCAAGAAGTAGTGGAGAAGTTATATTGTATAAGTCGTAAAAGCAATTGTCCCATATTCCTTTTATGTAAGTTATCGTAACTGCTGAACTTACAGAAGTAACATTCGCAGTGGAAAAGATAAAATAGCCCAGATATCATAATGAGGACATTTGGGATGTAAGCTGAATAGCCGGGAATTAGCCATAAAGTTATTTCAATAGAAACCTCAGATTACCAGCTATGTACATATTAGGCCCGCGTTTGAATTATTCAGAAAGAGGCGACATTTTTTATTATGACTAAAATTGCACTAATCAGTTTTATGAGAATAAACATTAGGTTAGGTTATAGAAATTCTAAACAGGACTTCCAACTTCCAATTAAAAATGAGTGATGTTGACAAAATGTCGTTGATATTATTGTTACGGGCTTATCGTTCGAACTAATTATTAACACTTGCTGAATAATACCCACTTTATTTCTAAAGTTAACTGGGAACACCACAACTGAATAATTAACTCACTTATTAACTTTTAACCGCTAACTCGCTAATTAACTACACTGACTAACTGACTCTAACTAACTCGAGGAAAGGCTACCGCCTTATATAGTTTTGGCTCGCAGGTTCTAGAAAAATCTCGCAGATAAGGCTTATCGTTTGCCGAAATTTCTGGAATGCTTATCTGCCGTTTACTTCGTTATCGCGGCCGCTTTCCCCTTATCAAATCTTTCTAGAAAATTTTCTTACGTACTAAATTCTATAATTTACATTTCGTTATATTATCTTCTTCTCTTTGTTGTAGTTCCTGGGATGTTGACTACCAACTATCCTTCCATATTTTAGGTGGTATTCTGTTTACATGAGCGTACCATCGCCTCCTTCTTTGTCTGCTCCATAGCACGATATCCTGTATACCATACTGCTCTCTAATCTGTGTGTTTCTTACTCTGTCTCTTCTGATCTTTCCCGCTATAGTTCTTGAAGTTTTCATCTCCGCTACTCTCAGCATACTCTTGGTATGGTTGATTTCTTCTCGTGCCTCTTTTTCGTATGCCATGATTGGTCTTATACATATTTTGTATATTTTGATCTTGCTGTCTGGGCACATATATTGATTGTTCCTAGCCTCTACTTGTTCCAAATGGTCTCTCGTAGGCAGCTGCTTTGTTGATTTGTCTTCTTAAGTCGTTTACAGGGTCATGTCCACTCGAGAGATTAACACCGAGGTACTCAAATTGGGTAACTTGCTCTATGGGATGATTTTCAATGACGAGTTTACATCTGATGCAGTCTTTTGCGATGGTCATACTTTTAGTTTTACCAGTGGATCCATATTATCCATATTAAGTTGTTTGCTTATTTGATAAAATTTAAAAAGCTGTCGCTGTAGGTTGTCTTCTGTTTCTGCGACAATTGCTGCATCATCTGCGTAACATATCATGGTGATTCTATTTTATCTCATACTGTGTTCGAGTTTTAATGAGGTTACTTCTTCAATTATTTTATCCAATAGGATAGTAAACAAAAATGGACTGAGGCTATCTTCCTTGTCTAATTCCTCCTAGAATCGTAATAGTTTCTGATGTTTGTTCCCCCGCTCTTATCTTCGTTGTGTTGTAAATATCGAGGTTGCGAATGACTCTGACGATACTGGCTGGTGTCTCCTTTTTTTCTAATATTTCCATGAGGTCTCCCAATCATACTTTGTCAAATGCCTTGGTTAGGTCTACTAAGGCAATGTATGTTAGGGTGTTAAATTCTATTGACTTCTCTTTTATCTGTTTAATAATAAATATCTGTTGTCGACCTTCCTCTTCTAAACCCTTGTTGCTCTTCTCTGTTCTCTATTTGTTTTCCAGCTTCTTCTTTTAGTATTCCAGTGAATAACAACTTCATCGTGGTGTTTAATAAGGTTATTCATCTGTAATTCTCTGGGCGAGTCCTTTGCCTTTTCTTGAAAATGGGGATTGTGATGCTCTCATGCCAGTATGTAGGTATTTCTGATGAGCATAGAATTTTATTAAACAGTATTGTTGTATTTCTAACTAACTCTTGTCCACGGTATTTCGGAAATTCATTTGGTATATCGTCAGTTCCAAGTGCTTTTCTATTTGTCAAACTTGTCAGTTTCGCTTTTACCTCGTCTTCTGTGATTACTGCGCCTGCTGCTGTTTCGTAGTCGACATCTGGTGCTTCTTCGGCGTTATATATTCTTCTAAAGTATTCTTTCCTTGTGTCTATGCATACGCTCTTGGTTTGTACATACTCATTTACTGGGTTTTTCTATTTTTTACCATTTTTCATACATGTTGTGTTTCATGTCGCTGGTAAATTTAGCTCAGGGTTTCCTTTTAATTGCTTTTATTCTTGAGTTTGATGCATTTCTAATTTGTATGTATGCTTCATGTTATTCTTCTGTGGGTTTACTTTTGTAAGCCAGAAAATTTTTTCTTTTTTGTTCTGCTAGTTCCTTGACTTCCTGACAGAATCATGGTTTAGTGTTGTTCCTTGCGCTAGTGTTGACTTTCCGTTTTTCTATAGTTTCCTCTGCGGCCTGTTGTGTAGAGTCCTTGATTTTCTGCCAGCAGCTCTAGATTTTCCCTTCGGCTATTGAGTCATATTTCTTAAGTTTGTTCGTTAGTCTATTTTCATATAGCTTCCAGTACTTTCTGTTGCTAGTGACTCTATGTTGTACTTTTGTATGTAGTTTGGGAGTTTCTTGATTACACGGGGGCGTTCCATCAGCATTTTGCAGAGGACAAGATTGTGGTCTGCTCCTAGATTGGCCGATACTTTATTGATATTATCAATAATTGGTAATAATAGTAATCAAAACACATTTCCTAATTAAAACACAAAAGCGAAAATGTTTGTCTGCTTACCACTGATACCATGGAAGCGAACTCAATTAACAGACAACCCGCGTTACTTTACGTTCCTTTGGATAGGAATTTGGCAGGCAGAAAATGCCCTTTTGCCTTCCCTTCCTGCTCGCTCGTTCACAGATGTTCATCTCGAGCGGGATTCAGTACCTGACCGTCAAGAGACCACATAGTTCTGTGTGTTTATCTTTCCCTTTTTAAAGCTCGTAAATTTTTATTTTATTAAATTCTCCCGTGATCGATATTGATATCCTCGGGCTGCGGATAAGTCCGCGGTATTGCCACGACACAATTACTAAGGCGATTTTGACGAAAATTGGTACGTATATATGTACCTTGTTGTGGCATCGGTAGTAGAATATGTTTTGTTCCCGAAAACTGTCCCATATACTCCCAAACTATTATTATATCCAAAATAAGTAAATAATCTGACAGCTGCGACTGCGACATGTAACGTCATAAGGCACAACTTTGCTACCAAATACATAGCTGGAGGCTGGCTGCGAAGGAGTTTAAAATAAATGTGAAACGAATTTGAACAGAACATAATTCTACAATCTGCATGAATTCTTCAAAGCTGTGCATAGCTAAAATAATGTTATAAATGAGAAAAAATGTTTTGGTGGAACGGACTGGTAGTTGGTTATCTTCAAAAATTGAAACACAAATCTTGTCCCCTGAAACCAAGAAAGATTAAAAAACACAACAAAGGTTGCTCTAACGCGTTTCGATAGTCAAGCTATCATCTTCAGAGAGATACTGCTGATCTTTCTTGGTTTAAGGGGACAAGATTTGTATTTCATTTTTTTTAATGTTTGATCAAGAAGATAGGGACATCTCTTGGCATCTTCTTCCGGGATTGGACCGTGTCAAAGAACAACTAAAAGTGTTCGACGTTTCGTTCACCATCGTAGGGGGTTTCTTCAGGAACAAAGAAGTAAAATACAAGGAAAAAAACAAAAATGAAAAACGAAAAAAGGGGCCAATTTCAAAACACCAGAGCACGGTAACTCAGTATGTCCACCATACCAGAGGCGAAACTCTTCTGAATTGAAAATTTGGTACAAAGAATAAGAAAGTTTAGACAGAAGAGCACGGTAACTCTGGTATTGTGGACATACTGAGTTCAATTCATTTCGCCTTTGGTACTGACTCTGGCCGTGGAAGCCTTCGTTATCATCTTGGCATCTAGCATTTGAAAATAGAACAACCCCGATGAAGACGTCGGGGAAAACATTCAATAAAAATGTCCTACCTCATTACTCCGCCTGTAAAAAGTTCAGTTTAAAAACAAAAACCAATTTGCAACAGCAACATTGGCCATCAATTCGTAGGGCTGACCCTCCTTAACCGGCGGGCGATAAATTTATTAAATCAGGGTAACAACCCTCACTCGACTACGCTTAAGTCGTATAAAAACTTACATCACCTGAAAATTCTCATTTGCTGCTTAGGCGCTTAAAGGATTATTCCAAGAGTTTCCTTTCGTTCGGCCCCTTATTAGCTCACGTCACAGGTGGGATCAAATTATGCGACTAAAGTGGAACTTGACACTTTTCGCTCGGAGCGTCGGTACGGCCGTCGGAAAGAGACGGAAGGGCCCAAAGTTCGGGATTTTCCGTTTCGAAGCTGCATATAATAATAACCCGACCGAGCCGCACCTAATACAACCTAATGGAGATTAGTTTGCCGGCTTAATTTAATTCCGACAGAAACGAAAAGCTTAGGCAAAGTTTAATTTCGTATCAAAAGTAAATCGGCGAACGGCCCCGAATTCCGCGGCGTTTTCGCCCCCTGACAATGAGATTTTCATTTTCGGTCCAAAGCAAATGGATATAAATAATCTTTCTTTAATTTCTTACAAATAAAGTTCGACGGGAGGAGGAATTGCACTTAAATGAAAATAAATGGAATATTTGGCCGTTGAACAAGGTGTAAAGAATCGTTCTTCACGAGGGGAAATAAAAGGAGATTAATCACAAAAATTCCTTCAGATATGTCAAACGGTAATAAGTTGAAAATATGAAAAAGGTTGTTTTTTCACAATTTATGAATTTCTTGTTTAATACGCAAAATATTTGCCAAACAGATACGATGTAAGCAGATTTGATATTTCAAACTGATAACTGAAATATTTATTAACGACCAAGAACTAGTTCATAATCGTAAATTGCAGATATTATTATTTTTTATTTGTTTCAGGTCGTAAACGTCGTCCTCGCCCTTGTCTTGAAACAAGCACTGCAAAAGGAGAGTGATACTATTCACACCTAAATATAAATGTTCTTAACCTAGATATGTAAATGTACAATTATTCATATAGAAGTAGTATTTAGTCAAATAAATACATATAGTTAAAATTTAATATTAGTCTAAAAAAAAATAACAAAACTACTTTTTACCTTTTTCAGTAACAAAATAACATGAACATTACAATACTGTTGAGAATACGAGCTGTAAAAATATTAACTTGATACCCCTTATTTGAAACAGCTTAACAAAAGTTGAAAATGTCCAAATAAAGCCTAATTTTTTACATTTAAGAAATAGTCTACATGTTATCGATTTAATTTTATTTTAATTTAAGTTTATTGTAAGTATTTTCCTTGATTATTCTTTTTTATGAAATTCTTTAAAGTAGTCAGTTAAAAATTTATACTTCCATATCTACTTCCATGGCTCCAGCGTTTGTAAAATAAATGTTTATCACATTTTGTGTTTTACTTCAAATAACAAACAGTATCCTTAACTAAATAATGAAATTTATACTATTTATATAAGTTCTAACACTTATTAATTCCTTCAGATATACAGATATTTAAACGTATACATTCACTAAACAGTTAGCCCTGAAAATATCCGCAACAGCGAGTGACAAAACTTCGGGAACCAACTTAACTGACGCGGGTACAACTCAGATAGCAAACGAAATTTGACTTCTTGTCTCAAAATTTCTAATTTTCGTCAAAGTTTTAGGAACAGTGTTGAAAATTCAATCTCTTTAAGTTAACGCCTCGACTGGAAGTCGAAACTTGAAATCAAAACGATTAAAACAAGGAAAGGTTCTGGATTTCTAAAAACACTTTTTTTCTCGAAATCTGAAGCTTTAATTTTAAATTATTCTTACTTGAAATCTCGACTTTTAAGTCAATTTTTTTAGACTTAAGAATCCGTTGTTTTTTAAGTTTTTTAAATTCGAAAAACTAGTAATTTTATGTTGAAATGTTAAATTTAAGAAGAATCAAAGATGAAAAATGTATTTTAGAAATATCAAATTTTTCTATAATTTTTTGATTTTTCTTTTGAATTTGAAGGTTATTTTTTAAATTTACCATTTATTTTCACAAAGTTTTTCACTTTAAGGTCGAAGTCTTGACTTTTTAAAATGTCGAAATCTTTTCCAAGCATTTCCAATTTGTTTCTAGGAATTTCCATTTCCTAATTTTAAGATATTTTTTGTCTTATTTTGTGATAAAATTCAAACTTTCGGCCAAAATTAATTTTAAAAAAATTTGTTTTATTCTGAAAATACTTAGCTATGGAAAAACATAGTGAGGATAGGATTGTGGCATTGGATATCTCAAATGGCTTCGACAAAGTCTGGCACCGATATCTTCTCACCAAATTAACATCCTATGGTCTTCCTCCTGGATTCTGTAATTTGATATCCAGTTTTCTCGCTGAGAGATCTTTTCAGGTCATCTTCGATGACATCTCATCCGAAATAGGGGTGCCTCAGGGGTCTGTTCTGTCTTCTACTCTGTTTCCGTTACACATAAACGATCTCTTAGCTTCCACTTCTAATCCGATATACAGTTACACAGATAATAGTAGCTCGGTGTAAACCATTATCCATCGCTACTTCAGATCGACAAAGGAAACAGCAGATACAGATGATTAATCGAAATCTCGAAATCATTCTGGAATGGAGTAAGAAAATTCTATTCGACTTCAACGCCTCGAAGACTCAGGCCGCGGTTTTCTCTAAGAAAACATCAAGAAAAAATGCAAGAAACATACTCCTGGACGGTAATATCCTCCCGATACAATTTAATCTGTCTATCCTAAGAGTTAATGCGAGCACTAACTTCTCTAGGGACGATCATGGGCGCGCCATTGCCAAATCCTCCTCTCAGAAGCTAGGCTTTCTTTTTAGAGCTAAAAAGTACTTCACATCTACTTAGCTACTCACACTATGAAAAGCTCAAATTAGGCCAACACTAGAATACTGTTCCCATGTTTGGAGTTCAGCTCCAAAGCTCACTTCAGCCCCTTTGGTTCAATTCAAAGAGGAGCGATTCGCCTAATTGATGACGAGAGTTTGACTGATTCACTCAAAACGCTAGAGCACAGGCCCATAGTTGGTGTCTTGTCTCTTTTCTACAAGTACTTTCATGGAAGATGCTCACAGGAACGAATAGGATTGATCCCCCCAAGGGCAAGATTTTTGAGGTATACAAGACAGTCGTAGACAGGAAATTCCTGTGCGGTACAGCTTAGCACAGTGAGTTCTTTTATCTACGGAGGTTTTTTTTTCTACAGAACTTCCAAGCTATGGACCTCGTTGCCGAAGAGAATTTATTAAAAAAAATTATGGAGATTAAGATTTCTCGAGCTTTTTATAGAAATTTTATATTTTTAACACAAGGTCAAATGGACTTAATCAAATTTCCGAGTTAAATAAGAAAACTTGATTTTTTTTTAATTCCAAATTTTTCTCGGAATTGTTTTCACAAAACTTACTAAAACTTAAATTTGAAATTATATTTTAAATTCCAAAGCCTGAAATTCTTAAATTAAAAGAGTTAACAAATTTTCCATTAGTTATAAAACTGAATTCAAAATTTCGAGCAAAACATTATTTATTTAATTTTTCATAATTTAGAATTTAACCTGAAAATGTTGGTTTTAGCCCGGAATAAAAAGTTTTGTTATAATCTATATTTGTGCAAATAAACTTGAGATTTCGAAAAAACTTAATCGGAAATTTTGGTTAAAATTTGGAAATTACAACGTTTAGTCGAAATGTCTAGGATTTTTTTTTACTTTTTTCAAATAGAGATCCAAACTTATTTGAATTTAGTCTTTTCATTTTGATTTTAACTTAGAAAATTTTAATTTAAAGTAATGAGAACAATTTCTTTTAATCTAATCATTTCTCGTTGACTTTTTTTGCCATTTTAACTTAAAATTCAAGTTTTTAATTTAAAAAGTTGCAACAATTAAAAACTCAAAGTTTACGCTTGTTATTCTAAAAAATGGAAAATTTTAAAATTGATTGTGAGAATCTTACAATTATTACTTATTTTTCTGGACACTTTAATTTGAAAAATAGAATTTTTTACTTTAAAACTTAATTTTTATTTTTTGAAATAGAGTCGTATAGGCTTTACACCTCTCAGCATTAGGATCTTTTGTGCATACTCTAATTTTAATGATTGTTCAAGATGTTTAGGCTCTTTACCTAGTCTATTATCTTTTTAGGACCTATTTCTCTTATTTCTTGCCCAAAAGTCCGCACAAAACATCCTAATGCTGAGTGTGTGAGTGTGTGTGAATGTGTGTGAGTGTGTCAGGGTCCCCCTCTCAAGAAATTTGAGCCTTTTACAGAACTGAGCCATGCATTCTCATAGCAGGTGTTCTGTTGTTTCTGTTGCTGCGTTACACAATCTGCAGTTTTCATCATCCATTTTTCCATGTTCTTAAGGTGATATTTTACTGGGAAGTGTCCTATAAAAAGTCCCGTTGTTATTCCTAAGTCAATCTTGTTCAGTTCGAGAAGCTGCTCAGACTTCTTTTTTGAGATGGTGATGAACTTTTTTGACTGTCTTAGGCCTAAAGTTTTCCTCCAGTATGACAGCCTTTGGTTTGTCTCCCAAGTGTCTGTTTCATTTTTTATGTGGCTTTTTATGAGACCACAGTATGGTTCTGGGCCGAGAATGGTTTGATTGAGGCCTCTTTTGCGAGTCTTTATGGCTCTTCGTTGCCTTCTATGACTTGATGCCCTGGAACCCACATCAAAGTTACTTTGTTGTTTGCAGCCAGTTGCTTCAGAGATTGTTTGCATTCTTGTGCCATTTTTGACTCGATTCTGAACGACTTTACAGTCTTTAATGCAGCCTGGCTATCCGAAACGATATAAACCCGTAAATTTCGGAATTCGTTTGAAGGTACTCTTTTGTGCAAAGAGTTATAGCAAACAGTTCTGCTTGGAAAATTGTGGGAGTGTTTCCTAACGATTCAGAGAGTCTTAAATTAGACGCCATATTTTTAGACCTACTTTTTCTGTTTGTTTAGATTCGTCTGTGTACCAGATAGATGCATTGTTTGCTAGCTTTCACTGTGTCTATTTCACCTCTGAAGATACCCATTTCGTATGAAACAAGAAAGTCCAATTTCGTAGGCATTTGATCTGT